>CM059427.1:118759227-118999938 GCA_030390025.1 Squalus acanthias | reverse complement strand
TGCTGCCCGATCCAACTTAGACACCCTCCCATGCTGCTACTGCAGCTGCCCCTCAGCCCCCACGCCATCCTCTCTGCAGCCTAGTGCCGCAGGCCTACCCGCCCAGAGCCAGCCAGCCTCTCAATCTGGCTGGCTGCGGGTGGGAAACAGGGGCTTCCCATTCAAGTCAGGCCCTGCCGTTAAATTCGACAGGGCCTGTGGGAAACCCGTTCCCGACTGCCTCGAAGCCCCCCGCCCCCAACCCGCCTTCCCCATTAAATTCAGCCCAAAGTCACAGTAAAGGAGGAGGCAGTAGAAAAATTGAATAGGATAAAAATAGATAAGTAGGAGGCACTTAAAAGGTTAGCAGCGCTCAAAGTAGAAAAGTCACCCAGTCCGGACGGGATTAATCCTAGGTTGCTGAGGGAAGTAAGGAGTGGAGATAGCGGAGGCTCGGACCACAATCTTCCAATCCGCTTTGGATATGCGGGTGGTGCCAGGGCACTGGAGGACTGCATATGTTACAACCCTGTTCAAAAAAGGGGAGAGGGATAAACCCAGCAACTACAGGCCAGTCAGTCTAACGTCGGTGGTAGGGAAACTTTTAGAGATTGTAGCCCGGGACAAAATTAATTGTCACTTGAAAGACATGGGTTAATAAATGTCAGCCAGCACGGATTTGTTAAAGGCAAGTGGTGTTTGAGTAACTTGATCGATTTCTTTGATGAAGTAGTGGAGAGGGTTGATGAGGGTAGTGCGGTTGATGTTGTGTATATGGACTTTCAAAAGGCCTTTGATAAGGTACCACATAATAGACTTGTTAGCAAAATTGAAGCCCATGGGATTAAAGGGGGAGTGACAGTATGGATACGAAATTGGCTAAGGGACAGAAAGCAGAGAGTAGTGGTGAATAGTTGTTTTTTCAGACTGGAGGGAGGTACACAGTGGTGTTCCCCAGGGGTCAGTATTAGGACCACTGCTCTTTTTGATATATATTGATGACCTGGACTTGGGTGTACAGGTGCAGATGATATGAAACTTGGAAATGTAGTAAACAATGAGGAGGAGATTTCAGGAGGACATGGACGCACTGGTAAAATAGGCAGACATGTGAAAGATGAAATTTAATGCAGAGAAGTATGAAGTGATGCATTTGGAAGGAAAGGCAATATGAACTAAATGGCACAATGTTAAAGTGGGTGCAGGAACAGAGAGACCTGGGGGTTTGTGGACACAAATATTTGAAGGTGGCAGGACAGGTTGAGAAGCCTGTTAAAAAAACACATGGGGTCCCCGGCTTTATTAATAGAGGCATGGGGGGAAAAATTTGGTTGGTTAGCACCTCCCGTTAGTGCCTCCGGGGGGCGCTAACTGGGCGCTAGGAACTTAGCGCCCGAGAGCGGCGATTTTAGCGCCGCTCGCGAAATTGACCAGTCATTTTGCGGCGGCGCTAAACACTACCGCCACCATCTCCTGCGCCCGCAGATCGTGATGTCAGTCGAGTGTGCAACGCCCCGGTAGCACCCCGGGCCGGATATTGAGTTGTGCCCCCTGCCTTTCCGCCTGCTGCTAGCAACGACAGGTAGAGGGGAACGTTTTCAAGTCGGGAAGGGGCTGGGGGAACGCTATTTAAAGGTGGCCGCTTCCTGCCTTTTCTTGTCGGCGAAATTTTTAGTACACGCAGTTTGAGAGGGAGAGAGACATTTGATGCTGACCGAAGGAGTTTTGGCTCCTGAGCACCACTTTGGAGGTTAATTTTTATTTCATCTTCCTTCTAACGATATTTAGAAGCTTGTATGGGGGCTGCACTAACTCGGGGAGTCGTCCTCCAGCTTCACCTTTGGAGGCAGCAGAGGTTCGGAGAGAGAGTGGAAAACATGGCCAGAGGGAGGAGGGCCAACAGGCCTCTGCACAGGAGACCTTACCCTCCCAGGATATTCAGGGAGCAATTCTCCTTCATCCATCTGTCCGAGGAGCAGTGTTTCCGCAGGCTCCGCTTCAGCAAGGAGGTGGTCACTGAGCTCTGCCACCTCCTGCAGCCAGAGCTCCAGCCTCAGCTCAGGACCAGGATGTCTCTGTCGGTGGCAGTGAAGGTGACGGTGGCTCTCAATTTCTATGCCAGCGGCTCCTTCCAGGCTTCTACCGGGGACATTGCGAATATCTCCCAGTTCGCTGTGCATTGTTGTATCCGGGAGGTGACAAATGCTCTGTATAAGAGGAGACTCCAGTACATCTCTTTCCCCATGACCCGGGACAAACAGCATGTGGCTTTGCTAGGATAACGGGCTTCCCCATGGTTCAGGGCGCCATTGACTGCCCGCATGTGGCATTGCGGGCACCGCATGAAAATGCAGAGGTGTACCGAAACCGCAAGTGCTTCTCGACGTCCAGTTGGTGTGTGACCACAGACAGCGCATCCCCGCCGTCAATGCCCGCTATCCTGGCAGCAGCCACAATGCTTTTATCCTGCGCCAGACTGGCGTGGCAGACCTTTTCCAAGCACCATGTCACCCAAGTGGATGGATCCTCGGGGACAAGGGTTATCCACTCTGCACCTGGCCGATGACACCGCTCCGTAACCTCAACACTCCTGCCGAGCTGCAGTATAATGAGAGCCATAGCGCCACCAGGAACCTCATAGAGCAGACGATCGGCGTCTTGAAACAACGGTTCCAGTGTCTGGACCACTCAGGAGGAGCCCTGCAGTACTCTCCCGAGCGAGTCTCGCTTTTCATTGTTGTGTGCTGCATGCTTCATAACATTGCAAGCATGAGGACCCAGCCATTGTCACCAGGGATTGGTGGACCACCTGAGGAGGAGGAAGTGGGAGAGGAGGAGGAGGAGGAGGATGAAGAGTAGGATCAGCAGCACCAACGTGGGAGGGAGGCGTACAATGTTGCTACTGCAAGGGCTGTCCGTGAACGGCTCATAAGACACTGATTCTAACCCCTTACTGAGAAGATGGCTTCTGGGCTGAAGAAGCACATCATCGCAAGCATCCCGCAGCCCCTATTGCCGGGCAAAGCTGCAATGAGTCAAATGACCACAGATGTAAAGTTAGAATTAAAAAAATTATTATATATTATAAACTCTGTGTCATTTATTCAGGACCAACCAACACAACAAATCATGAACTAACAAAACTCGTTCTCACAACGTGGAGATAAACGGCGGAACTGTAAACAAATATAATAACAAGAACCTCGAACTTTCCCACAAACATTCCCCCCATTTATTTACAGGTTCTACTGTTGGGCCTTCGAGGGTGATTGCCCTCCCCTTCGCACTTCCCCCCTTCCCACCATACTGCTCCTCCGTAATGTGGCCCTAATGGCTGCAGCAAGGCTGGTGGAAGGCTGCTGAATGCTGGATCCAGAGACTGCAGATGCCCTTGAAGGATGCCCTCGACCAGCTCTGGGCCTGGAGGGCCCGGCTGCAGAATGCACCAACTCTGCATGGGCGGCAGCAGTCTGGGCTGGCTGTGTTGCAGGCCGTGCCAAGTGCAATGGGGAAGTGCCAGTGGTGGGAGCAGGAATGCTGTAAATCTGAGAGAGGACAGCAACTTCCTGCTTGACCGACACACTGCCACTCCCCCGGGGCAGAACCACAGCATCCGGAGCAATCTGCTCGAGCACAGATTGTTGGCCTGCTGCGGGAGTGAGATCCCCGGGGGACTGTGGGCGACCCAGTGAGGATGGCAGCAGTCAGCGCTTGTGTGGCATCAATCTGAGTCTGCATGAGAGCACTCTGAGACTGGATGGCACCAGACAATGACTTGCGTTGCGTCGGCCTGTACTGTAATGGATCCTGCCACCTCACCCATTACATGCGGCATGGGCTCTGGTTCACCACGGTCTCCCTGCAATTCAACCATCCACTGCAACAAGGCAAGGATGGGTTCAAGGGTTTGCGCACAGATGACAGCTGTGCTGGCGGCGGACTCCTCCACGCTCCTAGCCAGTGCATCCATGCCCTTAACATTGCACCCATGAACTCAGTGTGCAAGCTCAAGGCCTGGGTATTCATGGCCGCGATGTCGAGGTCTTCATCAGATTCCTGTGCAGCAGAACCCGCGCGCACTCACCCTCCGCGGGGATGGCCCCCGAGCTTCCCTTCCCCCATGACGTTGCTGCAGCCCGCTGGGTCCAGGAGCTTCACCCTCATCAGACACTAACCCCCTGCTCCCCTCCAGGGAAGGCGTGGCCCCGGTGTCGGAAGTGTCACCCTCAGGACACGCAGGCGGTGAGGCTCCGGCTTCCTCCTCCTCCTCCTGTGGCGCGTCGCTGCCACTGGCAGGCTGAGGGACAGGCTGGTCAGCTGGTGGTTCACTGTCTGAGAGCAGGAAGGTACAAGAGTGGCTTTAGTGTGAGGGCAGTGGGGCAGGAAGGGAGCAAGGACTGAAGACAGTTAGTTGGATTGAAAGTGTAAAAGGCTGGTGTTGTGAGGGGGAAGTGGTATGAGAGAGGAGAGAAAGCTGATGAACATACCATTGCTGTCCCCAAGGGGGTCGACCTCTCCAGCGGCCACGGCACCTATGACCTGGCTGGCAACGATCCTGTGAACTCTCGCCTCCAAATCGGTCAGGGGGTGTAGGTCAGCCGGTCCTCCTCCCGTGCATTGCTGCTCCCGTCTGTTATGAGAGAGCTTGGCCTGCAAGAAAAACGACAGCGTCTGAGTGAGTGTGCAGCCATGTGTTTGGCAGATGTGCCTACCATAGTTGAATAGCCGTTATTGTGTGCAAGGTGTGGAATGAGAGGGCCATAGGTCTTGGATGAGTGTTGGGCATTTGGGTTTTTAAACCCTCTGGGCACAGAGTGAGGTTGAGATGGAGGGATGTAGAGGTATTGAAAAGCAGCCACTCACCCTGACCACCCGAGTGAGGTCGTTGAACTTCCGACATTGGGTGTGGGTCCTGGGCACCAGGCTCTTTGAGGAGACGTGCTGAGCCACCTCCCTCCACACTCTTTGGTACTCCCGGGGCAATGGCCTCCTGCCACTCTCAGGGAACAGCACTGCTCATCACCGCTCGACAGCGCCAACCAGAGCCACGAAGGCCTGGTCGCTAAAGCGACGAGCTCTCTCCCTGAGCCTATCCATCAGTCCTCTCAGCACAATGGTGGTAGGTCTTTCTAGCACCAGAGCCAATGTTGCAATGAGTAGGGTGTGGCTGGCTAGCAAGATGGAACCTTCCCTTTAAGAACTGGCTGGCGCCAGTCTGTCTGGGTTCCCTGCTAATTGACATTGTCTGAGCTCTGGTAGCACCTCGCTTCCCAACGTTAACGCCTTAAGAGAGGTGTGTAGTGCTTGATTTAGCGCTCAAATCACATCCAGGGGCGATAGATGCGAATTTTGCAGTCGGAGGCGATAGTTAGCGCCGGGCGCGAAACTTTGATCCCGGCCGATATTAGCGCCCCAAAATGGGCAATACCCAATTTTTCCCCCATAGAGCACAAAATCAAGGAAGTTATGCTAAACCTTTATACATCACTGGTTAGGTGTCAAACTGGAGTATTGTGTCCAATTCCGAGCACCACACTTGAGGAAGGATGTCAAAGATTTGGAGAGGGTGCAGAAGAAATCTACTAGAATGGTACCAGGGATGAGGGACTTCAGTTATATGGAATGATTAGTGAAGCTCAGACTGTTCTCTATAGAGCAGAGATGTTTATGGGGAGATTTAATAGAGGTGTTCAAAATTTTGAGGGGTTTTGATAGAATAAATAAGGAGAAACTGTTTCCACTGGCAGGAGGGTCAGTAACCAGAGGACACAGATTTAAGATGATTGGCAAAAGAACCAGAGGGGAGATGAGGTGAATGTTTTGAATGCAGTGAGTTGTGACGATCTGGAATGCACTGCCTGAAGGGATGGTGGAAACAGATTCAATAGTAAATTTCAAAAGGGTAAATACTTGAAAAGGAAAAATTTCCAGGATGATAGGGAAAGAGTAGGGGAGTGAAACTATTTTGGACAGCTCTTTCAAAGAGCCGGCACAGGCACGATGGGCTGAATGGTCTCCTTCTGTGCTGTATGATTCTATGATCTTGCATTTATATGGTGCCTTTCACAACCTCAGGACATCTCAAAGCACTTCAGAGCCAATTAAGTTCTTTATTGTTATAATGTATGAAACGCAGCAGGCAATTTGCGCACAGCAAGATCCCACAAACAGCAATGTGATAATGACCAGATAATCTGTTTTAGTGATGTTAGTTGAGGGATAAATATTGGCCAGGACACTGGGGAGAACTCCCCTGCTCTTCTTCAAAATAGTGCCAAGGGATCATAGATTCTTACAGCACAGAAGGAGGCCATTCGGCCCATCATGCCTGTGCTGGCTCTTAGAATGAGCAGTCGTGCTTAGTCCCACATCTTTTACATCCACCTGAGAGGGCAGGCGGGGCCTCGGTTTAACGTCTCATCTGAATGACGGCACCTCCGATAGTGTAGCATTCACTCAATACTGCACTGGAGTGTCAGCCTGGATTAATGCTCAAGTCTCTGGGGTGGTACTTGAACCCACAACCACTGATCCACAGCAGAGACCTTCATCCATCACAAGGATCTACCTTCACAGAGGATCAGAGTGACACAGTTGAGGGCAGCTCCTCACAACAGAGTGGGCGTGTGGAATTACCTCAATTGTGCATATTCCTCATTCATGTATTTTCACAACATAGGAACAGGAGGAGGCCATTCAGCCCCTCGAGATCCTTCCGCCATTCTATTAGATCATGGCTGATCTGCACCTCAACTCTATTTACCCGCTTTTGCTCCATATCCCTTGATACCTTTACCCAACAAAAATCTATCGATCTCAGTCTTGAAAGCTCCAATTGACCCTCAGCATCAACAGCCATTTTGGGAATGAGTTCCAGATGTCCACTACCCTTTGTTTGAAAAAGTGCTTCCTGATTTCACTCCTGAAAGGCCTGGCTCTAACTTTCAGATTATGCCCCTCGTCTGGATTCCCCACCAGAGGAAATAGATTCTCTCTCTCTACTTTATCACATTCCTTTATCATTTCAATCACTTCAATTGACTTCAATATTTTTTCTCCCATTATTACTGCAGCTGGTGAGGAATCTCCATCCTGCTATTAAATGGAGATTTTTGAACGGTTTGTGATCTGTAAATTTATCATCACATATTGCACAAGCCTCTGGAGTGTAGTTCATGATTTAGGGAGCTCCAATTCTTGGCTGTACAAGCCCTCCTTTGAAGGCTCTGCTTTGATTGGGTCACTATACATGAGCCCGGTGCCACAACATATCTCCCACTCCGTGAGGGCAGCACCAAAAGAACAAGTGACCCACCAACTAAAAGTGCGTGCATGTATTAAATTAAATGGCAGCTTCGTTCCAATTGTTTATGCCCTGCAGTACCCACCACGCACAGAAAGCTTTGAGCAAGCAGCTGTTTTAGTGATGTTGGTTGAGGATAAATATTGGGCAGGACACTGAGGAGAACTTCCATGCTCTTCTTCGAAATAGTGGATCTTTTACCTCCACCAGAGAGGGCAGACGGGACCTCGGTTTAACGTCTCATCTGAAAACGGCTTCTTCAACAGTGCAGGGGAGTTCTCCCCAGTGTCCAGGCCAACATTCATCCCTCAACCAACACTTAAAACTGGATTATCTGCTCTTTATCTCATTGCTATTTGTGGGACCTTGCGGTGCGCAAATTGGCTGTCGCGTTTCCTACATTACAACAGTGACTACGGTTCAAACGTACTTCATTGGCTGTGAAGTGCTTTGGGACACCCTGGGGTTGTGAAAGGCGCTATAGAAATGCAAGTTCGTTCTTTCTTTCTTCCCCACAAAGGAGGGAAACTCATCAGGTGAGTCAGCACTTGTCACTTTAGCCCAACTCCTGGCAGCCAGTTACACAGCAGCATGGGAAGGAGTCCGTGACCAACTGGAC
Organism: Squalus acanthias; assembly: GCA_030390025.1. Taxonomy (NCBI): domain Eukaryota; kingdom Metazoa; phylum Chordata; class Chondrichthyes; order Squaliformes; family Squalidae; genus Squalus; species Squalus acanthias. Next base: position 118,992,037 of record CM059427.1, on the reverse strand, counting down.
TCTCCAGAATCACACTGAAGCAGAGGTGGGTTGATGGGTTTCTTTCCTACTCTATGTCCTATTAGCTCCCAATACGCTGCACCTTTCCAATTGCTTTTAAGTCCTTCCTGTAATGGGATGCCCAAAGCAAGAACATGCATTTATTTATACAGCGCCTTTCACGACCTCAGGACGTCCCAAAGCGCTTTACAGCCAATGAAGTACTTTTTTGAGGTGTAGTCACTGTTAATACGTAGGGAACACGGCAGCCAATTTGTGCACAGCAAGATCCCACAAATGGCAATGTGCGAATGACCAGATAATCTGTTTAAATGATGCTGGTTGAGGGATAAATATTGGCCAGGGCACCGGGAAGAACTCCCCTGCTCTCCTTCAAATAGTGCCGTGGGATCTTTTACAAAAAATATATCTTTACACAGAGGGTGGTTAGAATGCGCAATTCTCTGCCACAAACTTCGACTGAGATGGAGTCTGTAAATTCTTTTAAAGGGGAGAGGAGCATTTAAAGGGAAAGGGAGCTTGCAGGAGAGTGGGATTAGGCTGGGTGGCTCATGGTGAAAAACACCGGCAGTCGGCTGACCTAATGGACTGATTGGCCTGTCTCTGTGCTAGAACATTTCATGATTCTTCAAGCATGAGTCTAGACGGTGAATACTGGCAGGAAATTCAATTACAATCAAGCCCGATCCTGTACTCACTCAAATCCCACACATTCCGGGAACCCTGGCTGACACGGGGATACTAAGACCAATTGTGGTATGTCTACTGCTCTCCTGGCTAAGACCAGGTAACGTGGCAAATGTGTGTGGTATTTTCGCGCTGCCATTGGCCACTGAATCCACCAGAGGGCAGCATTTAGCTATATTCTGAGACTGAGCAGCAGCACATTTCACTGAGGTACGAACTCAGGAGTCTTATCACCCCCTCAGTAGGGATACCAAACTTTCCAGGATTGTCCTGGAGTCTCCCAGATACTGTAACCCGAGAGAAAAATCATAGGGGCATTTAAAAAAACTGGAGAAGGCGCAAAAAAGATTTACAAGGATGTACCAGAACTGAGAGATTATAACTATCAGGAAAGACTGAACAGGATGGGAGCTCTTTTCTCTAGAAAAGAGAAGACCGAGAGGTGACTTGATAGAGGTCTATAAAATTAGGAAGGGGTTCGATAGGGTAAACGTCGAGAAAATATTTCCACTTCAAGGGAATCCAAAACCTGGGGCCATGAATATAAGATAGTCACTAATAAATCCAATAAGGAATTCAGAATAAACTTCTTTACTCAGAGAGTGGTGGGAATGTGGAACTCACTACCTCATGGAGTGGTTGAGGTGAATAGCACAGATGCATTTAAGAGGAAGCTCGATAAGTACATGAGGGAGAAAGGAATAGAAGGATATGAGATGAATTGAGACGGGAGGAGGCTCGTGTGGAACCGAATGGCCTGTTTCTGTGTGTAAATTCTATGTAATATTTTTTCAGTTTCTTTGAACATTTTCAGTTGTTAGTTATAAAAATATTGGAGGCTGGAATAACGGCTGTTTGACCGACAGTCAAGAATCATCCAATCAGGTAACAAAGAGTCGTGGGAAGGTGGCACACCACGAGGATTGACAAGTTGGGTGACCAATGGCAAGAGTCTGGGGGTGGGGCAGGTGGAGGTGAGAGGTCATGTGATGAAATCTCCAATCAGAGTTGAAAGCCTGCACTGGAGTGTTGGCCTAGATTTTTTGTGCTCAAGTCTCTGGAGTGGGACTTGAACTCACAACCTGCTGACCCGATCAGTGGCACCTCCCGCATCAACAGGGAAGGGAGCCGGTGTCTCAGATCACAGCTTATTTGTACCAGCAGCAGCACCAAGTCGAGGCTCGCTTCACGGTGCCTTCATTATAAGGATCTCCACCACTCTGGGAGCCTGAGAGACGACGCGCTGGTGTCTCCTGTTGGACCAAGGCTGTCCTGTGTGTGCTGTCGAAGGACCCGAGCTGGGCCTCTCTCACAAGGTCCATTCATCGGCTGGAGTTGTTGTACACTCTGCCGGCACAGGGCGGGTGGGCCTCCAGTGCCTGGACTGACCTGAGGGTGTCCCTGCATTGAGGTCTCTCCCCCCCTCTGCCCCTCTCCCCCTCCCCTCCAACCGTGCCCCTCCCCTCTCCCCCTCCCCTCTCTCCCTCCCTGCACATGACTAATATGATTTTGCCAGTAGCCTGTGCTCCCAAGACCTTCAATTGGAGGACGACTTCATTAAATTGATGTAGACCTATCATTGCTGCTCGTTCTCATCCACCAGTGGGATGACTCCCAATCAATGCTGTCCCTGGTGCGCACCCCGATTGTTTAAATTAGGTTGGTCTCGGAAACTATGGTGGGGTCAGCCCAATCCAAATCAGGCGGTTACAAGTCCACAGACATCCCTTCTTCCACTTGTGATTTTACAGAAGACCTAGGCTTGAATCTTCAGGAAGAAGGGCCACTGTCAAAATTAATTCTGGAGGCAAGGTCAGCATTTATTGCCCATCCCTAATGGCCCTTTGAGAAGGTGGTGGTGAGCCACCTTGAACCGCTGCAGTCTGTGTGGTGAAGGTGCTCCCACAGTGCTGTTAGGGAGGGAGTCCCAGGATTTTGACCCAGCGACGATGAAGGATCGGCGATATATTTCCAAGTCAGGCTGGTGTGTGACTTGGAGGGGAACTTGGAGGTGGTGGTGTTCCCATGCACCTGCTGCCCTTGTCCTTCTAGGTGGAAGAGGTCGTGGGTTTGGGAGATGCTGCCGAAGAAGCCTTGGCGAGTTGCTGCAGTGCATCTTGTAGACAGTACACACTGCAGCCACAGTACACCGGTGGTGGAGGGAGTGAATGTTTAAGGAATGCTTTGAGTGCAAATGTCAGTTGTTTTTCTCAGAGATGTAAAAATAAGATCACAGGTATATGATAGCCCAGTAAAATGTGCATTTCTCTTATTTAATGGCCTTGGGTAAATTTAATTTAGAATTTGACCGACAGCGTTGTGCAGTTACATTTCATCCCCTCTAGATGCAATTGAATTAAAACAGCCTTCATAGAACTGAGTGTTTTAAAGTTACCTTGTCAGCTAGGCTTATCTGCACGAACTCTTTGACCAAACTCAGATACAGGTCTTGGTTCAATCGACCTCACATTCTTCATCCTCAGGAATTGGAATGAGAGCCCGGGTGGCTCTGACTGCAAATGAACTGCCAGGGTGGGTGGGGTGGTGGGGGGAGTAATGAAGAGGCTCGAGGGGCTGAATGGCCTACTCTGGTTCCAATGTTCCTGTGATCAGTGTCCAGTGGCTCCTGGTGAGAGCCCCCTCCACCCCCCACCCCACCCATGTATGAATAGGCTATCGATGCCCGTCCCCACCACCCCCCAACCACCCGTCTAGATGTCAGCCGCGGCTCAGTGGGTGAGACGTTAAACCGAGGCCCCGTCTGTCCTCCAGGGTGGACGTCAAACATCCCATGGCACTATTTCGAAGAGGAGCAGAGGAGTTCTCCCCCGGTGCCCTGGGGCCAATATTTTCCCTCAATCAACATCACTAAAACAGATTATCTGGTCATTATCACATTGCTGTTTGTGGGAGCTTGCTGTGCGCAAATTGGCTGCCGTATTTCCTACATTCCAACAGTGACTCCACTTCACAAAGTGCCTCATTGGCTGTAACGCGCGGTGGGACGTCCTGAGGTTGTGAGAGACGCTGTGGAAATCCAAGTTCTTTTCTTCTTTCCACCTGGACGAGGTATTGTGAGAGCAGCCAACACCCAGCGGGCCCTGTGTACAGGTACCTCCCAACAGAGGGAGGGATAATCGGGGCCAGTCGCACACAAGAGGCTGGCTGTAACTTGGCATTGCCCGGGCCAGACGAACGGATCTTTAAACACAGTAAGTGGGGAGAGAAAATAAGCAAAATAAACCCAACAGAATCTTCCACAGCTGCTTCAGAAGTAAGTGCGGAGGTGTGACGTGTCCAGGATGCTGCACATACAGCCGCAGGCCTCAAAAACTTGTATGGACGCAAATGCACAGGGTGAGCTTGTGTGGTGTGTATGTGAAGGTGCGTCCTGCATAGATACACTCTCAACGTTTGTATGCTCATACAGTAGCATTCAGTGCATTCTGTCTCAGGAAGTGGGCAGGAGAGGATCTGCGAGGTGTGGTGTGAGTGTTATAGAGAAGGCACAGCACAGCTGGACAGGGCAAGATGAGGTCTTAATCTCCCGCTGTGCACACCCTGCACACCAGTGATACACAGTGGGAAGCTATTGGGATAGGTGCATATTCCATAGGGACTAATGGTTCCTGTGCTGTTGAAGGGGGGGAGAGCAAATAGAAGGAATGTCTGAAAGGCAGGAGGCAGGGGTTGAGTAGTGGAACTGTGGGGATTCATGAATATGGGTGGCTCGAGTCCATGATAGGGCAGCACTCGCCTGTGAGTCAGAAGGTCATGGGTTCAAGCCCCACTCCAGAGACTTGAGCGCATAATCCAGGCTGACACTCCAGTGCAGTACTGAGGGGGTGCTGCACTGTCAGAGGTGCCGTCTTTCAGAAGAGATGTTAAACCGAGGCACTATTTGTCCTCTCGGGTGACGCGAAAGATCCTATGACACTATTCGAAGAAGAGCAGGGGAGTTCTCCCCGGTGTCCAGGCCAATATTTATCCCTCAACCACCATCACTACAACAGATTATCTGGTCATTACCTCATTGCTATGCGTGGGATCTTGCTGTGTGCAAATTGGCTGCCATGTTTCCCTATAGTACAACAGTGACTACACTTCAAAAGTACTTCATTGGCTGTGAAGCACATTGGCTGTGAAAGGCGCGATAGAAATGCGAATCCTTTCTTACTTTTCTCCCATACTTTCTCTTAACCTTTCTGAGATCCTTTTTCCCTGATGTACTTGTTTTCTTTCCTCTGGCTTTCACTTTTATTATCTGCTCTGTAAGCACGAAGTGCTTGTGTATTTAGTTTCAGCCATGGAGAGGTAGTTTTAAGTACACGTGTGCACAGACGTCCGGTGAGATAATGATCGGGCTTGGCTGTGATGGCCCCCAAGGCTGATTAGCCAGCTGGCATTCGCTGTCCAGGCTGAGAGGAATGGTCACCTGGGTGAGGTACTGAAGGGCTGCAGGTGCCTGTGTAATTGTCCCCCAGCAATCGCTGGTGTCAGAGGAGAGGGGGGGGGAAGCAAGTTGGAGCGAATAATAAGCAGTAGCAGAGCTGACAAAAACAGCAGCTTGTATTTATATCTCGCCCTTAACAAAGTAAACCGTCCCAGGGCGCTCACAGGTACATTATCAGACAAAATTTAACACCGGGCCACATGAGGAGATAATAGGACAGGTGATCAAAGAGGTAGGTTTTATGGAGTGTCGTAAAGGAGGAGAGACAAGGCTTCCATTCAGACACAGTTTGATAGTATTATCACTGGGAACTGCACTCCACCTTTATTCGATCCCTGAGTCCTGTACTTTGTGCAATCACAATAAGAGCGCTGACACGAAACAGGTATTTACTCTGTATCGAGTTGAATAATTTCCTGCTGTACGTGTGCGGAGACACAACCGATTAAGATCAAACCAAACTGCTTCACAAACAGCAGAGCTGGCAGAGCCACCAACAGAGAGATTGAATTTCAGCCCTCAGATAGCAAATCCACCCTGTCGGATAGCTGGCCAGCTTCGAGACTCAATGTCGCCTTTTCTATTGAGTTACTGGGTGTTCTGTGACAAGTGCGGCTCACTATCATCCGCTGATCAGCAACAATATATTACCACACGTCACAACCTGTGAATAATAATCTCCCGACCCCACACACACACTCTTCCCCGCACACACTCATCCCCGCACACACACTCATCCCCGCTCACACTCATCCCCGCTCACACTCATCCCCGCACACACACACTCATCCCCGCACACACTCATCCCCGTACACACACTCATCCCCGCTCACACTCAGCCCCGCACACACACTCATCCCCGCTCACACTCATCCCCGCACACATACTCATCCGTGCTCACACTCATCCCCGCTCACACTCATCCCCGCACACACACTCATCCCCGCTCACACTCATCCCCGCACGCACACTCATCCCCGCTCACACTCATCCCCGCTCACACTCATCCCCGCACACACACTCATCCACGCTCACACTCATCCCCGCTCACACTCATCCCCACATACACACTCATCCCCGCTCACACTCATCCCCGCACACACACTCATCCACGCTCACACTCAACCCCGCTCACACTCAACCCCGCTCACACTCATCCCCGCTCACACTCATCCCCGCACACACACTCATCCCCACTCACACTCATCCCCGCACACATACTCATCCGCGCTCACACTCATCCCCGCTCACACTCATCCCCGCACACACACACTCATGCCTGCACACACACACTCATCCCCGCACACACACACTCATCCCCGCACACACACACTCATCCCCGCACACACACTCATCCCTGCACACACACTCATCCCCACTCACACTCATCCCCGCTCACACTCATCCCCACACACACACACTCATGCCCGCACACACACACTCATCCCCGCACACACTCATCCCCGCACACACACACTCATCCCCGCACACACTCATCCCCGCACACACACTCATCCCCGCACACACTCACCCCCGCACACACAATCTCATCCCCGCTCACACTCATCCCCGCTTACACTCATCCCCGCTCATACTCATCCCCACACACACTCATCCCCGCACACACACTCATCCCCGCTCACACTCATCCCCGCTCACACTCATCCCCGCACACACACACTCATGCCCGCACACACACACTCATCCCCGCACACACTCATCCCCGCACACACACACTCATCCCACACACACACACACTCATCCCCACACACACACACTCATCCCCACACACACTCATCCCCACACACACACACTCATCCCCACACACACACACTCATCCCCACACACACTCAGCCCCACACACACACACACTCATCCCCACACACACACACTCATCCCCACACACACACACTCATCCCCACACACACACACACACACACACACACATCCCCACACACACACACTCATCCCCGCACACACACTTATCCCCACACACACAATCTCATCCCCGCACACACACTCAACCCCACACACACACAAACTCATCCCCGCACACACAAACTCATCCCCACACACACACTAAAGCCCCCACACACACAAGCTCATCCCCACACACACACAAACTCACCCCCACATGCGCACACACATCCACACACACACACAAACTCATCCCCACACACACTCATTCCCGCACACACCAACTCATCCCCACACACACACACATATCCCCACACACACACACTCATCCCCCACACACACACACTCATCCCCACACACACACACTCATCCCCACACACACACTCATCCCCACACACACACACTCATCCCCACACACACACTCATCCCCCACACACACACACTCATCCCCACACACACACACTCATCCCCACACACACACTCATCCCCGCATACACACACACTCATCCCCACACACACACACTCATCCCCCACACACACACTCATCCCTGCACACACACACTCATCCCCACACACACACTCATCCCCAACACACACACACTCATCCCCACACACACACTCATCCCCCACACACACACTCATCCCCCACACACACACACTCATCCCCACACACACACTCATCCCCCACACACACACACTCATCCCTGCACACTCACACTCATCCCCACACACACACTCATCCCCGCATACACACACACTCATTCCCGCACACACACACTCATTCCCGCACACACACTCATCCCCCACACACACACTCATCCCCCACACACACACTCATCCCTGCACACTCACACTCATCCCCACACACACACTCATCCCCCACACACACACTCATCCCCCACACACACACTCATCCCCACACACACACTCATCCTCACACACACACTCAACCCCACACACACACACTCATCCACACACACACACACTCATTCCCACACACACACACTCATCCCCACACACACACACTCATCCCCACACACTCATCCACACACATACACACTCATCCCCACACACACACACTCATCCCCACACACACACACTCATCCCCACACACACACACTCATCCCCGCACACACACACTCATCCCCGCACACACACACACACTCATCCCCGCACACACACACTCATCCCCACACACACACTCATCCCCACACACACACACTCATCCCCACACACACACACTCATCCCCACACACACTCATCCCCACACACACACACTCATCCCCACATACACACACACTCATCCCCACACACACACACTCATCCCCACACACACACACTCATCCCCACACACACACACTCATCCCCACACACACACACTCATCCCCACACACACACACTCATCCCCACACACACAAACTGATACTCACACACACACTAATCCCCATACACGCACTCACCCCCACACACACACTCATCCCAACGCATCCCCACACAAACACACCAATCCCTGCACACACCAATCCCCCCACACACACACATCCCCGCACACTTATCCCCGCAGACACACACTCATCCCAAACACACACATAATCATCCCCCGCACACTCATCCCCGCACACACACACAGTCATCCCCGCACACACACACACACACACTCACCCCACACACATGCACTTGGCCCCAAACACACTCATCCCCACACACACACACTTATCCCCGCACACACACACACTCATCCCCACACACACACTCATCTCCGCACACACGCACACACTCATGCTCGCGCACACTCACACTCATCCCCACACACACTTATCCCACACACACACACTCATCCCTGCACAGAAAGACACACACAACCATCCCCGCACACACCAACTCATCCCCACACACACACTAATCCACACACACACACTCAACCCCACACACACACACACTCATCCCCACACACACACTCATCCCCACACACACACTAATCCACACACACACACTCAACCCCACACACACACACACACTCATCCCCACACACACACTCATCCCCACACACACACTCATCCCCACACACACACACACTCATCCCCACACACACACTAATCCCCACACACACACTCAACCCCACACACACACACACTCATCCCCACACACACACTCATCCCCACACTCACACTCAACCCCACACACACACACTCATCCCCACACACACACTCAACCCCACACACACACACTCATCCCCACACACACACTCAACCCCACACACACACACTCATCCCCACACACACACACACTCATCCCCACACTCACACTCAACCCCACACACACACACTCATCCCCACACACACACTCAACCCCACACACACACACTCATCCCCACACACACACACACACTCATCCCCACACACACACTCATCCCCACACACACACACTCAACCCCACACACACACACATACTCATCCACACACACACACTCATCCCCACACACACAAACTCATACTCACACACACACACACACTCATCCCCACACACACACACTCAACCCCACACACACACACATACTCATCCACACGCACACACACTCATCCCCACACACACAAACTCATACTCACACACACACTAATCCCCACACACACACACACACACACTCATCCGCACACACACACACACTCATCCCCACACACACACTCAACCCCACACACACACACACTCATCCGCATACACACACTCATCCCCGCACACACACCCATACTCATCCCTGCACCCACACACTCATCCCCGCAAACCTTTCAGCCAATGTCCCAAACTCCCCACCGGCAGGACAGACCCACCAGGGGTGGCAGCACAGTGGTATACAGTCGGGAAGGAGTGGCCCTGGGAATCCACAACATTGACTCCAGACCCCATGAAGTCTCATGGCTTCAGGTCAAGCATGGGCAAGGAAACCTCCTGCTGATTACCACCTACCGCCCTCCCTCAGCTGATGAATCAGTAATCCTCCATGTTGAACACCACTTGGAAGAAGCACTGAGAGTAGCAAGGGCACAGAATGTCCTCTGGGTGGGGGATTTCATGTCCATCATCAAGAGTGGCTCAGTAGCACCACTACTGACCGAGCTGGCTGAGTCCTGAAGGACATAACTGCCAGTCTGGGCCTGTGACAGGTGGTGAGAGAACTAACACGAGGGAAAAACCTACTTGACCTCGTCCTCACCAATCTACCTATCGCAGATGCATCTGTCCATGACAGTATTGGTAGCAGTGACCACCGCACAGTCATTGTGACACCCTCCATCGTGTTGTGTGGCACTACCACCGTGCTAAATGGGATAGATTCAGGACAGATCTAGCAGCTCCAAACTGGGCATCCATGAGGCGCTGTGAGCCATCAGCAGCAGCAGAATTGTATTCCACCAGAATCTGTAACCTCATGGCCCGGCATATCCCTCACTCTACCATTACCATCAAGCCAGGGGATCAACCCTGGTTCAATAAGGAGTGTAGAAGAGCATGCCAGGAGCAGCACCAGGCGTACCTAAAAATGAGGTGCCAACCTGGGGAAGCTGCAACACAGGACTACATGCATGCTAAAAAGCGGAAGCAGCATGCTATAGACAGGGCTAAGCGATCCCACAATCAATGTATCAGATCAAAGCTCTGCAGTCCTGCCACATCCAGTCGTGAATGGTGGTGGACCATTAAACAACTAAAGAGAGGAGGAGGCTCCATGAATATCCCCATCCTCAAAGATGGTGGAGCCCAGCACGTGAGTGTAAAAGACAAGGCTGAAGTGTTTGCAACCATCTTCAGCCAGAAGTGCCGAGTGGATGATCCATATCGGCCTACTCCTGAGGTCCCCACCACCACAGAAGCCAGTCTTCAACCAATTTGATTCACTCCACGTGATATCAAGAAACGGCTGACTGCACTGGATACAGCAAAGGCTGTGGGCCCTGACAACATCCTGGCTATCATGCTGAAGACTTGTACTCCAGAACTAGCCATGCCTCTAGCCAAGCTGTTCCAGTACAGCTACAACACTGGGATCTATCCGACAATGTGGAAAACTGCCCAGGTATGTCCTGTCCACAAAAAGCAGGACAAATCCAACCCGGTCAATTACTGCCACATCAGTCTACTCTTAATCATCAGCAAAGTGATGGCAGGTATCATCAAAAGTGCTATCAAGTGGCACTTACTCATCAATAACCTGCTCACAGATGCCCAGTTTGAGTTCCGCCAAGACCACTCGGCTCCCGAACTCATTACAGCCTTGGTCCAAACGTGGATTATTACTAGTCCTAGCCCTTTTCGGGCTACCCTGGATCAGGCGTATTCCCCAGACATTCACCTTCAACTAAAGTTAAGAACATAAGAACATAAGAAATAGGAGCAGGAGTAGGCCAATCGGCCCCTCGAGCCTGCTCCGCCATTCAATAAGATCATGGCTGATCTGATCCTAACCGCCAATCTACTATCTATCACAGAACCATCTCCTGCATCTAACAGAATTGCACACACGAAATAGGAGCAGAATCAGGCTACACGGTCCCTGGGCCCGCTCCACTACCCACAGGGCCATGACCGATCCGAACCTAGACTCATGTCCAAATTCCTGCCCGCTCCCCGTAACCCTTAATGCCCTTTACTTCTAGGAAACTGTCTATTTCTGTTTTAAATTTATTTAATGATGTAGCTTCTACAGCTTTTTGTGGCAGCATATTCCATGGACCTACCACCCTCTGAGTGAAGTAGTTCCTCCTCATCTCAGTTTTGAAAGAGCAGCCCCTTATTCTAAGACTATGTCCCCTAGTTCTAGTCTCACCCGTCATCGGGAACATCCTCCCCGCATCCACCCGATCCAACCCCTTCACAATCTTATATGTTTCAATAAGATCGCCTCTCATTCTTCTGAACTCCAATGAGTAGAGTCCCAATCTACCCAACCTCTCCTCATATGACCACCCCCTCATCCCCGGGATTAACCGAGTGAACCTTTTTTGCACTGCCTCGAGAGCAAGGATGTCTTTCCTTAAGTAAGGACACCAAAACTGTATGCAGTATTCCAGGTGCGGTCTCACCAATACCTTGTACAACTGAAGCAATACCTCACTATTTTTATATTCTATCTCCCTAGCAATGAAAGCCAACATTCCATTTGCCTTCTTAATCACTTGCTGCACCTGCATACTAACCTTTTGAGTTTCGTGCACCAGGACCCCCAGATCCCTTTGCACTTCAGTACTCTCCAGTTTCTTGCCATTAAGATAATAAATTGCTCTAGGATTTTTCCTGCCAAAGTGCATCACCTCACACTTTCCAGTGTTGTATTCCATCTGCCAAATCTCTGCCCACTTACTTAGCCTGTCTATGTCCCCTTGCAGGTTTTTTATGTCCTCCTCACTCACTACTTTCCCTCCCATCTTTGTATCATCTGCAAATTTTGATATGTTACACTTGGTCCCTTCCTCCAAATGGTTAATATAGATTGTAAAGAGTTGGGGACCCAGCACTGACCCCTGTGGAACACCACTAGTTACTGATTGCCAGTCTGAGAATGAACCATTTATCCCAACTCTTTGCTTTCTGTTAGATAGCCAATCCTCTATCCATGCCAGAATATTACCCCCAATCCCGTGATTTTTTACCTTAAGCAATAATCTTTTGTGTGGCACCTTGTCAAATGCCTTTTGGAAGTCTAAATACACTACGTCCACTGGTTCCCCTTTATCCACTCTATATGTTACTTCCTCAAAGAACTCCAGCAAATTTGTCAAACATGACTTCCCCTTCGTAAAACCATGCTGACTTTGTCCTATTAAATTATGATTATCCAAATGTTCTGTTACTGTTTCCTTAATAATGGACTCCAAAATTTTACCTACCACAGATAAGGGTGTTACATTAGCAGTTTTCCAGTCTGCCGGGACCTTAGCGGAATCCAGGGAGTTTTGAAAAATTATTACCAATGCATCTACAATCCCTACCGCCACTTCCTTCAAGACTCTAGGATGTAAGCCATCAGGTCCAGGTGATTTATCTGCCTTGAGTCCCATTGTTTTACCGAGTACCACTTCCTTAGTGATTTTGATCGTGTTTAGCTCCTCTCCCCCTATAGCCCCCTGTTTGTCCAGTGTTGGGATATTCTTAGTGTCCTGTACTGTAAAGACTGATACAAAATATTCATTCAGTGTTTTTGCCATCTCCATATTTCCCACCATTAATTTCCCGGTCTCATCCTCTAAGGGACCAACATTTACTTTAGCCACCCTTTTTCTTTTAATATAACTATAAAAACTCTTACTATCTGTTTTTATATTTTTTGCTAATTTACTTTCATAATCTATCTTCCCTTTCTTAATCAATCTTTTTGTTATTTTTTGCTGCCTTTTAAAGTTTTCCCAATCCTCTGTCCTCCCACTAGATTTCGCTACCTTATATGCCCTTGTTTTTAGTCGAATACTATCCTTAATTTCTTTACTTAGCCACGGATGACTGTCCTTTCTTTTACACCCTTTTCTTTTCAGTGGAATATATATTTTTTGGAAGTTGTAAAATAACTCCTTGAATGTACACCACTGATCATGTGTCGTCTTACCCTTTAATCTATTTTCCCAATCCACTCTACTCAATTCCGCTCGCATACCTTCATAGTCTCCTTTATTCAAGCTTAGCACGCTTGTTTGAGATCCAACCTTCTCACCCTCTAATTGAATATGGAATTCAACCATGTTATGGTCACTCATTCCAAGGGGATCCTTTACTAGGACATTTTTAATTAATCCTGTCTCGTTACACAGGACCAGATCTAAGGTTGCTTGCCCCCTGGTCGGTTCAGTTACATACTGCTCAAGAAACCCATCCCTAATACACTCAATGAACTCATCCTCAAGGCAGCCCTGCCCCATTTGATTTGTCCAATTAATATGATAGTTAAAATCCCCCATAATTATAGATGTTCCCTTATTACATGCCTCAACTATTTCCTGATTGATACTCCGTCCAACAGAGTTGCAACTGTTCGGAGGCCTATAGACTACGCCCACTAGTGTTTTTTTCCCCTTATTATTCCTTATCTCCACCCAAACTGTTTCATTATCATGATTTTTTGACCCAATATCATTACTCTGTATTACAGTGATTCCTTCCTTTATTAACATAGCCACCCCACCTCCCCTTCCTTCCTGCCTGTCCTTCCTGATCGTTAAATAACCTGGTATGTTTAATTCCCAGGCATTGTCACCCTGCAGCCATGTTTCTGTAATGGCCACAATATCATAACCATATGTAGTTATTTGTGCCATTAACTCGTCTATTTTGTTACGAATGCTACGTGCATTCAGATAGAGAACTTTCAAATATGCTTTGTGGCACTTAGTTCCTGCTTTTTCACTTTTTACCACTTTACCTTTTACTCCACACACTCTGTCCCTTCCTGCCACGCTCTGATTTGTGATTCCCCTACTGCTACCTATGTCTATGACCCTCTCTGTTGTCATTTTTATTTTTTGCTCTCTTGAAACCTCCCCCCCACTAATTAGTTTAAAGCCCTCTCCACAGCCCTAGTTATTCGATTCGCCAGGACACTAGTCCCAGCACTGGCCAAGTGAAGTCCGTCCCAACGGAACAGCTCTCTCCTGCCCCAGTACTGGTGCCAGTGTCCCAAGAAGCAAAACCCATTTTTCCCACACCAGTCTTTGAGCCACGCATTCAACTCCCTGATTTTATTTACCCTAGCCAAATTTGCTCGTGGCTCAGGTAGTAATCCAGAGATTATTACCCTCGAGGTTCTGCTTTTTAATTTGGCCCCTAGCTGCTCAAACTCCCTCAGCAGAACCTCTTTCCTTGTCCTATCTATGTCATTGGTACCAACATGGACCACGACAACTGGATCCTCCCCCTCCCACTCCAAGTTTCTCTCCAGCCCAGAGGAGATGTCCTTAACCCTGGCACCGGGCAGGCAACACAGCCTTCGGGACTCTCGCTCTTGGCTGCAAAGAACCCTATCTATCCCCCTAATGATACTATCCCCTACCACTACAACATTTCTTTTTACTCCCCCCACTTGAATGGCCCCCCTTACCACGGTGCTGTGGCCAGGTTGCTCATCCTCCCTGCAGTCCCCGCTCCTATCCACACAGGGAGTAAGAGCCTCGAACCTGTTGGACAAGAGCAAGGGCTGCGGCTCCTCCAACACTACCTCCTGGATCCCTGTACCTGCCTCACTCGTAGTCACACCTTCCTGTCCCTGACCACGGGCTACTTCTGAATTAGTTACTCTAATTGGTGTGACTACCTCCTGAAACACGGAGTCCAGGTAACTCTCCCCCTCCCTGATGTGTCGCAGTGTTTGAAGCTCGGACTCCAGCTCATCAACACGGAGCCGGAGTTCCTCGAGCAGCCAACACCAGTTAGAGGTAGCCGGATCCTAAAGACGCTTAATTGGGACTAAAAGTCCAGACTATCTCTCCCTAAAGGAAAGGAATGATCTGAAGATGTTACCGTCCTCCAGATAGCACTTTTAATAAGTTTAGCTAGACTGTAACCTTCCGGATATTATGAGGGTCCGGAAAACTCCTTCAGAATTCTGCAACTCCTCACCAAAGAATGTACAGAGATTGAGTTCGCGAGTTTGATACAGAAGTACTATGTGAGACAATTCTAAAAAAATATCGATTTATTAAAGAACCGACATGTAATTACAGTTGGTAATTCAATCGCAACTTTAACAATTCCAAATACAAAAGCTTAAAATTCTTCTTATCAGAGATCCTTCTTCTCAAATCTTAACTTCATTACATTTTTACATTTCTTACTTAGTCTTATTCCAGAATATCCACCAAAATCAAATATCTTTGATACCCGAGTCTTAAAGAGTTGAAAACTTACAGAGCCTGCCTCTGAAGTCTGAGAGCCGCTTTGCCCCTTCCAGCGAATTCTGTCTTCCTATTTGAAAATTCTATCTTTATACTCTTTCTCAGTGGTATATCCTTTGAAGTTTTCTGCTGATGTAAGCTAATTATCTCTAGTCATTTTTCTGTTGACCCCTGCTATTCTTACAGTTAGTTCAACTTGTAGCTTGCAGAATCGTGTCTCTACCTTTAGGTGTTTCAAGTTCATCATAAAAAACGGTTGTAACAGATGTATCTATTTGATGTAATTCTTACAAAGGTCTTCTATTTAATTCTTAAGTCACCTCAGCTGGTTGTATTACAGACTTCGTGTCTCCTAGGTGTTCCAAGTTCAACACAAAAACAATGTGATGGCTGTTGCATCTATTGATGCCATATTTTTGAAAGTCTTCTGTTTGTATCTTTTTACAACATGTAAATTAAAAACACCTCAACCGGGTATCTCATTGTCTTCTTAGCTACCTCAGTTAGTTGCACCAAGAATTATGTCTCCTGTCTTTCATTTGATGTCATATTTACGAAGGCATATGTTTCTTTAATGTTCTGTGTTTCATTTCAAAGTGTTGGCTTAAGACACCTTTAACTGGGTATGGTATTATGTTCTTTCCAGCTTCAGACTTTCTGGAAGCTCTAACCCTCTGCTTCAATAGGGCTATTGTTTCAGTGTCAACAACTTATCTTATCTCAAAAGCCTGTATGGTGTTTACAGCTTTTGATTGTTAGGCTTCCAGACCTGCAAGCCCAGTTTGTCATGTTTAATAAAGTCAAAATTCATTCATAGGATGGTGTATTTTTCTGAATATGGCTATTCCTTCACAGACAAAGGAGCTGAATTCCAGAGGTGAGGTGAGAGTGACTGCCCTTGACATCAAGGCAGCATTTGACCATGTGTGGCATCAAGGAGCCCTAGTAAAACTGAAGTCAATGGGAATCAGGGGGAAAATTCTCCACTGGCTGGAATCATACCTAGCACTAAGGAAGATGGTTGTGGTGGTTGAAGGTCAATCATCACAGCCCCAGGACATCGCTGCAGGAGTTTCTCAGGGCAGTGTCATAGGCCCAACCATCTTCAGCTGCTTCATCAATGACCTTCCCTCCAACATAAGGTCAGAAATGGGGATGTTCGCTGATGACTGCACAGTGTTCAGTACCATTCACAACTCCTCAGATAATGAAGCAGTTCATGCCCGCATGCAACAAGGGCTGGACGATGTTCAGGCTTGGGCTGATAAGTGGCAGGTAACACTCATGCCACAGAAGTGCCAGGCAATGACTATCTCCAACAAGCGAGAGTCTAACCACCTCCCCTTGACATTCAACGGTATTACCATCACCGAATCCCCCACCATCAATATCCTGGGGGTCACCATTGACCAGAAACTTAACTGGACCAGCCACATAAATACTGTGGCAACAAGAGCAGGTCAGAGGCTAGGTATTCTGTGGCGAGTGTCTCACCTCCTGACTCCCCAAAGCCTTTCACCATCTACAAGGCACAAGTCAGGAGTGTGGTGCAATACTCTCCACTTGCCTGGATGAGTGCAGCTCCAACAACACTCAAGAAGCTCGACACCATCCAGGACAAAGCAGCCCACTTGATTGGCACCCCATCCACCATGTACCGTGGCTGCAGTATGTACCATCTACAAGATGCACTGCACCAACTCGCCAAGGCTTCTTCAGCAGCACCTACCAAACCCGCGACCTCTTCCACCTAGAAGGATAAGGGCAGCAGGCGTATGGGAACACCACCACCTCCAAATTCCCCTCCAAGTCACACACCATCCTGACTTAGAAGTATATTGCCGATCCTTCATCGTTGCTGGGTCAAACTCCTGGAACTCACTCCCTAACAGCACTGTGGGAGTACCTTCACCACACGGACTGCAGCGGTTCAAGAAGTCGGCTCACCACCACCTTCTCAAGGGCAATTAGGGAGGGCAATAAATGCTGGCCTTGCCAGCGATGCCCACATCCCATAAAACGAATTTTAAAAAACCACACACACTCATATCCGCACACACACACTCATCCCCGCACACACACACACACTTATCCCTGCACACATACATACTCCTTCCCGCACACTCACAATTATCCCCGCACACACACACACTCATCCCTGTCCCAGTTTGGTCCCTATCACTGTCAGGTCCCTGTCACAGTCTGGTCCCTGTCGCAGTCTGATCTCTGTCGCAGTTTGTTCCCTGTCACAGTCTGGTCCCTGTCACAGTCCGGTCCCTGTCACAGTGTGTTCCCTGTCACAGTCTGGTCTCTGTCACAGTCTGATCTCTGTCGCAGTTTGGTCCCTGTCACAGTCTGGTCCCTGTCACAGTCCGGTCTCTGTCACAGTCTGGTCCCTGTCACAGTCTGGTCTCTCTCACAGTCTGGTCTCTCTCACAGTCTGGTCTCTCTCACAGTCTGGTCTCTCTCACAGTCTGGTCTCTCTCACAGTCTGGTCTCTCTCACAGTCTGGTCTCTCTCACAGTCTGCTGTCTGTTACAGTCTGGTCCCTGTCATAGTCTGGTTTCCGTTACAGTCTGGTGTCTGTCACAGCCTGGTTTCTGTTTCTGTTACAGTCTGGTCTCTGTCACAGTCTGGTCTCTGTCACAGTCTGGTCTCTGTCACAGTCTGGTGTCTGTTACAGTCTGGTCCCTGTCATAGTCTGGTCTCTGTCACAGTCTGGTCTCTGTCACAGTCTGGTCTCTGTCACAGTCTGGTCTCTGTCACAGTCTGGTCTCTGTCACAGTCTGGTGTCTGTCACAGTCTGGTCCCTGTCACAGTCTGGTCTCTGTCACAGTCTGGTCTCTGTCACAGTCTGGTCTCTGTCACAGTCTGGTCTCTGTCACAGTCTGGTCTCTGTCACAGTCTGGTCTCTGTCACAGTCTGGTCTCTGTCACAGTCTGGTCTCTGTCACAGTCTGGTCCCTGTCATAGTCTGGTTTCCGTTACAGTCTGGTGTCTGTCACAGCCTGGTTTCTGTTTCTGTTACAGTCTGGTCTCTGTCACAGTCTGCTCTCTGTCACAGTCTGGTCTCTGTCACAGTCTGGTTCCTGTTACAGTCTGTCAGCGCTGTTCCTGCACTCTTTTGCTGGCTGGCTGTAGCTTTTTTTTAAATGCTAGACAGGGTGGCACATGAAAATTAAGTTTCAGACTGCAATTTAATTTAACTTCTGCCTAATCATAATGTTTAAAAAGCAGATTTTTTAAAATGCCGTTTACATCGGATATTGCCATTTTAACTGGAGGGCATAAAGGCAATTACATAGAGTTACATCAATGGGGAAAAGATCCCAGAATTTTGCATCAACTTCTGTTACTAATAGCCCAGAAATGCTGACATTTTCCAGCAAATAATGGGCAATAATAGGTTATTTTAAAACACATTTGAATGTCCCTGTGTTAATCATCAGTACCCTGGGGTCCAAAAGGGATTTCGGAAAATTTGTATTATAATAGTCATTAAAATCTGACTCTGGACTTGAGAGATAACAAATGGAGCTATAATTCACAAACCACTTTTAAAATAAAATCCTTCTGATGCTTTTAACAACCTTTACAAAGCTCTGTATTAGGACTTCAAACAAATGGCCTTATCTTCAATTTTATTCTATTAAACTTGTGTTTTAAAGTTGGATGGGCCTTTCGTACCATTGAAAGAGGTGGAGCAAGCAGAAAAAGCAGCTCCTGTTTTCTCCTGCTCCAGATCAGATCCAGTAATTACAGACACTGGAAATGCCTTGTAGTTCATCTTATTAATTTGCTAATAATCTTTGAGCAGCCCTCCATCAGAAATAAAATACTGTTTTAATTTCGACTGATCGGGATTTAAAGGATATGGGTGCACTTTGCCAACCAGCTTTAGCTCAGCAAATGCATTTCTGGAATCTAATTTGTATAATTTTTGAAAGGACTGATACATGATTTATTTCACTGATATTCCGCTGTCCTATTTCTTCATTCAAATCAATAAGTTTCATCAATCCATGGTCGTCTGACACATATTCAAATATAACAATTAAAACCTGTTTCCACGGAACTAATTTAAAGAGCTGGATTTAACAATCAGTCTTGAAGTTGTTAAAATGATGCAATTAATCACTGTGTGTTATAGAGATGGGGAAAATATGATAAAAGCGCAGCAGTACCCAGACGCAAAATAATTTGCCAAAACCCAGCCCCAATATCATTAAACTGCACCCAGTCCCAATATCATTAAACTGCACCCAGTCCCAATATCATTAAACTGCACCCAGCCCCAATATCATTAAACTGCACCCAGCCCCAATATCATTAAACTGCACCCAGACCCAATATCATTAAACTGCCCCCAATCCCAATATCATTAAACCGCACCCAGTCCCAATATCATTAAACTGCACCCAGTCCCAATATCATTAAACTGCAGCCAGTCCCAATATCATTAAACTGCACCCAGCAAAATTATCATTAAACTGCACCCAGTCCCAATATCATTAAACTGCATCCAACCCCAATATCATTCAACTGCACCCAAACCAATATCATTAAACTGCACCCAGTCCCAATATCATTAAACTGCACCCAGTCCCAATATCATTAAACTGCACCCAACCCCAATATCATTAAACTGCACCCAGTCCCAATATCATTAAACTGCACCCAGCCCCAATATCATTAAACTGCACCCAGTCCCAATATCATTAAACTGCACCCAGTCCCAATATCATTAAACTGCACCCAGCCCCAATATCATTAAACTGCACCCAGTCCCAATATCATTAAACTGCACCCAGCCCCAATATCATTAAACTGCACCCAGTCCCAATATCATTAAACTGCACCCAGCCCCAATATGATTAAACTGCACCCAGTCCCAATATGATTAAACTGCACACAACCCCAATATCATTAAACTGCACCCAGTCCCAATATCATTAAACTGCACCCAGTCCCAATATCATTAAACTGCACCCAGTCCCAATATCATTAAACTGCACCCAACCCCAATATCATTAAACTGCACCCAGTCCCAATATCATTAAACTGCACCCAGCCCCAATATCATTAAACTGCACCCAGTCCCAATATCATTAAACTGCACCCAGTCCCAATATCATTAAACTGCACCCAGCCCCAATATCATTAAACTGCACCCAGTCCCAATATCATTAAACTGCACCCAGCCCCAATATCATTAAACTGCACCCAGTCCCAATATCATTAAACTGCACCCAGCCCCAATATGATTAAACTGCACCCAGTCCCAATATGATTAAACTGCACACAACCCCAATATCATTAAACTGCACCCAGTCCCAATATCATTAAATTGCACCCAGTCCCAATAACATTAAACTGCACCCAGTCCCAATATCATTAAATTGCACCCAGTCCCAATATCATTAAACTGCACCCAGTCCCAATATCATTAAACTGCACCCAGTCCCAAAATCATTAAACTGCACCCAGCCCCAATATCATTAAACTGCACCCAATCCCAATATCATTAAACTGCACCCAGCCCCAATATCAATAAACTGCACCCAGTCCCAATATCATTAAACTGCCCCCAGTCCCAATATCATTAAACTGCACACAGTCCCAATATCATTAAACTGCACCCAATCCCAATATCATTAAACTGCACCCAGCCCCAATATCAATAAACTGCACCCAGTCCCAATATCATTAAACTGCCCCCAGTCCCAATATCATTAAACTGCCCCCAGTCCCAATATCATTAAACTGCACCCAACCCCAATATCATTAAACTGCACCCAGTCCCAATATCATTAAACTGCACCCAGTCCCAATATCATTGAATTGCACCCAGTCCCAATATCATTAAACTGCATCCAGCCCCAATATCATTAAACTGCACCCAGTATCAATATCATTAAATTGCACCCAGTCCCAATATCATTAAACTGCACCCAGCCCCATTATCATTAAACTGCACCCAGTCCCAATATCATTAAACTGCACCCAACCCCATTATCATTAAACTGCACCCAGTCCCAATATCATTAAACTGCACCCAGTCCCAATATCATTAAACTGCACCTAGACACAAAATCATTAAACTGCACCCAACCCCAATATCATTAAACTGCACCCAGTCCCAATATCATTAAATTGCACCCAGTCCCAATATCATTAAACTGCACCCAGCCCCATTATCATTAAACTGCACCCAGTCCCAATAATATGAAACTGCACCCAACCCCAATATCATTAAACTGCACCGAGACCCAATATCATTAAACTGCACCCAGCCCCAATATCATTAAACTGCACCCAGTCCCAATATCATTAAACTGCCCCCAGTCCCAATATCATTAAACTGCACCCAGTCCCAATATCATTAAACTGCACCCAATCCCAATATCATTAAACTGCACCCAGCCCCAATATCAATAAACTGCACCCAGTCCCAATATCATTAAACTGCCCCCAGTCCCAATATCATTAAACTGCCCCCAGTCCCAATATCATTAAACTGCACCCAACCCCAATATCATTAAACTGCACCCAGCCCCATTATCATTAAACTGCACCCAGTCCCAATATCATTAAACTGCACCCAGTCCCAATATCATTAAACTGAACCCAGTCCCAATATCATTAAACTGCACCCAGCCCCAATATCATTAAACTGCACCCAGCCCCAATATCATTAAACTGCACCCAACCCCAATATCATTAAACTGCACCCAGTCCCAATATCATTAAACTGCACCCAGACCCAAAATCATTAAACTGCACCCAGTCATAATATAATGAAACTGCACCCAGTCCCAATATCATTAAACTGAAACCAACCCCAATATCATTAAACTGCACCCAGCCCCAATATCATTAAACTGCACCCAGTCCCAATATCATTAAACTGCACCCAACCCCAATATCATGAAACTGCCCCCAGTCCCAATATCATTAAACTGCACCCAGCCCCAATATCATTAAACTGCACCCAGTCCCAATATCATTAAACTGAACCCAACCCCAATATCATTAAACTGCACCCAGCCTCAATATCATTAAACTGCACCCAGTCCCAATATCATTAAACTGTACCCAGTCCCAATATCATTAAACTGCACCCAGTCCCAATATCATTAAACTGCACCCAGCCCCAATATCATTAAACTGCACCCAGTCCCAATATCATTAAACAGCACCCAGCCCCAATATCATTAAACTGCACCCAATCCCAATATCATTAAACGGCACCCAGTCCCAATATCATTAAACTGCACCCAGTCCCAATTACATTAAACTGCACCCAACCCAATATCATTAAACTGCACCCAGTCCCAATATCATTAAACTGCACCAAACCCAATATCATTAAACTGCACCCAGACCCAATATCATTAAACTGCACCCAGCCCCAATATCATTAAACTGCACCCATTCCCAATATCATTAAACAGCACCCAGCCCCAATATCATTAAACAGCACCCAGCCCCAATATCAGAATAATCCACCCAGTCCCAATATCATTAAACTGCTCCCAGCCCCAATATCATTATCTGCACCCAGTCCCAATATCATTAAACTGCACCCAACCCAATATCATTAAACTGCACCCAGTCCCAATATCATTAAACTGCACCCAGCCCCAATATCATTAAACTGCACCCAGTCCCAATGTCATTAAACTGCACCCAGTCCCAATATCATTAAACTGCACCCAGCCCCAATATCATTAAACTGCACCCAGTCCCAATATCATTAAACGGCACCCAGCCCCAATATCATTAAACTGCACCCAGTCCCAATATCATTAAACTGCACCCAGCACGAATATCATTAAACTGCACACAGTCCCAATATCATTAAACTGCACCCAACCCAATATCATTAAACTGCACCCAGTCCCAATATCATTGAACTGCACCCAGTCCCAATATCATTGAACTGCACCCAACCCCAATATCATTAAACTGCTCCTAGTCCCAATATCATTGAACTGCACCCAACCCAATATCATTGAACTGCACCCAGTCCCAATATCATTGAACTGCACCCAACCCCAATATCATTAAACTGCACCCAGTCCCAATATCATTAAACTGCACCCAGTCCCAATATCATTAAACTGCACCTAGTCCCAATATCATTGAACTGCACCCAGTCCCAATATCATTGAACTGCACCCAACCCCAATATCATTAAACTGCACCAAGTACCAATATCATTAAACTGCACCCAGTCCCAATATCATTAAACTGCACCCAGTCCCAATATCATTAAACTGCACCCAGTACCAACATCATTAATCTGCACCCAACCCCATTATCATTAAACTGCACCCAGTCCCAATATCATTAAACTGCACCCAGTCCCAATATCATTAAACTGCACCTAGACACAAAATCATTAAACTGCACCCAACCCCAATATCCTTAAACTGCACCCGGTCCCAATATCATTAAATTGCACCCAGTCCCAATATCATTAAACTGCACCCAGCCACATTAGCATTAAACTGCACCCAGTCCCAATAATATGAAACTGCACCCAACCCCAATATCATTAAACTGCACCGAGACCCAATATCATTAAACTGCACCCAACCCCAATATCATTAAACTGCACCTAGACCCAATATCATTAAACTGCACCCAGTCCCAATATTATGAAACTGCACCAAACCCCAATATCATTAAACTGCACCTAGACCCAATATCATTAAACTGCACCCAGTCCCAATATTATGAAACTGCACCCAACCCCAATATCATTAAACTGCACCCAGTCCCAATATCATTAAACTGAACCCAGTCCCAATATCATTAAACTGCACCCAGCCCCAATATCATTAAACTGCACCCAGCCCCAATATCATTAAACGGCACCCAACCCCAATATCATTAAACTGCACCCAGTCCCAATATCATTAAACTGCACCCAGCCCCAAAATCATTAAACTGCTCCCAGTCATAATATAATGAAACTGCACCCAGTCCCAATATCATTAAACTGAACCCAACCCCAATATCATTAAACTGCACCCAGCCCCAATATCATTAAACTGCACCCAGTCCCAATATCATTAAACTGCACCCAACCCCAATATCATGTAACTGCCCCCAGTCCCAATATCATTAAACTGCACCCAGCCCCAATATCATTAAACTGCACCCAGTCCCAATATCATTAAACTGAACCAAACCCCAATATCATTAAACTGCACCCAGCCCCAATATCATTAAAATGCACCCAGTCCCAATATCATTAAACTGTACCCAGTCCCAATATCATTAAACTGCACCCAGTCCCAATATCATTAAACTGCACGCAGCCCCAATATCATTAAACTGCACCCATTCCCAATATCATTAAACAGCACCCAGCCCCAATATCATTAAACTGCATCCAATCCCAATATCATTAAACGGCACCCAGTCCCAATATCATTAAACTGCATCCAGTCCCAATATCATTAAACTGCACCCAACCCAATATCATTAAACTGCACCCAGTCCCAATATCATTAAACTGCTCCAAACCCAATATCTTTAAACTGCACCCAGACCCAATATCATTAAACTGCACCCAGTCCCAATATCATTAAACTGCACCCAGCCCCAATATCATTAAACTGCACCCAGCCCCAATATCATTAAACTGCACCCAGTCCCAATATCATGAAACTGCACCAAACCCAATATCATTAAACTGCACCCAGTCCCAATATCATTAAACTGCACCCAGCCCCAATATCATTTAACTGAACCCAGTCCCAATATTATTAAACTGCACACAGTCCCAATATCATTAAACTGCACCCAACCCAATATCATTAAACTGCACCCAGACCCATTATCATTAAACTGCACCCAGCCCCAATATCATTAAACTGCACCCAGCCCCAATATCATTAAACTGCACTCAGCCCCAATATCATTAAATTGCACCCAACCCAATATCATTAAACTGCACCCAGCCCCAATATCATAAAAATGCACCCAGTCCCAAGATCATTAAACTGCACCCAGCCCCAATATCATTAAACTGCACCCAGTCCCAATATCATTAAACTGCACCCAGCCCCAATATCATTATCTGCACCCATTCCCAATATCATTAAACTGCACCCAACCCAATATCATTAAACTGCACCCAGTCCCAATATCATTAAACTGCACCCAGCCCCAATATCATTAAACTGCACCCAGTCCCAATATCATTAAACTGCACCCAGTCCCAATATCATTAAACTGCACCCAGCCCCAATATCATTAAACTGCACCAAGTCACAATATCATTAAAATGCACCCAGCCCCAATATCATTGAACTGCACCCAACCCCAATATCATTACACTGCACCCAGTCCCAATATCATTAAACTGCACCCAGCAGCAATATCATTAAACTGCACACAGTCCCAATATCATTAAACTGCACCCAACCCAATATCATTAAACTGCACCCAGTCCCAATATCATTGAACTGCACCCAGTCCCAATATCATTGAACTGCACCCAACCCCAATATCATGTAACTGCTCCTAGTCCCAATATCATTGAACTGCACCCAACCCAATATCATTAAACTGCACCCAGTCCCAATATCATTGAACTGCACCCAACCCCAATATCATTAAACTGCACCTCGTCCCAATATCATTAAACTGCACCCAGTCCCAATATCATTAAACTGCACCCAGTACCAACATCATTAAACTGCACCCAACCCCATTATCATTAAACTGCACCCAGTCCCAATATCATTAAACTGCACCCAGTCCCAATATCATTAAACTGCACCTAGACACAAAATCATTAAACTGCACCCAACCCCAATATCATTAAACTGCACCCAGTCCCAATATCATTAAATTGCACCCAGTCCCAATATCATTAAACTGCACCCAGCCCCATTATCATTAAACTGCACCCAGTCCCAATAATATGAAACTGCACCCAACCCCAATATCATTAAACTGCACCGAGACCCAATATCATTAAACTGC
Source organism: Squalus acanthias (assembly GCA_030390025.1). Taxonomy (NCBI): domain Eukaryota; kingdom Metazoa; phylum Chordata; class Chondrichthyes; order Squaliformes; family Squalidae; genus Squalus; species Squalus acanthias. The sequence goes on along the minus strand of CM059427.1, from coordinate 118,965,107 downwards.
ACCCAACCCCAATATCATTAAACTGCACCTAGACCCAATATCATTAAACTGCACCCAGTCCCAATATTATGAAACTGCACCCAACCCCAATATCATTAAACTGCACCTAGACCCAATATCATTGAACTGCACCCAGTCCCAATATTATGAAACTGCACCCAACCCCAATATCATTAAACTGCACCCAGTCCCAATATCATTAAACTGAACCCAGTCCGAATATCATTAAACTGCACCCAGTCCCAATATCATTAAACTGCACCCAGCCCCAATATCATTAAACTGCACCCAACCCCAATATCATTAAACTGCACACAGTCCCAATATCATTAAACTGCACCCAGCCCCAAAGTCATTGAATTGCACCCAGTCCTAATATCATGAAACTGCACCCAGTCCCAATATCATTAAACTGAACCCAACCCCAATATCATGAAACTGCACCCAGCCCCAATATCATTAAACTGCACCCAGTCCCAATATCATTAAACTGCACCCAACCCCAATATCATGAAACTGCCCCCAGTCCCAATATCATTAAACTGCACCCAGCCCCAATATCATTAAACTGCACCCAGCCCCAATATCATTAAACTGTACCCAGTCCCAATATCATTAAACTGCACCCATTCCCAATATCATTAAACTGCACCCAGCCCCAATATCATTAAACTGCACCCAACCCAATAACATTAAACTGCACCCAGTCCCAATATCATTAAACTGCACCCAACCCAATATCATTAAACTGCACCCAGACCCAATATCATTAAACTGCACCCAGTCCCAATATCATTAAACTGCACCCAGCCCCAATATCATTAAACTGCACCCAGCCCCAATATCATTAAACTGCACCCAGTCCCAATATCATTAAACTGCTCCAAAGCCAATATCATTAAACTGCACCCAGTCCCAATATCATTAAACTGCACCCAGCCACAATATCATTAAACTGCACCCAGTCCCAATATTATTAAACTGCACACAGTCCCAATATCATTAAACTGCACCCAACCCAATATCATTAAACTGCACCCAGACCCATTATCATTAAACTGCACCCAGCCCCAATATCATTAAACTGCACCCAGTCCCAATATCATTAAACTGCACCCAACCCAATATCATTAAACTGCACCCAGCCCCAATATCATTAAACTGCACCCAGCCCCAATATCATTAAACTGCACCCAGCCCCAATATCATTAAACTGCACCCAACCCAATATCATTAAACTGCACCCAGCCCCAATATCATAAAAATGCACCCAGTCCCAATATCATTAAACTGCACACAGCCCCAATATCATTAAACTGCATCCTGCCCCAATATCATTAAACTGCACCCAACCCAATATCATTAAACTGCACCCAGCCCCAATATCATAAAAATGCACCCAGTCGCAAGATCATTAAACTGCACCCAGCCCCAATATCATTAAACTGCACCCAGTCCCAATATCATTAAACTGCACCCAGCCCCAATATCATTGAACTGCACCCAGTCCCAATATCATTAAACTGCACCCAGTCCCAATATCATTAAACTGCACCCAGCCCCAATATCATTAAACTGCACCCAGTCCCAATATCATTAAACTGCACCCAGCCCCAATATCATTAAACTGCACCCAGTCCCAATATCATTAAACTGCACCCAGCACCAATATCATTAAACTGCACACAGTCCCAATATCATTAAACTGCACCCAAACCAATATCATGAAACTGCCCCCAGTCCCAATATCATTGAACTGCACCCAACCCCAATATCATTAAACTGCTCCTTGTCCCAATATCATTGAACTGCACCCAACCCAATATCATTAAACTGCACCCAGTCCCAATATAATTGAACTGCACCCAACCCCAATATCATTAAACTGCACCTAGTCCCAATATCATTAAACTGCACCCAGTCCCAATATCATTAAACTGCACCCAGTCCCAATATCATTAAACTGCACCCAGTCCCAATATCATTAAACTGCACCCAGCCCCAATATCATTAAACTGCACCAAGTCACAATATCATTAAACTGCACCCAGCCCCAATATCATTGAACTGCACCCAACCCCAATATCATTACACTGCACCCAGTCCCAATATCATTAAACTGCACCCAGCAGCAATATCATTAAACTGCACACAGTCCCAATATCATTAAACTGCACCAAACCCAATATCATTAAACTGCACCCAGTCCCAATATCATTAAACTGCACCCAGCCCCAATATCATTAAACTGCACCCGGTCCCAATATTATTAAACTGCACACAGTCCCAATATCATTAAACTGCACCCAACCCAATATCATTAAACTGCACCCAGACCCATTATCATTAAACTGCACCCAGCCCCAATATCATTAAACTGCACCCAGTCCCAATATCATTAAACTGCACCCAACCCAATATCATTAAACTGTCCCCAGTCCCAATATCATTAAACTGCACCCAGCCCCAATATCATTAAACTGCACCCAGCCCCAATATCATTAAACTGCACCCAACACAATATCATGAAACTGCACCCAGCCCCAATATCATAAAAATGCACCCAGTCCCAATATCATTAAACTGCACCCAGTCCCAATATCATTAAACTGCACCCAGCCCCAATATCATTATCTGCACCCAGTCCCAATATCATTAAACTGCACCCAACCCAATATCATTAAACTGCACCCAGTCCCAATATCATTAAACTGCACCCAGCCCCAATATCATTAAACTGCACCCAGTCCCAATATCATTAAACTGCACCCAGTCCCAATATCATTAAACTGCACCCAGCCCCAATATCAGTAAACTGCACCCAGTCCCAATATCATTAAACTGCTCCCAGCCCCAATATCATTAAACTGCACCCAGTCCCAATATCATTAAACTGCACCCAGCACCAATATCATTAAACTGCACACAGTCCCAATATCATTAAATTGCACCCAACCTAATATCATTAAACTGCACCCAGTCCCAATATCATTGAACTGCACCCAGCCCAATATCATTGAACTGCACCCAACCCCAATATCATTAAACTGCTCCTAGTCCCAATATCATTGAACTGCACCCAACCCAATATCATTAAACTGCACCCAGCCCCAATATCATTTAACTGAACCCAGTCCCAATATTATTAAACTGCACACAGTCCCAATATCATTAAACTGCACCCAACCCAATATCATTAAACTGCACCCAGACCCATTATCATTAAACTGCACCCAGCCCCAATATCATTAAACTGCACCCAGCCCCAATATCATTAAACTGCACCCAGCCCCAATATCATTAAATTGCACCCAACCCAATATCATTAAACTGCACCCAGCCCCAATATCATAAAAATGCACCCAGTCCCAATATCATTAAACTGCACCCAGTCCCAATATCATTAAACTGCACCCAGTCCCAATATCATTAAACTGCACCCAGTCCCAATATCATTAAACTGCACCCAGCCCCAATATCATTAAACTGCACCAAGTCACAATATCATTAAACTGCACCCAGCCCCAATATCATTGAACTGCACCCAACCCCAATATCATTACACTGCACCCAGTCCCAATATCATTAAACTGCACCCAGCAGCAATATCATTAAACTGCACACAGTCCCAATATCATTAAACTGCACCCTACCCAATATCATTAAACTGCACCCAGTCCCAATATCATTGAACTGCACCCAGTCCCAATATTATGAAACTGCACCCAACCCCAATATCATTAAACTGCACCCAGTCCCAATATCATTAAACTGAACCCAGTCCGAATATCATTAAACTGCACCCAGTCCCAATATCATTAAACTGCACCCAGCCCCAATATCATTAAACTGCACCCAACCCCAATATCATTAAACTGCACACAGTCCCAATATCATTAAACTGCACCCAGCCCCAATATCATTAAACTGCACCCAACCCCAATATCATTAAACTGCACACAGTCCAAATATCATTAAACTGCACCCAGCCCCAAAGTCATTGAATTGCACCCAGTCCTAATATCATGAAACTGCACCCAGTCCCAATATCATTAAACTGAACCCAACCCCAATATCATGAAACTGCACCCAGCCCCAATATCATTAAACTGCACCCAGTCCCAATATCATTAAACTGCACCCAACCCCAATATCATGAAACTGCCCCCAGTCCCAATATCATTAAACTGCACCCAGCCCCAATATCATTAAACTGCACCCAGCCCCAATATCATTAAACTGTACCCAGTCCCAATATCATTAAACTGCACCCATTCCCAATATCATTAAACTGCACCCAGCCCCAATATCATTAAACTGCACCCAACCCAATAACATTAAACTGCACCCAGTCCCAATATCATTAAACTGCACCCAACCCAATATCATTAAACTGCACCCAGACCCAATATCATTAAACTGCACCCAGTCCCAATATCATTAAACTGCACCCAGCCCCAATATCATTAAACTGCACCCAGCCCCAATATCATTAAACTGCACCCAGTCCCAATATCATTAAACTGCTCCAAAGCCAATATCATTAAACTGCACCCAGTCCCAATATCATTAAACTGCACCCAGCCACAATATCATTAAACTGCACCCAGTCCCAATATTATTAAACTGCACACAGTCCCAATATCATTAAACTGCACCCAACCCAATATCATTAAACTGCACCCAGACCCATTATCATTAAACTGCAACCAGCCCCAATATCATTAAACTGCACCCAGTCCCAATATCATTAAACTGCACCCAACCCAATATCATTAAACTGCACCCAGCCCCAATATCATTAAACTGCACCCAGCCCCAATATCATTAAACTGCACCCAGCCCCAATATCATTAAACTGCACCCAACCCAATATCATTAAACTGCACCCAGCCCCAGTATCATAAAAATGCACCCAGTCCCAATATCATTAAACTGCACACAGCCCCAATATCATTAAACTGCATCCTGCCCCAATATCATTAAACTGCACCCAACCCAATATCATTAAACTGCACCCAGCCCCAATATCATAAAAATGCACCCAGTCGCAAGATCATTAAACTGCACCCAGCCCCAATATCATTAAACTGCACCCAGTCCCAATATCATTAAACTGCACCCAGCCCCAATATCATTGAACTGCACCCAGTCCCAATATCATTAAACTGCACCCAGTCCCAATATCATTAAACTGCACCCAGCCCCAATATCATTAAACTGCACCCAGTCCCAATATCATTAAACTGCACCCAGCCCCAATATCATTAAACTGCACCCAGTCCCAATATCATTAAACTGCACCCAGCACCAATATCATTAAACTGCACACAGTCCCAATATCATTAAACTGCACCCAAACCAATATCATGAAACTGCCCCCAGTCCCAATATCATTGAACTGCACCCAACCCCAATATCATTAAACTGCTCCTTGTCCCAATATCATTGAACTGCACCCAACCCAATATCATTAAACTGCACCCAGTCCCAATATAATTGAACTGCACCCAACCCCAATATCATTAAACTGCACCTAGTCCCAATATCATTAAACTGCACCCAGTCCCAATATCATTAAACTGCACCCAGTCCCAATATCATTAAACTGCACCCAGTCCCAATATCATTAAACTGCACCCAGCCCCAATATCATTAAACTGCACCAAGTCACAATATCATTAAACTGCACCCAGCCCCAATATCATTGAACTGCACCCAACCCCAATATCATTACACTGCACCCAGTCCCAATATCATTAAACTGCACCCAGCAGCAATATCATTAAACTGCACACAGTCCCAATATCATTAAACTGCACCAAACCCAATATCATTAAACTGCACCCAGTCCCAATATCATTAAACTGCACCCAGCCCCAATATCATTAAACTGCACCCGGTCCCAATATTATTAAACTGCACACAGTCCCAATATCATTAAACTGCACCCAACCCAATATCATTAAACTGCACCCAGACCCATTATCATTAAACTGCACCCAGCCCCAATATCATTAAACTGCACCCAGTCCCAATATCATTAAACTGCACCCAACCCAATATCATTAAACTGTCCCCAGTCCCAATATCATTAAACTGCACCCAGCCCCAATATCATTAAACTGCACCCAGCCCCAATATCATTAAACTGCACCCAACACAATATCATGAAACTGCACCCAGCCCCAATATCATAAAAATGCACCCAGTCCCAATATCATTAAACTGCACCCAGTCCCAATATCATTAAACTGCACCCAGCCCCAATATCATTATCTGCACCCAGTCCCAATATCATTAAACTGCACCCAACCCAATATCATTAAACTGCACCCAGTCCCAATATCATTAAACTGCACCCAGCCCCAATATCATTAAACTGCACCCAGTCCCAATATCATTAAACTGCACCCAGTCCCAATATCATTAAACTGCACCCAGCCCCAATATCAGTAAACTGCACCCAGTCCCAATATCATTAAACTGCTCCCAGCCCCAATATCATTAAACTGCACCCAGTCCCAATATCATTAAACTGCACCCAGCACCAATATCATTAAACTGCACACAGTCCCAATATCATTAAATTGCACCCAACCTAATATCATTAAACTGCACCCAGTCCCAATATCATTGAACTGCACCCAGCCCAATATCATTGAACTGCACCCAACCCCAATATCATTAAACTGCTCCTAGTCCCAATATCATTGAACTGCACCCAACCCAATATCATTAAACTGCACCCAGCCCCAATATCATTTAACTGAACCCAGTCCCAATATTATTAAACTGCACACAGTCCCAATATCATTAAACTGCACCCAACCCAATATCATTAAACTGCACCCAGACCCATTATCATTAAACTGCACCCAGCCCCAATATCATTAAACTGCACCCAGCCCCAATATCATTAAACTGCACCCAGCCCCAATATCATTAAATTGCACCCAACCCAATATCATTAAACTGCACCCAGCCCCAATATCATAAAAATGCACCCAGTCCCAATATCATTAAACTGCACCCAGTCCCAATATCATTAAACTGCACCCAGTCCCAATATCATTAAACTGCACCCAGTCCCAATATCATTAAACTGCACCCAGCCCCAATATCATTAAACTGCACCAAGTCACAATATCATTAAACTGCACCCAGCCCCAATATCATTGAACTGCACCCAACCCCAATATCATTACACTGCACCCAGTCCCAATATCATTAAACTGCACCCAGCAGCAATATCATTAAACTGCACACAGTCCCAATATCATTAAACTGCACCCTACCCAATATCATTAAACTGCACCCAGTCCCAATATCATTGAACTGCACCCAGTCCCAATATCATTGAACTGCACCCAACCCCAATATCATGTAACTGCTCCTAGTCCCAATATCATTGAACTGCACCCAACCCAATATCATTAAACTGCACCCAGTCCCAATATCATTGAACTGCACCCAACCCCAATATCATTAAACTGCACCTATTCCCAATATCATTAAACTGCACCCAGTCCCAATATCATTAAACTGCACCCAGTCCCAACATCATTAAACTGCACCCAACCCCATTATCATTAAACTGCACCCAGTCCCAATATCATTAAACTGCACCCAGTCCCAATATCATTAAACTGCACCTAGACACAAAATCATTAAACTGCACCCAACCCCAATATCATTAAACTGCACCCAGTCCCAATATCATTAAATTGCACCCAGTCCCAATATCATTAAACTGCACCCAGCCCCATTATCATTAAACTGCACCCAGTCCCAATAATATGAAACTGCACCCAACCCCAATATCATTAAACTGCACCGAGACCCAATATCATTAAACTGCACCCAACCCCAATATCATTAAACTGCACCTAGACCCAATATCATTAAACTGCACCCAGTCCCAATATTATGAAACTGCACCCAACCCCAATATCATTAAACTGCACCTAGACCCAATATCATTAAACTGCACCCAGTCCCAATATTATGAAACTGCACCCAACCCCAATATCATTAAACTGCACCCAGTCCCAATATCATTAAACTGAACCCAGTCCGAATATCATTAAACTGCACCCAGTCCCAATATCATTAAACTGCACCCAGCCCCAATATCATTAAACTGCACCCAACCCAATATAATTAAACTGCACACAGTCCCAATATCATTAAACTGCACCCAGCCCCAAAGTCATTAAACTGCACCCAGTCCTAATATCATGAAACTGCACCCAGTCCCAATATCATTAAACTGAACCCAACCCCAATATCATGAAACTGCACCCAGCCCCAATATCATTAAACTGCACCCAGTCCCAATATCATTAAACTGCACCCAACCCCAATATCATGAAACTGCCCCCAGTCCCAATATCATTAAACTGCACCCAGCCCCAATATCATTAAACTGAACCCAACCCCAATATCATTAAACTGCACCCAGCCCCAATATCATTAAACTGCACCCAGTCCCAATATCATTAAACTGTACCCAGTCCCAATATCATTAAACTGCACCCAGTCCCAATATCATTAAACTGCACCCAGCCCCAATATCATTAAACTGCACCCAACCCAATAACATTAAACTGCACCCAGTCCCAATATCATTAAACTGCACCCAACCCAATATCATTAAACTGCACCCAGACCCAATATCATTAAACTGCACCCAGTCCCAATATCATTAAACTGCACCCAGCCCCAATATCATTAAACTGCACCCAGCCCCAATATCATTAAACTGCACACAGTCCCAATATCATTAAACTGCTCCAAAGCCAATATCATTAAACTGAACCCAGTCCCAATATCATTAAACTGCACCCAGCCCCAATATCATTAAACTGCACCCAGTCCCAATATTATTAAACTGCACACAGTCCCAATATCATTAAACTGCACCCAACCCAATATCATTAAACTGCACCCAGACCCATTATCATTAAACTGCACCCAGCCCCAATATCATTAAACTGCACCCAGTCCCAATATCATTAAACTGCACCCAACCCAATATCATTAAACTGTCCCCAGTCCCAATATCATTAAACTGCACCCAGCCCCAATATCATTAAACTGCACCCAGCCCCAATATCATTAAACTGCACCCAACCCAATATCATTAATCTGCACCCAGCCCCAATATCATAAAAATGCACCCAGTCCCAATATCATTAAACTGCACACAGCCCCACTATCATTAAACTGCACCCTGCCCCAATATCATTAAACTGCACCCAACCCAATATCATTAAACTGCACCCAGCCCCAATATCATAAAAATGCACCCAGTCCCAAGATCATTAAACTGCACCCAGCCCCAATATCATTAAACTGCACCCAGTCCCAATATCATTAAACTGCACCCAGCCCCAATATCATTATCTGCACCCAGTCCCAATATCAGTCAACTGCACCCAACCCAATATCATTAAACTGCACCCAGTCCCAATATCATTAAACTGCACCCAGCCCCAATATCATTAAACTGCACCCAGTCCCAATATCATTAAACTGCACCCAGTCCCAATATCATTAAACTGCACCCAGTCCCAACATCATTAAACTGCACCCAACCCCATTATCATTAAACTGCACCCAGTCCCAATATCATTAAACTGCACCCAGTCCCAATATCATTAAACTGCACCTAGACACAAAATCATTAAACTGCACCCAACCCCAATATCATTAAACTGCACCCAGTCCCAATATCATTAAATTGCACCCAGTCCCAATATCATTAAACTGCACCCAGCCCCATTATCATTAAACTGCACCCAGTCCCAATAATATGAAACTGCACCCAACCCCAATATCATTAAACTGCACCGAGACCCAATATCATTAAACTGCACCCAGTCCCAATATCATGAAACTGCACCCAACCCCAATATCATTAAACTGCACCTAGACCCAATATCATTAAACTGCACCCAGTCCCAATATTATGAAACTGCACCCAACCCCAATATCATTAAACTGCACCCAGCCTCAATATCATTAAACTGCACCCAGTCCCAATATCATTAAACTGTACCCAGTCCCAATATCATTAAACTGCACCCAGTCCCAATATCATTAAACTGCACCCAGCCCCAATATCATTAAACTGCACCCAGTCCCAATATCATTAAACAGCACCCAGCCCCAATATCATTAAACTGCACCCAATCCCAATATCATTAAACGGCACCCAGTCCCAATATCATTAAACTGCACCCAGTCCCAATTACATTAAACTGCACCCAACCCAATATCATTAAACTGCACCCAGTCCCAATATCATTAAACTGCACCAAACCCAATATCATTAAACTGCACCCAGACCCAATATCATTAAACTGCACCCAGCCCCAATATCATTAAACTGCACCCATTCCCAATATCATTAAACAGCACCCAGCCCCAATATCATTAAACAGCACCCAGCCCCAATATCAGAATAATGCAACCAGTCCCAATATCATTAAACTGCACCCAGCCCCAATATCATTAAACTGCACCCAGTCCCAATATCATTAAACTGCACCCAACCCAATATCATTAAACTGCACCCAGTCCCAATATCATTAAACTGCACCCAGCCCCAATATCATTAAACTGCACCCAGTCCCAATGTCATTAAACTGCACCCAGTCCCAATATCATTAAACTGCACCCAGCCCCAATATCATTAAACTGCACCCAGTCCCAATATCATTAAACGGCACCCAGCCCCAATATCATTAAACTGCACCCAGTCCCAATATCATTAAACTGCACCCAGCACCAATGTCATTAAACTGCACACAGTCCCAATATCATTAAACTGCACCCAACCCAATATCATTAAACTGCACCCAGTCCCAATATCATTGAACTGCACCCAGTCCCAATATCATTGAACTGCACCCAACCCCAATATCATAAAACTGCTCCTAGTCCCAATATCATTGAACTGCACCCAACCCAATATCATTAAACTGCACCCAGTCCCAATATCATTGAACTGCACCCAACCCCAATATCATTAAACTGCACCCAGTCCCAATATCATTAAACTGCACCCAGTCCCAATATCATTAAACTGCACCTAGTCCCAATATCATTGAACTGCACCCAGTCCCAATATCATTGAACTGCACCCAACCCCAATATCATTAAACTGCACCCAGTACCAATATCATTAAACTGCACCCAGTCCCAATATCATTAAACTGCACCCAGTCCCAATATCATTAAACTGCACCCAGTACCAACATCATTAATCTGCACCCAACCCCATTATCATTAAACTGCACCCAGTCCCAATATCATTAAACTGCACCCAGTCCCAATATCATTAAACTGCACCTAGACACAAAATCATTAAACTGCACCCAACCCCAATATCCTTAAACTGCACCCAGTCCCAATATCATTAAATTGCACCCAGTCCCAATATCATTAAACTGCACCCAGCCACATTAGCATTAAACTGCACCCAGTCCCAATAATATGAAACTGCACCCAACCCCAATATCATTAAACTGCACCGAGATCCAATATCATTAAACTGCACCCAACCCCAATATCATTAAACTGCACCTAGACTCAATATCATTAAACTGCACCCAGTCCCAATATTATGAAACTGCACCAAACCCCAATATCATTAAACTGCACCTAGACCCAATATCATTAAACTGCACCCAGTCCCAATATTATGAAACTGCACCCAACCCCAATATCATTAAACTGCACCCAGTCCCAATATCATTAAACTGAACCCAGTCCCAATATCATTAAACTGCACCCAGCCCCAATATCATTAAACTGCACCCAGCCCCAATATCATTAAACGGCACCCAACCCCAATATCATTAAACTGCACCCAGTCCCAATATCATTAAACTGCACCCAGCCCCAAAATCATTAAACTGCTCCCAGTCACAATATAATGAAACTGCACCCAGTCCCAATATCATTAAACTGCACCCAGCCCCAATATCATTAAACTGCACCCAGTCCCAATATCATTAAACTGCACCCAACCCCAATATCATGTAACTGCCCCCAGTCCCAATATCATTAAACTGCACCCAGCCCCAATATCATTAAACTGCACCCAGTCCCAATATCATTAAACTGAACCAAACCCCAATATCATTAAACTGCACCCAGCCCCAATATCATTAAAATGCACCCAGTCCCAATATCATTAAACTGTACCCAGTCCCAATATCATTAAACTGCACCCAGTCCCAATATCATTAAACTGCACCCAGCCCCAATATCATTAAACTGCACCCATTCCCAATATCATTAAACAGCACCCAGCCCCAATATCATTAAACTGCATCCAATCCCAATATCATTAAACGGCACCCAGTCCCAATATCATTAAACTGCATCCAGTCCCAATATCATGAAACTGCACCCAACCCAATATCATTAAACTGCACCCAGTCCCAATATCATTAAACTGCTCCAAACCCAATATCTTTAAACTGCACCCAGACCCAATATCATTAAACTGCACCCAGTCCCAATATCATTAAACTGCACCCAGCCCCAATATCATTAAACTGCACCCAGCCCCAATATCATTAAACTGCACCCAGTCCCAATATCATTAAACTGCACCAAACCCAATATCATTAAACTGCACCCAGTCCCAATATCATTAAACTGCACCCAGCCCCAATATCATTTAACTGAACCCAGTCCCAATATTATTAAACTGCACACAGTCCCAATATCATTAAACTGCACCCAACCCAATATCATTAAACTGCACCCAGACCCATTATCATTAAACTGCACCCAGCCCCAATATCATTAAACTGCACCCAGCCCCAATATCATTAAACTGCACTCAGCCCCAATATCATTAAATTGCACCCAACCCAATATCATTAAACTGCACCCAGCCCCAATATCATAAAAATGCACCCAGTCCCAAGATCATTAAACTGCACCCAGCCCCAATATCATTAAACTGCACCCAGTCCCAACATCATTAAACTGCACCCAGCCCCAATATCATTATCTGCACCCAGTCCCAATATCATTAAACTGCACCCAACCCAATATCATTAAACTGCACCCAGTCCCAATATCATTAAACTGCACCCAGCCCCAATATCATTAAACTGCACCCAGTCCCAATATCATTAAACTGCACCCAGTCCCAATATCATTAAACTGCACCCAGCCCCAATATCATTAAACTGCACCAAGTCACAATATCATTAAAATGCACCCAGCCCCAATATCATTGAACTGCACCCAACCCCATTATCATTACACTGCACCCAGTCCCAATATCATTAAACTGCACCCAGCAGCAATATCATTAAACTGCACACAGTCCCAATATCATTTAACTGCACCCAACCCAATATCATTAAACTGCACCCAGTCCCAATATCATTGAACTGCACCCAGTCCCAATATCATTGAACTGCACCCAACCCCAATATCATGTAACTGCTCCTAGTCCCAATATCATTGAACTGCACCCAACCCAATATCATTAAACTGCACCCAGTCCCAATATCATTGAACTGCACCCAACCCCAATATCATTAAACTGCACCTCGTCCCAATATCATTAAACTGCACCCAGTCCCAATATCATTAAACTGCACCCAGTCCCAACATCATTAAACTGCACCCAACCCCATTATCATTAAACTGCACCCAGTCCCAATATCATTAAACTGCACCCAGTCCCAATATCATTAAACTGCACCTAGACACAAAATCATTAAACTGCACCCAACCCCAATATCATTAAACTGCACCCAGTCCCAATATCATTAAATTGCACCCAGTCCCAATATCATTAAACTGCACCCAGCCCCATTATCATTAAACTGCACCCAGTCCCAATAATATGAAACTGCACCCAACCCCAATATCATTAAACTGCACCGAGACCCAATATCATTAAACTGCACCCAACCCCAATATCATTAAACTGCACCTAGACCCAATATCATTAAACTGCACCCAGTCCCAATATTATGAAACTGCACCCAACCCCAATATCATTAAACTGCACCTAGACCCAATATCATTAAACTGCACCCAGTCCCAATATTATGAAACTGCACCCAACCCCAACATCATTAAACTGCACCCAGTCCCAATATCATTAAACTGAACCCAGTCCGAATATCATTAAACTGCACCCAGTCCCAATATCATTAAACTGCACCCAGCCCCAATATCATTAAACTGCACCCAACCCCAATATCATTAAACTGCACACAGTCCCAATATCATTAAACTGCACCCAGCCCCAATATCATTAAACTGCACCCAGTCCCAATATCATTAAACTGCACCCAGTCCCAATATCATTAAACTGAACCCAACCCCAATATCATTAAACTGCACCCAGCCCCAATATCATTAAACTGCACCCAGTCCCAATATCATTAAACTGTACCCAGTCCCAATATCATTAAACTGCACCCAGTCCCAATATCATTAAACTGCACCCAGCCCCAATATCATTAAACTGCACCCAACCCAATAACATTAAACTGCACCCAGCCCCAATATCATTAAACTGCACCCAGCCCCAATATCATTAAACTGCACCAAGTCCCAATATCATTAAACTGCTCCAAAGCCAATATCATTAAACTGCACCCAGTCCCAATATCATTAAACTGCACCCAGCCCCAATATCATTAAACTGCACCCAGTCCCAATATTATTAAACTGCACACAGTCCCAATATCATTAAACTGCACCCAACCCAATATCATTAAACTGCACCCAGACCCATTATCATTAAACTGCACCCAACCCCAATATCATTAAACTGCACCCAGTCCCAATATCATTAAACTGCACCCAACCCAATATCATTAAACTGCACCCAGCCCCAATATCATTAAACTGCACCCAGCCCCAATATCATTAAACTGCACCCAGCCCCAATATCATTAAACTGCACCCAACCCAATATCATTAAACTGCACCCAGCCCCAATATCATAAAAATGCACCCAGTCCCAATATCATTAAACTGCACACAGCCCCAATATCATTAAACTGCATCCTGCCCCAATATCATTAAACTGCACCCAACCCAATTTCATTAAACTGCACCCAGCCCCAATATCATAAAAATGCACCCAGTCCCAAGATCATTAAACTGCACCCAGCCCCAATATCATTAAACTGCACCCAGTCCCAATATCATTAAACTGCACCCAGCCCCAATATCATTGAACTGCACCCAGTCCCAATATCATTAAACTGCACCCAGTCCCAATATCATTAAACTGCACCCAGCCCCAATATCATTAAACTGCACCCAGTCCCAATATCATTAAACTGCACCCAGCCCCAATATCATTAAACTGCACCCAGTCCCAATATCATTAAACTGCACCCAGCACCAATATCATTAAACTGCACACAGTCCCAATATCATTAACCTGCACCCAACCCAATATCATGAAACTGCCCCCAGTCCCAATATCATTGAACTGCACCCAGTCCCAATATCATTGAACTGCACCCAACCCCAATATCATTAAACTGCTCCTAGTCCCAATATCATTGAACTGCACCCAACCCAATATCATTAAACTGCACCCAGTCCCAATATAATTGAACTGCACCCAACCCCAATATCATTAAACTGCACCTAGTCCCAATATCATTAAACTGCACCCAGCCCTAATATCATTAAACTGGACCCAGCCCCAATATCATTAAACTGCACCCAGTCCCAATATCATTAAACTGCACCAAACCCAATATCATTAAACTGCACCCAGTCCCAATATCATTAAACTGCACCCAGCCCCAATATCATTAAACTGCACCCGGTCCCAATATTATTAAACTACACACAGTCCCAATATCATTAAACTGCACCCAACCCTATATCATTAAACTGCACCCAGACCCATTATCATTAAACTGCACCCAGCCCCAATATCATTAAACTGCACCCAGTCCCAATATCATTAAACTGCACCCAACCCAATATCATGAAACTGTCCCCAGTCCCAATATCATTAAACTGCACCCAGCCCCAATATCATTAAACTGCACCCAGACCCAATATCATGAAACTGCACCCAGCCCCAATATCATAAAAATGCACCCAGTCCCAATATCATTGAACTGCACCTAGTCCCAATATCATTAAACTGCACCCAGCCCCAATATCATTATCTGCACCCAGTCCCAATATCATTAAACTGCACCCAACCCAATATCATTAAACTGCACCCAGTCCCAATATCATTAAACTGCACCCAGTCCCAATATCATTAAACTGCACCCAGTCCCAATATCATTAAACTGCACCCAGCCCCAATATCATTAAACTGCACCCAGTCCCAATATCATTAAACTGCACCCAGCCCCAATATCATTAAACTGCACCCAGTCCCAATATCATTAAACTGCACCCAGTCCCAATATCATTAAACTGCACCCAGCCCCAAAATCAGTAAACTGCACCCAGTCCCAATATCATTAAACTGCTCCCAGCCCCAATATCATTAAACTGCACCCAGTCCCAATATCATTAAACTGCACCCAGCACCAATATCATTAAACTGCACACAGTCCCAATATCATTACATTGCACCCAACCCAATATCATTAAACTGCACGCAGTCCCAATATCATTGAACTGCACCCAGCCCAATATCATTGAACTGCACCCAACCCCAATATCATTAAACTGCTCCTAGTCCCAATATCATTGAACTGCACCCAACCCAATATCATTAAACTGCACCCAGCCCCAATATCATTTAACTGAACCCAGTCCCAATATTATTAAACTGCACACAGTCCCAATATCATTAAACTGCACCCAACCCAATATCATTAAACTGCACCCAGACCCATTATCATTAAACTGCACCCAGCCCCAATATCATTAAACTGCACCCAGCCCCAATATCATTAAACTGCACCCAGCCCCAATATCATTAAATTGCACCCAACCCAATATCATTAAACTGCACCCAGCCCCAATATCATAAAAATGCACCCAGTCCCAATATCATTAAACTGCACCCAGTCCCAATATCATTAAACTGCACCCAGTCCCAATATCATTAAACTGCACCCAGTCCCAATATCATTAAACTGCACCCAGCCCCAATATCATTAAACTGCACCAAGTCACAATATCATTAAACTGCACCCAGCCCCAATATCATTGAACTGCACCCAACCCCAATATCATTACACTGCACCCAGTCCCAATATCATTAAACTGCACCCAGCAGCAATATCATTAAACTGCACACAGTCCCAATATCATTAAACTGCACCCAACCCAATATCATTAAACTGCACCCAGTCCCAATATCATTGAACTGCACCCAGTCCCAATATCATTGAACTGCACGCAACCCCAATATCATGTAACTGCTCCTAGTCCCAATATCATTGAACTGCACCCAACCCAATATCATTAAACTGCACCCAGTCCCAATATCATTGAACTGCACCCAACCCCAATATCATTAAACTGCACCTATTCCCAATATCATTAAACTGCACCCAGTCCCAATATCATTAAACTGCACCCAGTCCCAACATCATTAAACTGCACCCAACCCCATTATCATTAAACTGCACCCAGTCCCAATATCATTAAACTGCACCCAGTCCCAATATCATTAAACTGCACCTAGACACAAAATCATTAAACTGCACCCAACCCCAATATCATTAAACTGCACCCAGTCCCAATATCATTAAATTGCACCCAGTCCCAATATCATTAAACTGCACCCAGCCCCATTATCATTAAACTGCACCCAGTCCCAATAATATGAAACTGCACCCAACCCCAACATCATTAAACTGCACCGAGACCCAATATCATTAAACTGCACCCAACCCCAATATCATTAAACTGCACCTAGACCCAATATCATTAAACTGCACCCAGTCCCAATATTATGAAACTGCACCCAACCCCAATATCATTAAACTGCACCTAGACCCAATATCATTAAACTGCACCCAGTCCCAATATTATGAAACTGCACCCAACCCCAATATCATTAAACTGCACCCAGTCCCAATATCATTAAACTGAACCCAGTCCGAATATCATTAAACTGCACCCAGTCCCAATATCATTAAACTGCACCCAGCCCCAAGATCATTAAACTGCACCCAACCCAATATCATTAAACTGCACACAGTCCCAATATCATTAAACTGCACCCAGCCCCAAGGTCATTAAACTGCACCCAGTCCTAATATCATGAAACTGCACCCAGTCCCAATATCATTAAACTGAACCCAACCCCAGTATCATGAAACTGCACCCAGCCCCAATATCATTAAACTGCACCCAGTCCCAATATCATTAAACTGCACCCAACCCCAATATCATGAAACTGCCCCCAGTCCCAATATCATTAAACTGCACCCAGCCCCAATATCATTAAACTGAACCCAACCCCAATATCATTAAACTGCACCCAGCCCCAATATCATTAAACTGCACCCAGTCCCAATATCATTAAAGTGTACCCAGTCCCAATATCATTAAACTGCACCCAGTCCCAATATCATTAAACTGCACCCAGCCCCAATATCATTAAACTGCACCCAACCCAATAACATTAAACTGCACCCAGTCCCAATATCATTAAACTGCACCCAACCCAATATCATTAAACTGCACCCAGACCCAATATCATTAAACTGCACCCAGTCCCAATATCATTAAACTGCACCCAGCCCCAATATCATTAAACTGCACCCAGCCCCAATATCATTAAACAGCACACAGTCCCAATATCATTAAACTGCTCCAAAGCCAATATCATTAAACTGCACCCAGTCCCAATATCATTAAACTGCACCCAGCCCCAATATCATTAAACTGCACCCAGTCCCAGTATTATTAAACTGCACACAGTCCCAATATCATTAAACTGCACCCAACCCAATATCATTAAACTGCACCCAGACCCATTATCATTAAACTGCACCCAGCCCCAATATCATTAAACTGCACCCAGTCCCAATATCATTAAACTGCACCCAACCCAATATCATTAAACTGTCCCCAGTCCCAATATCATTAAACTGCACCCAGCCCCAATATCATTAAACTGCACCCAGCCCCAATATCATTAAACTGCACCCAACCCAATATCATTAATCTGCACCCAGCCCCAATATCATAAAAATGCACCCAGTCCCAATATCATTAAACTGCACACAGCCCCACTATCATTAAACTGCACCCTGCCCCAATATCATTAAACTGCACCCAACCCAATATCATTAAACTGCACCCAGCCCCAATATCATAAAAATGCACCCAGTCCCAAGATCATTAAACTGCACCCAGCCCCAATATCATTAAACTGCACCCAGTCCCAATATCATTAAACTGCACCCAGCCCCAATATCATTATCTGCACCCAGTCCCAATATCATTAAACTGCACCCAACCCAATATCATTAAACTGCACCCAGTCCCAATATCATTAAACTGCACCCAGCCCCAATATCATTAAACTGCACCCAGTCCCAATATCATTAAACTGCACCCAGTCCCAATATCATTAAACTGCACCCAGTCCCAACATCATTAAACTGCACCCAACCCCATTATCATTAAACTGCAACCAGTCCCAATATCATTAAACTGCACCCAGTCCCAATATCATTAAACTGCACCTAGACACAAAATTATTAAACTGCACCCAACCCCAATATCATTAAACTGCACCCAGTCCCAATATCATTAAATTGCACCCAGTCCCAATATCATTAAACTGCACCCAGCCCCATTATCATTAAACTGCACCCAGTCCCAATAATATGAAACTGCACCCAACCCCAATATCATTAAACTGCACCGAGACCCAATATCATTAAACTGCACCCAACCCCAATATCATTAAACTGCACCTAGACCCAATATCATTAAACTGCACCCAGTCCCAATATTATGAAACTGCACCCAACCCCAATATCATTAAACTGCACCCAGTCCCAATATCATTAAACTGAACCCAGTCCGAATATCATTAAACTGCACCCAGTCCCAATATCATTAAACTGCACCCAGCCCCAATATCATTAAACTGCACCCAACCCAATATCATTAAACTGCACACAGTCCCAATATCATTAAACTGCACCCAGCGCCAAAGTCATTAAACTGCACCCAGTCCCAATATCATGAAACTGCACCCAGTCCCAATATCATTAAACTGAACCCAACCCCAATATCATGAAACTGCACCCAGCCCCAATATCATTAAACTGCACCCAGTCCCAATATCATTAAACTGCACCCAACCCCAATATCATGAAACTGCCCCCAGTCCCAATATCATTAAACTGCACCCAGCCCCAATATCATTAAACTGAACCCAACCCAATATCATTAAACTGCACCCAGCCCCAATATCATAAAAATGCACCCAGTCCCAATATCATTAAACTGCACACAGCCCCAATATCATTAAACTGCACCCTGCCCCAATATCATTAAACTGCACCCAACCCAATATCATTAAACTGCACCCAGCCCCAATATCATAAAAATGCACCCAGTCCCAAGATCATTAAACTGCACCCAACCCAATATCATTAAACTGCACGCAGTCCCAATATCATTAAACTGCACCCAGCCCCAATATCATTATCTGCACCCAGTCCCAATATCATTAAACTGCACCCAACCCAATATCATTGAACTGCACCCAGTCCCAATATCATTAAACTGCACCCAGTCCCAATATCATTAAACTGCACCCAGCCCCAATATCATTAAACTGCACCCAGTCCCAATATCATTAAACTGCACCCAGTCCCAATATCATTAAACTGCACCCAGTCCCAATATCATTAAACTGCACCCAGCCCCAATATCATTAAACTGCACCCAGTCCCAATATCATTAAACTGCACCCAGCACCAATATCATTAAACTGCACACAGTCCCAATATCATTAAACTGCACCCAGTCCCAATATCATTAAACTGCACCCAGCCCCAATATCATTAAACTGCACCCAGTCCCAATATTATTAAACTGCACACAGTCCCAATATCATTAAACTGCACCCAACCCAATATCATTAAACTGCACCCAGACCCATTATCATTAAACTGCACCCAGCCCCAATATCATTAAACTGCACCCAGTCCCAATATCATTAAACTGCACCCAACCCAATATCATTAAACTGTCCCCAGTCCCAATATCAATAAACTGCACCCAGCCCCATTATCATTAAACTGCACCCAGCCCCAATATCATTAAACTGCACCCAACCCAATATCATTAAACTGCACCCAGCCCCAATATCATAAAAATGCACCCAGTCCCAATATCATTAAACTGCACACAGCCCCACTATCATTAAACTGCACCCTGCCCCAATATCATTAAACTGCACCCAACCCAATATCATTAAACTGCACCCAGCCCCAATATCATAAAAATGCACCCAGTCCCAAGATCATTAAACTGCACCCAGCCCCAATATCATTAAACTGCACCCAGTCCCAATATCATTAAACTGCACCCAGCCCCAATATCATTATCTGCACCCAGTCCCAATATCATTAAACTGCACCCAACCCAATATCATTAAACTGCACCCAGTCCCAATATCATTAAACTGCACCCAGCCCCAATATCATTAAACTGCACCCAGTCCCAATATCATTAAACTGCACCCAGTCCCAATATCATTAAACTGCACCCAGTCCCAACATCATTAAACTGCACCCAACCCCATTATCATTAAACTGCACCCAGTCCCAATATCATTAAACTGCACCCAGTCCCAATATCATTAAATTGCACCCAGTCCCAATATCATTAAACTGCACCCAGCCCCATTATCATTAAACTGCACCCAGTCCCAATAATATGAAACTGCACCCAACCCCAATATCATTAAACTGCACCGAGACCCAATATCATTAAACTGCACCCAACCCCAATATCATTAAACTGCACCTAGACCCAATATCATTAAACTGCACCCAGTCCCAATATTATGAAACTGCACCCAACCCCAATATCATTAAACTGCACCTAGACCCAATATCATTAAACTGCACCCAGTCCCAATATTATGAAACTGCACCCAACCCCAATATCATTAAACTGCACCCAGTCCCAATATCATTAAACTGAACCCAGTCCGAATATCATTAAACTGCACCCAGTCCCAATATCATTAAACTGCACCCAGCCCCAATATCATTAAACTGCACCCAACCCAATATCATTAAACTGCACACAGTCCCAATATCATTAAACTGCACCCAGCCCCAAAGTCATTAAACTGCACCCAATCCCAATATCATGAAACTGCACCCAGTCCCAATATCATTAAACTGAACCCAACCCCAATATCATGAAACTGCACCCAGCCCCAATATCATTAAACTGCACCCAGTCCCAATATCATTAAACTGCACCCAACCCCAATATCATGAAACTGCCCCCAGTCCCAATATCATTAAACTGCACCCAGCCCCAATATCATTAAACTGAACCCAACCCAATATCATTAAACTGCACCCAGCCCCAATATCATAAAAATGCACCCAGTCCCAATATCATTAAACTGCACACAGCCCCAATATCATCAAACTGCACCCTGCCCCAATATCATTAAACTGCACCCAACCCAATATCATTAAACTGCACCCAGCCCCAATATCATAAAAATGCACCCAGTCCCAAGATCATTAAACTGCACCCAGCCCCAATATCATTAAACTGCACGCAGTCCCAATATCATTAAACTGCACCCAGCCCCAATATCATTATCTGCACCCAGTCCCAATATCATTAAACTGCACCCAACCCAATATCATTGAACTGCACCCAGTCCGAATATCATTAAACTGCACCCAGTCCCAATATCATTAAACTGCACCCAGCCCCAATATCATTAAACTGCACCCAGTCCCAATATCATTAAACTGCACCCAGCCCCAATATCATTAAACTGCACCCAGTCCCAATATCATTAAACTGCACCCAGCACCAATATCATTAAACTGCACACAGTCCCAATATCATTAAACTGCACCCAACCCAATATCATGAAACTGCCCCCAGTCCCAATATCATTAAACTGCTCCTAGTCCCAATATCATTGAACTGCACCCAACCCAATATCATTAAACTGCACCCAGTCCCTATATAATTGAACTGCACCCAACCCCAATATCATTAAACTGCACCTAGTCCCAATATCATTAAACTGCACCCAGCCCTAATATCATTAAACTGGACCCAGCCCCAATATCATTAAACTGCACCCAGTCCCAATTTCATTAAACTGCACCAAACCCAATATCATTAAACTGCACCCAGTCCCAATATCATTAAACGGCACCTAGCCCCAATATCATTAAACTGCACCCGGTCCCAATATTATTAAACTGCACACAGTCCCAATATCATTAAACTGCACCCAACCCAATATCATTAAACTGCACCCAGACCCATTATCATTAAACTGCACCCAGCCCCAATATCATTAAACTGCAACCAGTCCCTATATCATTAAACTGCACCCAACCCAATATCATTAAACTGTCCCCAGTCCCAATATCATTAAACTGCACCCAGCCCCAATATCATTAAACTGCACCCAGCCCCAATATCATTAAACTACACCCAACCCAACATCATTAAACTGCACCCAGCCCGAATATCATAAAAATGCACCCAGTCCCAAGATCATTAAACTGCACCCAGCCCCAATATCATTAAACTGCACCCAGTCCCAATATCATTAAACTGCACCCAGCCCCAATATCATTATCTGCACCCAGTCCCAATATCATTAAACTGCACCCAGCCGCAATATCAGTAAACTGCACCCAGTCCCAATATCATTAAACTGCTCCCAGCCCCAATATCATTAAACTGCACCCAGTCCCAATATCATTAAACTGCACCCAGCCCCAATATCATTATCTGCACCCAGTCCCAATATCATTAAACTGCACCCAACCCAATATCATTAAACTGCACCCAGTCCCAATATCATTAAACTGCACCCAGCCCCAATATCATTAAACTGCACCCAGTCCCAATATCATTAAACTGCTCCCAGTCCCAATATCATTAAACTGCACCCAGCCGCAATATCAGTAAACTGCACCCAGTCCCAATACCATTAAACTGCTCCCAGCCCCAATATCATTAAACTGCACCCAGTCCCAATATCATTAAACTGCACCCAGCACCAATATCATTAAACTGCACACAGTCCCAATATCATTAAACTGCACCCAACCCAATATCATTAAACTGCACCCAGTCCCAATATCATTGAACTGCACCCAGTCCCAATATCATTGAACTGCACCCAACCCCAATATCATTAAACTGCTCCTAGTCCCAATATCATTGAACTGCACCCAACCCAATATCATTAAACTGCACCCAGTCCCAATATCATTGAACTGCACCCAACCCCAATATCATTAAACTGCACCTAGTCCCAATATCATTAAACTGTACCCAGTCCAAATATCATTAAACTGCACCCAGTCCCAATATCATTAAACTGCACCTAGTCCCAATATCATTGAACTGCACCCAGTCCCAATATCATTGAACTGCACCCAACCCCAATATCATTAAACTGCACCCAGTCCCAATATCATTAAACTGCACCCAGTCCCAATATCATTAAACTGCACCCAGTCCCAATATCATGAAACTGCACCCACTCCCAACATCATTAAACTGCACCCAGTCCCAATATCATTAAACTGCACCCAGTCCCAATATCATTAAACTGCACCTAGTCCCAATATCATTGAACTGCACCCAGTCCCAATATCATTGAACTGCACGAAACCCCAATATCATTAAACTGCACCCAGTCCCAATATCATTAAACTGCACCCAGTCCCAATATCATTAAACTGCACCCAGTCCAAATATCATTAAACTGCACCCAGCCCCAATATCATTAAACTACACCCAGTCCCAATATCATTGAACTGCACCCAGTCCCAATATCATTGAACTGCACCCAACCCCAATATCATTAAACTGCACCCAGTCCCAATATCATTAAACTGCTCCTAGTCCCAATATCATTGAACTGCACCCAGTCCCAATATCATTAAACTGCACACAGTCCCAATATCATTAAACTGCACCCAACCCAATATCATTAAACTGCACCCAGCCCCATTATCATTAAACTGCACCCAGCCCCAATATCATTAAACTGCACCCAGTCCCAATATCATTAAACTGCACCCAGCCCCAATATCATTAAACTGCTCCCAGTCCCAATATCATTAAACTGCACCCAACCCAATATCATTAAACTGCACCCGGTCCCAATATCATTAAACTGAACCTAGTCCGATTATCATGAAACTGCACCTTTTCCCAATATCATTGAACTGCACCCAGTCCCAATATCATTAAACTGCACCCAATCCCAATATCATTAAACTGCACCCAGTCCCAATATCATTAAACTGCACCCAGTCCCAATATCATTAAACTGCACCCAGTCCCAATATCATTAAACTGCACCCAGTCCCAATATCATTAAACTGCACCCAGTCCCAATATCATTAAACTGCACACAGTCCCAATATCATTAAACTGCACCCAACCCAATATCATTAACCTGCACCCAGCCCCATTATCATTAAACTGCACCCAGCCCCAATATCATTAAACTGCACCCAGTCCCAATATCATTAAACTGCACCCAGTCCCAATATCATTAAACTGCACCCAGCCCCAATATCATTAAACTGCTCCCAGTCCCAATATCATTAAACTGCACCCAACCCAATTTCATTAAACTGCACCCAGTCCCAATATCATTGAACTGAACCTAGTCCGATTATCATGAAACTGCACCTTTTCCCAATATCATTAAACTGCACCTAGTCCCAATATCATTAAAATGCACCCAGTCCCAATATCATTAAACTGCTCCAAGTCACAATATCATTGAACTGCACCCAACCCCAATATCATTAAACTGCACCCAGCCCCAATATCATTAAACTGCACACAGTCCCAATATCATTAAACTGCTCCAAAGCCAATATCATTAAACTGCACCCAGTCCCAATATCATTAAACTGCACCCAGCCCCAATATCATTAAACTGCACCCAGTCCCAATATTATTAAACTGCACACAGTCCCAATATCATTAAACTGCACCCAACCCAATATCATTAAACTGCACCCAGACCCATTATCATTAAACTGCACCCAGCCCCAATATCATTAAACTGCACCCAGTCCCAATATCATTAAACTGCACCCAACCCAATATCATTAAACTGTCCCCAGTCCCAATATCATTAAAATGCACCCAGCCCCAATATCATTAAACTGCACCCAGCCCCAATATCATTAACTGCACCCAACCCAATATCATTAAACTGCACCCAACCCCAATATCATAAACTGCACCTTGACCCAATTTCATTAAACTGCACCCAGTCCCAACATTATGAAACTGCACCCAACCCCAATATCATTAAACTGCACCAAGACCCAATATCATTAAACTGCACCCAGTCCCAATATTATGAAACTGCACCCAACCCCAATATCATTAAACTGCACCCAGCCCCAATATCATTAAACTGCACCCAGCCCCAATATCATTAAACTGCACCCAGCCACAATATCATTATCTGCACCCAGTCCCAATATCATTAAACTGCACCCAACCCAATATCATTAAACTGCACCCAGTCCCAATATCATTAAACTGCACCCAGCCCCAATATCATTGAACTGCACCCAGTCCCAATATCATTAAACTGCACCCAGTCCCAATATCATTAAACTGCACCCAGCCCCAATATCATTAAACTGCACCCAGTCCCAATATCATTAAACTGCACCCAGCCCCAATATCATTAAACTGCACCCAGTCCCAATATCATTAAACTGCACCCAGCACCAATATCATTAAACTGCACACAGTCCCAATATCATTAAACTAGTCCCAGACCCATTATCATTAAACTGCACCCAGTCCCAATATCATTAAACTGCACCCAGCCCCAATATCATTAAACTGCACCCAGCCCCAATATCATTAAACTGCACCCAACCCAATATCATTAAACTGCACCCAGCCCCAATATCATAAAAATGCACCCAGTCCCAAGATCATTAAACTGCACCCAGCCCCAATATCATTAAACTGCACCCAGTCCCAATATCATTAAACTGCACCCAGCCCCAATATCATTATCTGCACCCAGTCCCAATATCATTAAACTGCACCCAACCCAATATCATTAAACTGCACCCAGTCCCAATATCATTAAACTGCACCCAGCACCAATATCATTAAACTGCACCCAGTCCCAATATCATTAAACTGCACACAGTCCCAATATCATTAAACTGCTCCAAAGCCAATATCATTAAACTGCACCCAGTCCCAATATCATTAAACTGCACCCAGCCCCAATATCATTAAACTGCACCCAGTCCCAATATTATTAAACTGCACACAGTCCCAATATCATTAAACTACACCCAACCCAATATCATTAAACTGCACCCAGACCCATTATCATTAAACTGCACCCAGTCCCAATATCATTAAACTGCACCCAGCCCCAATATCAGTAAACTGCACCCAGTCCCAATATCATTAAACTGCTCCCAGCCCCAATATCATTAAACTGCACCCAGTCCCAATATCATTAAACTGCACCCAGCACCAATATCATTAAACTGCACACAGTCCCAATATCATTAAATTGCACACAACCCAATATCATTGAACTGCACCCAGTCCCAATATCATTGAACTGCACCCAGCCCAATATCATTGAACTGCACCCAACCCCAATATCATTAAACTGCTCCTAGTCCCAATATCATTGAAATGCACCCAACCCAATATCATTAAACTGCACCCAGTCCCAATATCATTAAACTGCACCCAACCCAATATCATTAAACTGCACCCGGTCCCAATATCATTAAACTGAACCTAGTCCGATTATCATGAAACTGCACCTTTCCCAATATCATTGAACTGCACCCAGTCCCAATATCATTAAACTGCACCCAATCCCAATATCATTAAACTGCACCCAGTCCCAATATCATTAAACTGCACCCAGTCCCAATATCATTAAACTGCACCCAGTCCCAATATCATTAAACTGCACCCAGTCCCAATATCATTAAACTGCACCCAGTCCCAATATCATTAAACTGCACACAGTCCCAATATCATTAAACTGCACCCAACCCAATATCATTAACCTGCACCCAGCCCCATTATCATTAAACTGCACCCAGCCCCAATATCATTAAACTGCACCCAGTCCCAATATCATTAAACTGCACCCAGTCCCAATATCATTAAACTGCACCCAGCCCCAATATCATTAAACTGCTCCCAGTCCCAATATCATTAAACTGCACCCAACCCAATTTCATTAAACTGCACCCAGTCCCAATATCATTGAACTGAACCTAGTCCGATTATCATGAAACTGCACCCTTTTCCCAATATCATTAAACTGCACCTAGTCCCAATATCATTAAACTGCACCCAGCCCCATTATCATTAAACTGCACCCAGTCCCAATATCATTAAACTGCTCCAAGTCACAATATCATTGAACTGCACCCAACCCCAATATCATTAAACTGCACCCAGCCCCAATATCATTAAACTGCACACAGTCCCAATATCATTAAACTGCTCCAAAGCCAATATCATTAAACTGCACCCAGTCCCAATATCATTAAACTGCACCCAGCCCCAATATCATTAAACTGCACCCAGTCCCAATATTATTAAACTGCACACAGTCCCAATATCATTAAACTACACCCAACCCAATATCATTAAACTGCACCCAGACCCATTATCATTAAACTGCACCCAGCCCCAATATCATTAAACTGCACCCAGTCCCAATATCATTAAACTGCACCCAACCCAATATCATTAAACTGTCCCCAGTCCCAATATCATTAAACTGCACCCAGCCCCAATATCATTAAACTGCACCCAGCCCCAATATCATTAAACTGCACCCAACCCAATATCATTAAACTGCACCCAACCCCAATATCATAAACTGCACCTTGACCCAATTTCATTAAACTGCACCCAGTCCCAATATTATGAAACTGCACCCAACCCCAATATCATTAAACTGCACCAAGACCCAATATCATTAAACTGCACCCAGTCCCAATATCATTAAACTGCACACAGTCCCAATATCATTAAACTGCACCCAACCCAATATCATTAACCTGCACCCAGCCCCATTATCATTAAACTGCACCCAGCCCCAATATCATTAAACTGCACCCAGTCCCAATATCATTAAACTGCACCCAGTCCCAATATCATTAAACTGCACCCAGCCCCAATATCATTAACCTGCTCCCAGTCCCAATATCATTAAACTGCACCCAACCCAATTTCATTAAACTGCACCCAGTCCCAATATCATTGAACTGAACCTAGTCCGATTATCATGAAACTGCACCTTTTCCCAATATCATTAAACTGCACCTAGTCCCAAGATCATTAAACTGCACCCAACCCAATATCATTAAACTGCACCCAACCCCAATATCATAAACTGCACCTTGACCCAATTTCATTAAACTGCACCCAGTCCCAACATTATGAAACTGCACCCAACCCCAATATCATTAAACTGCACCAAGACCCAATATCATTAAACTGCACCCAGTCCCAATATTATGAAACTGCACCCAACCCCAATATCATTAAACTGCACCCAGCCCCAATATCATTAAACTGCACCCAGCCCCAATATCATTAAACTGCACCCAGCCCCAATATCATTATCTGCACCCAGTCCCAATATCATTAAACTGCACCCAACCCAATATCATTAAACTGCACCCAGTCCCAATATCATTAAACTGCACCCAGCCCCAATATCATTGAACTGCACCCAGTCCCAATATCATTAAACTGCACCCAGTCCCAATATCATTAAACTGCACCCAGCCCCAATATCATTAAACTGCACCCAGTCCCAATATCATTAAACTGCACCCAGCCCCAATATCATTAAACTGCACCCAGTCCCAATATCATTAAACTGCACCCAGCACCAATATCATTAAACTGCACACAGTCCCAATATCATTAAACTAGTCCCAGACCCATTATCATTAAACTGCACCCAGTCCCAATATCATTAAACTGCACCCAGCCCCAATATCATTAAACTGCACCCAGCCCCAATATCATTAAACTGCACCCAACCCAATATCATTAAACTGCACCCAGCCCCAATATCATAAAAATGCACCCAGTCCCAAGATCATTAAACTGCACCCAGCCCCAATATCATTAAACTGCACCCAGTCCCAATATCATTAAACTGCACCCAGCCCCAATATCATTATCTGCACCCAGTCCCAATATCATTAAACTGCACCCAACCCAATATCATTAAACTGCACCCAGTCCCAATATCATTAAACTGCACCCAGCCCCAATATCATTAAACTGCACCCAGTCCCAATATCATTAAACTGCACCCAGTCCCAATATCATTAAACTGCACCCAGCCCCAATATCAGTAAACTGCACCCAGTCCCAATATCATTAAACTGCTCCCAGCCCCAATATCATTAAACTGCACCCAGTCCCAATATCATTAAACTGCACCCAGCACCAATATCATTAAACTGCACACAATCCCAATATCATTAAATTGCACCCAACCCAATATCATTGAACTGCACCCAGTCCCAATATCATTGAACTGCACCCAGCCCAATATCATTGAACTGCACCCAACCCCAATATCATTAAACTGCTCCTAGTCCCAATATCATTGAAATGCACCCAACCCAATATCATTAAACTGCACCCAGTCCCAATATCATTAAACTGCACCCAACCCAATATCATTAAACTGCACCCGGTCCCAATATCATTAAACTGAACCTAGTCCGATTATCATGAAACTGCACCTTTTCCCAATATCATTGTACTGCACCCAGTCCCAATATCATTAAACTGCACCCAATCCCAATATCATTAAACTGCACCCAGTCCCAATATCATTAAACTGCACCCAGTCCCAATATCATTAAACTGCACCCAGTCCCAATATCATTAAACTGCACCCAGTCCCAATATCATTAAACTGCACCCAGTCCCAATATCATTAAACTGCACACAGTCCCAATATCATTAAACTGCACCCAACCCAATATCATTAACCTGCACCCAGCCCCATTATCATTAAACTGCACCCAGCCCCAATATCATTAAACTGCACCCAGTCCCAATATCATTAAACTGCACCCAGTCCCAATATCATTAAACTGCACCCAGCCCCAATATCATTAAACTGCTCCCAGTCCCAATATCATTAAACTGCACCCAACCCAATTTCATTAAACTGCACCCAGTCCCAATATCATTGAACTGAACCTAGTCCGATTATCATGAAACTGCACCTTTTCCCAATATCATTAAACTGCACCTAGTCCCAATATCATTAAACTGCACCCAGCCCCATTATCATTAAACTGCACCCAGTCCCAATATCATTAAACTGCTCCAAGTCACAATATCATTGAACTGCACCCAACCCCAATATCATTAAACTGCACCCAGCCCCAATATCATTAAACTGCACACAGTCCCAATATCATTAAACTGCTCCAAAGCCAATATCATTAAACTGCACCCAGTCCCAATATCATTAAACTGCACCCAGCCCCAATATCATTAAACTGCACCCAGTCCCAATATTATTAAACTGCACACAGTCCCAATATCATTAAACTGCACCCAGCCCCAATATCATTAAACTGCACCCAGCCCCAATATCATTATCTGCACCCAGTCCCAATATCATTAAACTGCACCCAACCCAATATCATTAAACTGCACCCAGTCCCAATATCATTAAACTGCACCCAGCCCCAATATCATAGAACTGCACCCAGTCCCAATATCATTAAACTGCACCCAGTCCCAATATCATTAAACTGCTCCCAGCCCCAATATCATTAAACTGCACCCAGTCCCAATATCATTAAACTGCACCCAGCCCCAATATCATTAAACTGCACCCAGTCCCAATATCATTAAACTGCACCCAGCACCAATATCATTAAACTGCACACAGTCCCAATATCATTAAACTAGTCCCAGACCCATTATCATTAAACTGCACCCAGTCCCAATATCATTAAACTGCACCCAGCCCCAATATCATTAAACTGCACCCAGCCCCAATATCATTAAACTGCACCCAACCCAATATCATTAAACTGCACCCAGCCCCAATATCATAAAATGCACCCAGTCCCAAGATCATTAAACTGCACCCAGCCCCAATATCATTAAACTGCACCCAGTCCCAATATCATTAAACTGCACCCAGCCCCAATATCATTATCTGCACCCAGTCCCAATATCATTAAACTGCACCCAACCCAATATCATTAAACTGCACCCAGTCCCAATATCATTAAACTGCACCCAGCCCCAATATCATTAAACTGCACCCAGTCCCAATATCATTAAACTGCACCCAGTCCCAATATCATTAAACTGCACCCAGCCCCAATATCAGTAAACTGCACCCAGTCCCAATATCATTAAACTGCTCCCAGCCCCAATATCATTAAACTGCACCCAGTCCCAATATCATTAAACTGCACCCAGCACCAATATCATTAAACTGCACACAATCCCAATATCATTAAATTGCACCCAACCCAATATCATTGAACTGCACCCAGTCCCAATATCATTGAACTGCACCCAGCCCAATATCATTGAACTGCACCCAACCCCAATATCATTAAACTGCTCCTAGTCCCAATATCATTGAAATGCACCCAACCCAATATCATTAAACTGCACCCAGTCCCAATATCATTAAACTGCACCCAACCCAATATCATTAAACTGCACCCGGTCCCAATATCATTAAACTGAACCTAGTCCGATTATCATGAAACTGCACCTTTTCCCAATATCATTGTACTGCACCCAGTCCCAATATCATTAAACTGCACCCAATCCCAATATCATTAAACTGCACCCAGTCCCAATATCATTAAACTGCACCCAGTCCCAATATCATTAAACTGCACCCAGTCCCAATATCATTAAACTGCACCCAGTCCCAATATCATTAAACTGCACCCAGTCCCAATATCATTAAACTGCACACAGTCCCAATATCATTAAACTGCACCCAACCCAATATCATTAACCTGCACCCAGCCCCATTATCATTAAACTGCACCCAGCCCCAATATCATTAAACTGCACCCAGTCCCAATATCATTAAACTGCACCCAGTCCCAATATCATTAAACTGCACCCAGCCCCAATATCATTAAACTGCTCCCAGTCCCAATATCATTAAACTGCACCCAACCCAATTTCATTAAACTGCACCCAGTCCCAATATCATTGAACTGAACCTAGTCCGATTATCATGAAACTGCACCTTTTCCCAATATCATTAAACTGCACCTAGTCCCAATATCATTAAACTGCACCCAGCCCCATTATCATTAAACTGCACCCAGTCCCAATATCATTAAACTGCTCCAAGTCACAATATCATTGAACTGCACCCAACCCCAATATCATTAAACTGCACCCAGCCCCAATATCATTAAACTGCACACAGTCCCAATATCATTAAACTGCTCCAAAGCCAATATCATTAAACTGCACCCAGTCCCAATATCATTAAACTGCACCCAGCCCCAATATCATTAAACTGCACCCAGTCCCAATATTATTAAACTGCACACAGTCCCAATATCATTAAACTGCACCCAACCCAATATCATTAAACTGCACCCAGACCCATTATCATTAAACTGCACCCAGCCCCAATATCATTAAACTGCACCCAGTCCCAATATCATTAAACTGCACCCAACCCAATATCATTAAACTGTCCCCAGTCCCAATATCATTAAACTGCACCCAGCCCCAATACCATTAAACTGCACCCAGCCCCAATATCATTAAACTGCACCCAACCCAATATCATTAAACTGCACCCAACCCCAATATCATAAACTGCACCTTGACCCAATTTCATTAAACTGCACCCAGTCCCAATATTATGAAACTGCACCCAACCCCAATATCATTAAACTGCACCAAGACCCAATATCATTAAACTGCACCCAGTCCCAATATTATGAAACTGCACCCAACCCAATATCATTAAACTGCACCCAGCCCCAATATCATTAAACTGCACCCAGCCCCAATATCATTAAACTGCACCCAGCCCCAATATCATTATCTGCACCCAGTCCCAATATCATTAAACTGCACCCAACCCAATATCATTAAACTGCACCCAGTCCCAATATCATTAAACTGCACCCAGCCCCAATATCATTGAACTGCACCCAGTCCCAATATCATTAAACTGCACCCAGTCCCAATATCATTAAACTGCACCCAGCCCCAATATCATTAAACTGCACCCAGTCCCAATATCATTAAACTTCACCCAGCCCCAATATCATTAAACTGCACCCAGTCCCAATATCATTAAACTGCACCCAGCACCAATATCATTAAACTGCACACAGTCCCAATATCATTAAACTAGTCCCAGACCCATTATCATTAAAGTGCACCCAGTCCCAATATCATTAAACTGCACCCAGCCCCAATATCATTAAACTGCACCCAGCCCAATATCATTAAACTGCACCCAACCCAATATCATTAAACTGCACCCAGCCCCAATATCATAAAAATGCACCCAGTCCCAAGATCATTAAACTGCACCCAGCCCCAATATCATTAAACTGCACCCAGTCCCAATATCATTAAACTGCACCCAGCCCCAATATCATTATCTGCACCCAGTCCCAATATCATTAAACTGCACCCAACCCAATATCATTAAACTGCACCCAGTCCCAATATCATTAAACTGCACCCAGCCCCAATATCATTAAACTGCACCCAGTCCCAATATCATTAAACTGCACCCAGTCCCAATATCATTAAACTGCACCCAGCCCCAATATCAGTAAACTGCACCCAGTCCCAATATCATTAAACTGCTCCCAGCCCCAATATCATTAAACTGCACCCAGTCCCAATATCATTAAACTGCACCCAGCACCAATATCATTAAACTGCACACAGTCCCAATATCATTAAATTGCACCCAACCCAATATCATTGAAACTGCACCCAGTCCCAATATCATTGAACTGCACCCAGCCCAATATCATTGAAACTGCACCCAACCCCAATATCATTAAACTGCTCCTAGTCCCAATATCATTGAAATGCACCCAGCCCCAGTATCATTAAACTGCACCCAGTCCCAATATTATTAAACTGCACACAGTCCCAATATCATTAAACTGCACCCAACCCAATATCATTAAACTGCACCCAGACCCAATATCATTAAACTGCACCCAGCCCCAATATCATTAAACTGCACCCAGTCCCAATATCATTAAACTGCACCCAACCCAATATCATTAAACTGTCCCCAGTCCCAATATCATTAAACTGCACCCAGCCCCAATATCATTAAACTGCACCCAGCCCCAATATCATTAAACTGCACCCAACCCAATATCATTAAACTGCACCCAACCCCAATATCATAAACTGCACCTTGACCCAATTTCATTAAACTGCACCCAGTCCCAATATTATGAAACTGCACCCAACCCCAATATCATTAAACTGCACCAAGACCCAATATCATTAAACTGCACCCAGTCCCAATATTATGAAACTGCACCCAACCCCAATATCATTAAACTGCACCCAGCCCCAATATCATTAAACTGCACCCAGCCCCAATATCATTAAACTGCACCCAGCCCCAATATCATTATCTGCACCCAGTCCCAATATCATTAAACTGCACCCAACCCAATATCATTAAACTGCACCCAGTCCCAATATCATTAAACTGCACCCAGCCCCAATATCATTGAACTGCACCCAGTCCCAATATCATTAAACTGCACCCAGTCCCAATATCATTAAACTGCACCCAGCCCAATATCATTAAACTGCACCCAGTCCCAATATCATTAAACTGCACCCAGCCCCAATATCATTAAACTGCACCCAGTCCCAATATCATTAAACTGCACCCAGCACCAATATCATTAAACTGCACACAGTCCCAATATAATTAAACTAGTCCCAGACCCATTATCATTAAACTGTACCCAGTCCCAATATCATTAAACTGCACCCAGCCCCAATATCATTGAACTGCACCAAGCCCCCATATCATTAAACTGCACCCAACCCAATATCATTAAACTGCACCCAGCCCCAATATCATAAAAATGCACCCAGTCCCAAGATCATTAAACTGCACCCAGCCCCAATATCATTAAACTGCACCCAGTCCCAATATCATTAAACTGCACCCAGCCCCAATATCATTATCTGCACCCAGTCCCAATATCATTAAACTGCACCCAACCCAATATCATTAAACTGCACCCAGTCCCAATATCATTAAACTGCACCCAGCCCCAATATCATTAAACTGCACCCAGTCCCAATATCATTAAACTGCACCCAGTCCCAATATCATTAAACTGCACCCAGCCCCAATATCAGTAAACTGCACCCAGTCCCAATATCATTAAACTGCTCCCAGCCCCAATATCATTAAACTGCACCCAGTCCCAATATCATTAAACTGCACCCAGCACCAATATCATTAAACTGCACACAGTCCCAATATCATTAAATTGCACCCAACCCAATATCATTGAACTGCACCCAGTCCCAATATCATTGAACTGCACCCAGCCCAATATCATTGAACTGCACCCAACCCCAATATCATTAAACTGCTCCTAGTCCCAATATCATTGAAATGCACCCAACCCAATATCATTAAACTGCACCCAGTCCCAATATCATTGAACTGCACCCAACCCCAATATCATTAAACTGCACCTAGTCCCAATATCATTAAACTGCACCCAGTCCCAATATCATTAAACTGCACCCAGTCCCAATATCATTAAACTGCACCTAGTCCCAATATCATTGAACTGCACCCAGTCCCAATATCATTGAACTGCACCCAACCCCAATATCATTAAACTGCACCCAGTCCCAATATCATTAAACTGCACCCAGTCCCAATATCATTAAACTGCACCCAGTCCCAATATCATTAAACTGCACCCACTCCCAACATCATTAAACTGCACCCAGTCCCAATATCATTAAACTGCACCCAGTCCCAATATCATTAAACTGCACCTAGTCCCAATATCATTAAACTGCACCCAGTCCCAATATCATTGAACTGCACCCAACCCCAATATCATTAAACTGCACCCAGTCCCAATATCATTAAACTGCACCCAGTCCCAATATCATTAAACTGCACCCAGATGCAATATCATTAAACTGCACCCAGTCCCAACATCATTAAACTGCACCAAGTCCCAATGTCATTGAACTGCACCCAGTCCCAATATCATTAAACTGCACCCAACCCAATATCATGAAACTGCCCCCAGTCCCAATATCATTGAACTGCACCCAGTCCCAATATCATTGAACTGCACCCAACCCCAATATCATTAAACTGCACCCAGCCCTCATATCATTAAACTGGACCCAGCCCCAATATCATTAAACTGCACCCAGTCCCAATATCATTAAACTGCACCAAACCCAATATCATTAAACTGCACCCAGTCCCAATATCATTAAACTGCACCCAGCCCCAATATCATTAAACTGCACCCAGTCCCAATATTATTAAACTGCACACAGTCCCAATATCATTAAACTGCACCCAACCCAATATCATTAAACTGCACCCAGACCCATTATCATTAAACTGCACCCAGCCCCAATATCATTAAACTGCACCCAGTCCCAATATCATTAAACTGCACCCAACCCAATATCATTAAACTGTCCCCAGTCCCAATATCATTAAACTGCACCCAGCCCCAATATAACTAAACTGCACCCAGCCCCAATATCATTAAACTGCACCCAGCCCAATATCATTAAACTGCACCCAGCCCCAATATCATAAAAATGCACCCAGTCCCAAGATCATTAAACTGCACCCAGCCCCAATATCATTAAACTGCACCCAGTCCCAATATCATTAAACTGCACCCAGCCCCAATATCATTATCTGCACCCAGTCCCAATATCATTAAACTGCACCCAACCCAATATCATTAAACTGCACCCAGTCCCAATATCATTAAACTGCACCCAGCCCCAATATCATTAAACTGCACCCAGCCGCAATATCAGTAAACTGCACCCAGTCCCAATATCATTAAACTGCACCCAGTCCCAATATCATTAAACTGCACCCAGCCGCAATATCAGTAAACTGCACCCAGTCCCAATATCATTAAACTGCTCCCAGCCCCAATATCATTAAACTGCACCCAGTCCCAATATCATTAAACTGAACCCAGCACCAATATCATTAAACTGCACACAGTCCCAATATCATTAAACTGCACCCAACCCAATATCATTAAACTGCACCCAGTCCCAATATCATTGAACTGCACCCAGTCCCAATATCATTGAACTGCACCCAACCCCAATATCATTAAACTGCTCCTAGTCCCAATATCATTGAACTGCACCCAACCCAATATCATTAAACTGCACCCAGTCCCAATATCATTGAACTGCACCTAACCCCAATATCATTAAACTGCACCTAATCCCAATATCATTAAACTGCACCCAGTCCCAATATCATTAAACTGCACCCAGTCCCAATATCATTAAACTGCACCTAGTCCCAATATCATTGAACTGCACCCAGTCCCAATATCATTGAACTGCACCCAACCCCAATATCATTAAATTGCACCCAGTCCCAATATCATTAAACTGCACCCAGTCCCAATATCATTAAACTGCACCCAGTCCCAATATCATTAAACTGCACCCACTCCCAACATCATTAAACTGCACCCGGTCCCAATATCATTAAACTGCACCCAGTCCCAATATCATTAAACTGCACCTAGTCCCAATATCATTGAACTGCACCCAGTCCCAATATCATTGAACTGCACGAAACCCCAATATCATTAAACTGCACCCAGTCCCAATATCATTAAACTGCACCCAGTCCCAATATCATTAAACTGCACCCAGCCCCAATATCATTAAACTGCACCCAGTCCCAACATCATTAAACTGCACCAAGTCCCAATATCATTGAACTGCACCCAGTCCCAATATCATTGAACTGCACCCAACCCCAATATCATTAAACTGCTCCTAGTCCCAATATCATTGAACTGCACCCAACCCAATATCATTAAACTGCACCCAGTCCCAATATCATTGAACTGCACCTAACCCCAATATCATTAAACTGCACCTAATCCCAATATCATTAAACTGCACCCAGTCCCAATATCATTAAACTGCACCCAGTCCCAATATCATTAAACTGCACCTAGTCCCAATATCATTGAACTGCACCCAGTCCCAATATCATTGAACTGCACCCAACCCCAATATCATTAAATTGCACCCAGTCCCAATATCATTAAACTGCACCCAGTCCCAATATCATTAAACTGCACCCAGTCCCAATATCATTAAACTGCACCCACTCCCAACATCATTAAACTGCACCCGGTCCCAATATCATTAAACTGCACCCAGTCCCAATATCATTAAACTGCACCTAGTCCCAATATCATTGAACTGCACCCAGTCCCAATATCATTGAACTGCACGAAACCCCAATATCATTAAACTGCACCCAGTCCCAATATCATTAAACTGCACCCAGTCCCAGTATCATTAAACTGCACCCAGCCCCAATATCATTAAACTGCACCCAGTCCCAACATCATTAAACTGCACCAAGTCCCAATATCATTGAACTGCACCCAGTCCCAATATCATTGAACTGCACCCAACCCCAATATCATTAAACTGCACCCAGTCCCAATATCATTAAACTGCACCCAGTCCCAATATGATTAAACTGCACCCAGTCCCAATATCATTAAACTGCACCCAACCCCAATATCATTAAACTGCACCCAGTCCCAATATCTTTAAACTGTACCCAGTCCCAATATCATTGAACTGCACCCAGTCCCAATATCATTGAACTGCACCCAACCCCAATATCATTAAACTGCACCCAGTCCCAATATCATTAAACTGTACCCTGTCCCAATATCATTAAACTGCACCCAGTCCCAATATCATTAAACTGCACACAACCCCAATATCATTAAACTGCACCAGCCCCATTATCATTAAACTGCACCCAGTCCCAATAATATGAAACTGCACCCAACCCCAATATCATTAAACTGCACCGAGACCCAATATCATTAAACTGCACCCAACCCCAATATCATAAACTGCACCTTGACCCAATTTCATTAAACTGCACCCAGTCCCAATATTATGAAACTGCACCCAACCCCAATATCATTAAACTGCACCAAGACCCAATATCATTAAACTGCACCCAGTCCCAATATTATGAAACTGCACCCAACCCCAATATCATTAAACTGCACCCAGCCCCAATATCATTAAACTGCACCCAGCCCCAATATCATTAAACTGCACCCAACCCCACTATCATTAAACTGCACCCAGTCCCAATATCATTAAACTGCACCCAGCCGCAAAATCA
This sequence comes from Squalus acanthias, assembly GCA_030390025.1. NCBI lineage: Eukaryota > Metazoa > Chordata > Chondrichthyes > Squaliformes > Squalidae > Squalus > Squalus acanthias. The sequence continues at coordinate 118,924,384 of CM059427.1, read as the reverse complement.
TTAAACTGCACCCAGTCCTAATATCATGAAACTTCACCCAGTCCCAATATCATTAAACTGAACCCAACCCCAATATCATTAAACTGCACCCAGCCCCAATATCATTAAACTGCACCCAGTCCCAATATCATTAAACTGCACCCAACCCCAATATCATGAAACTGCCCCCAGTCCCAATATCATTAAACTGCACCCAGCCCCAATATCATTAAACTGCACCCAGTCCCAATATCATTAAACTGAACCCAACCCTAATATCATTAAACTGCACCCAGCCCCAATATCATTAAACTGCACCCAGTCCCAATATCATTAAACTGCACCCAGTCCCAATATCATTAAACTGCACCCAGTCCAAATATCATTAAACTGCACCCAGCCCCAATATCATTAAACTACACCCAGTCCCAATATCATTGAACTGCACCCAGTCCCAATATCATTGAACTGCACCCAACCCCAATATCATTAAACTGCTCCTAGTCCCAATATCATTGAACTGCGCCCAGTCCCAACATCATTAAACTGCACCCAGTCCCAATATCATTGAACTGCACCCAGTCCCAATATCATTGAACTGCACCGAACCCCAATATCATTAAACTGCACCCAGTCCCAATATCATTAAACTGCACCCAGTCCCAATATCATTCAACTGCAACCAAACCCAATATCATTAAACTGCACCCAACCCACTATCAATAAACTGAACCCGGTCCCAATATCATTAAACTGCACCCAACCCCAATATCATTAAACTGCCCCCAGTCCCGATATCATTAAATTGCACCCAGCCCCAAAATCATTAAACTGCACCCAGTCCTAATATCATGAAACTGCACCCAGTCCCAATATCATTAAACTGCACCCAGTCCCAATATCATTAAACTGCACCCAGTCCCAATATCATTAAACTGAACCCAGCCCCAATATCATTAAACTGCACCCAGCCCCAATATCATTAAACTGCACCCAGTCCCAATATCATTAAACTGAACCCAGCCCCAATATCATTAAACTGCACCCAGCCCCAATATCATTAAACGGCACCCAGTCCCAATATCATTAAACTGCACCCAACCCAATATCATAAAACTGCACCCAGCCCCAATATCATTAAACTGCACCCAGTCCCAATATCATTAAACTGCACCCAACCCAATATCATTAAACTGCACCCAGCCCCATTATCATTAAACTGCACCCAACCGCAATATCATTGAACTGCACCCAGCTCCAATATCATTAAACTGCACCTAGTCCCAATATCATTAAACTGCACCTAGTCCCATTATCATTAAACTGCACCCAGTCCCAATATCATTAAACTGCTCTGAGGTGCTGCTTTGCCCTGGCGTAAAGGAATTCATTGGAGCAAGATTTGGCCATTCAGTGCTGCGAGCCGTTTCCGCCATTAAGTTAGATCATGGCTGAGCTGTCCCTCAACTGCATTTTCCTGTCATAACTCCATTTCCTTTGAAACTCTTACCCAACAACAATCTATCAATCTCAGTCTTGAAACCTCCAGTTGTCCCAGCATGCTTAGCCTTTTGGAGGAGAGGATTGCAGATTTTTATTTCCCTTTGTGTGAACTTTCCCTTTGATTGTTTGTTTTTTGTACTTCTTCCATGGTGTCTGTGTTTTCTCAATCTACGGGACTATAGAGATAGATTGACAGACAGACAGGTGTCAGCCTTGTCTCAGTGGGAGCACTTTTGCTCTTTATCAACATCACCAACATCAACTTGCATTTATATAGCACCTTCAATGTAGTAAATCATCCTAAGATGCTTCACAAGAGCGATTATCAAATAAAATTTAACACTGAGCCACATAAGGATATAGTAGGATAGGTGACCAAAAGCTTGGTCAAAGAGGTAGGTTTTAAGGAGCGTCTTAAAGGAGGAGAGAGGGGTAGAGAGGTGGAGAGGTTTAGGTAGAGAATTCCAGATCTTAGGAACTCGGCAGCTGAAGGAACGTCCGCCAATGGTGGAGAAATGGAAATCGGGGATACGCAAGAGGCCAGATTTAGAGGAGCACAGAGATAAGGAGTGTCATGGAGGGATTTGACAACAAGGATGAGAATTTTAAAATCAAGGCATTGCCAGACAGAAGGTTGTAGGTTCTCACCTCACTGCAGAGACTTGAGCGCATAATCTGGATTTACACTTCAGTCCAGTACTGAGAGAGTGCTGCACTGTCGGAGATGCTATTTTTGGGAGGGACATCGAACCGAGGACTCGTCTACCCTCTCAGATGGATATAAAGGATCCCATGGCACTAGTTAATAAGAGATGGGGACTTCTGGTCGATATTTGTCCCTCAACGAACATGACTAAAGCAGATTATCAGGTCATTACCTCATTGTTGTTTGTGGGACCTTACTGTGCACAAATTGGCTGCCGTGTTTCCTACATTACAACAGTGATGGCACTTCAAAAGTACTTCATTGGGTGTTAAGTGCTTTGGGACATCCTGAGGTAATGATGGCACTATATAAATACATGTTCTGTAAGTAGAGTAACAGAGAGGTAGGTAGACAGATTTATAGATAGATAGAAAGAAAGAAAGAAAGAAAGAAAGAAAGAAAGAAAGAAAGAAAGAAAGAGAGAAAGAAAGAAAGAAAGAAAGAAAGAAAGGAAGAAAGAAAGCTAGCTTAATGTCCATTGTAACCAATAATTGGATAAGCTACTAGCTAAATCTAACACTATCTATTGAAATCCACTGTAACCCAGTGCTGACCCAAGAACATGTGTAAGGGATTATAGAGAGCTAATCCTTCTGATGATCTGTTTCTTCCTGTGTGGATTATTGCTGAGATGTTTTTTTATTCGTTCATGGGATCTAGGCATCACTGGCAAGGCCAGCATTTATTGCCCATCCCTAATTGCACTTGAGAAGGTGGTGGTGAGCCGCCTTCTTGAACTGCTGCAGTCCGTGCGGTGAAGGTACTCCCACAGTGCTGTTAGGGAGGGAGTTCCAGGATTTTGACCCAGCGACATACTTCCAAGTCAGGATGGTATGTGACTTGGAGGGGGTGGTGGTCCCATGCGCCTGCTGCCCTTGTCCTGCTAGGTGGAAGAGGTCGTGGGTTTGGGAGGTGCTGCCGAAGAAGCCTTGGCGAGTTGCTGCAGTGCATCTTGTAGATGGTACACACTGCAGCCACGGTACGCCAGTGGTGGAGGGAGTGAATGTTTAAGGTGGTGGATGGGGTGCCAAACAAGTGGGCTGCTTTGTCCTGGATGGTGTTGAGCTTCTTGAGTGTTGTTGGAGCTGCACTCATCCAGGCAAGTCGAGAGTATTCCATCACACTCCTTACTTGTGCCTTGTAGATGGTGGAAAGGCTTTGGGGAGTCAGGAGGTGTGACATGCGCCGCAGAATACCCAGCCTCTGACCTGCTCTTGTTGCCACAGTATTTATGTGGTTGGTCCAGTTCAGTCTCTGGTCAACCCCAGGATGTTGATGGTGGGGGATTCGGCGATGGTAATGCCGTTGAATGTCAAGGGGGGGTGGTTAGACTCTCGCTTGTTGGAGATAGTCATTGCCTGGCACTTGTGTGGCGCAAATGTTACCTGCCACTTATCAGCCAAAGCCTGAACGTCATCCAGGTCTTGTTGCATGCGAGCATGGACTGCTTCATTATCTGAGGAGTTGTGAATGGCACTGAACACTGTGCAGTCATCAGCAAACATCCCCATTTCTGTCCTTATGTTGGAGAGAAGGTCTTTGATGAAGCAGTTGAAGATGGTTGGGCCTAGGACACTGCCCTGAGGAACTCCTGCAGCGATGTCCTGGGGCTGTGATGATTGACCCCCAACCACCACCCTTTGTGCTAGGTATGACTCCAGCCACTGGAGAGTTTGCCCCCTGATTCCCATTGACTTCAGTTTTACTAGGGCTCCTTGATGCCACACTCGGTCAAATGCTGCCTTGATGTCAAGGACAGTCACTCTCACCTCACCTCTGGAATTGAGCTCCTTTGTCCATGTTTGAACCAAGGCTGTAATGAGGTCGGGAGCTGAGTGGTCTTGGTGGAACCCAAACTGGGCAGGTTATTGGTGAGTAAGTCCCGCTTGATAGCACTGTCGACGACACCTTCCATCACTTTGTTGATGATTGAGAGTAGGCTGATGGGCCGGATTGGATTTGTCCTGCTTTTTGTGGACCGGGCATACCTGGACAGTTTTCCACATTGTCGGATAGATCCCAGTGTTGTAGCTGTACTGGAACAGCTTGGCTAGAGGTGTGGCTAGTTCTGGAGCACAAGTCTTCAGCATGACAGGAATGTTGTCGGGGTTCATAGCTTTTGCTGTATCCAGTGCGCTCAGCTGTTTCTTGATATCACGTGGATCGAATTGGCTGAAGACTGGCTTCTGTGATGGTGGGGACCTCAGGAGTAGGCCAATATGGATCATCCACTCAGCACTTCTGGCTGAAGATGGTTGCAAACGCTTCAGCCTTGTCTTTTGCACTCATGTGCTGGGCTCCACCATCATTAAGGATGGGGATATTCATGCAACCTCCTCCCGTTAGTTGTTTAATGGTCCACCACCATTCACGACTGGATGTGGCAGGATTGCAGAGCTTTGATCTGATCTGTTGATTGTGGGATCGCTTAGCTCTGTCTATAGCATGCTGCTTCCGCTTTTTAGCACAAGTCCCCAGATGTTGGTGAGAAGGACTTTGCAGGGTCGACTGGGCTGGGTGTGCTGAGGTTGATGCCGGGTTTTCCGTCCAGTTTTATTCTTATTATTGTGTTTCATTGCGGTTTGAGTGGCTTGCCATGTAAGAACAGCAGATTTCCTTCCCTAAAGGACATTAGTGAACCAGATGAGTTTTTACGACAATCCGATAGATTTTATGGTCTCGATTACTGATACTAGCTTTTTATTCCAGATTTATTTAATTAACTGAATTTAAATTCCCCAGCTGCACGGGATTTGAATTCACACACTCCGGATCATTAGTCCAGGCCATTGGATTACTAGCCTAGTGACATTACCACTATGCTACCATTCCCTGAGGTTTGTGTGTGAGTTAAGGTTGAATATTCATATCAGTGTAACTGGCAATAGGCCTTGATTTCTGGAGAATTAGACAGGTGGTAAAAGTTTGATTTCTTTCTGTTAAATTAATACTTTCCTAACAAAATTGCATCTAATGAAGAGGTTGGTTTAAAGAGTTTTCATAGTGTAATTTTTATAAATAGCCAACCTTCCCTTTTCCAAAAAATAATTTTCTTGCAATGAGCTTTTTGGTTAACTTGTAACTGGACTGGTGCAGGACTAATGAACTGCGTTAACCTTTCGGATGATCTCCCATTTTTCGGTGCCTTCTGTTCCTCTCTCAGTTCGAATTGAATCTTTTTACTGTTCCCGTATTTCCCACATTACACTGGAGAACAATTATTCCCAGGAGAATCCTTATTGCAGGTTGCAGGTTGTACACCAGAGAGACAGAGATTTGATCATTTCCACCTCGAACCGAACCAGATTGTCCTCCTGTTTTGTTTAAAGAAACGTGATTAATAATAGTAATAATTATTATAACAATAGCATTAATAGTTATGCCAATAATTATTATATAGTTGTAATCATAATAACAATGTGATTATGAAGAATAATTATAATAGCTATAACTATAATAGTAGTGGTTTTAGCAACACTAAAAATAGATTATCACATTGCTGTTTGTGGGAGCTTGCTGTGTGCAAATTGCCTGCTGCGTTTCCTACATTACAACACTTCAAATGTACTTCATTGGCTGTAAAGTGCTTTGGGACATCCTGGGTCCTGAAAGGCGCTGTATAAATGCAAGTATTTCTTTCCATAGTTACAATAATAATAGTCTGGACTGTTTTGTTTATGGCGCTTTCACTAACAGGATTTGTTCCTGATAGTTATTCTCAATTGCAAATAAATGAATGAGAATTGAGGGTAAATATCCCCAGCAAAGCAAAGTGTGTCTGACCCTGAGCTCACACTGGCTGGGGCAGGAATTGTTGGGGTCATCTACACATGTACTTTAGTGTTGGATCCTGCTTGGCTGGGACACTGTGGTTGTTGTGTTGAAAGGGAGTCACATCACCAGTCTTTTTTTATTCGTTTATGGGATGTGGGCGCTGCTGGCAAGGCCAGCATTTATTGGCCATCCCTAATTGCCTTTGAGAAGGTGGTGGTGAGTTGCCTTCTTGAACCGCTGCAGTCCATGTGGTGAAGGCACTCCCACAGTGCTGTTAGGGAGGGAGTTCCAGGATTTTGCACCCCCCCCCCCCATCGCCCCAGCAGCCGGGGAGAGAGAGGCGCAGGGTTCAAACCCCAGTGCGGGTCTCACAGCTGCAGTGTCCGCATCCAAAGCCAAGTCGGGCGCCTTGTAAACACGCCCTTAAACAAGTCCTTTTAAACGCATGTTAGATCAGAGCAACTCCCCCCTCTAAGAAAAATATTGAGAATGGAAAGGTCAGAAATAAATCTCGTCCCTCTGCTCCAGTAACTCTCTCACCCTGACAGCCAATTGGTCCTGGGCTAACCCCAGCGTGTGTCCCCTTGCCTGCCGGATTATTGCAGTCATTTATCATTCGTTCAGTAAGTTTTCCCTGATACCGGTTGGAGACTTATTTTCATTGTCTGGGAGATGGAGTCCCGGAGGAACCCCGGCGATGGGAAGTAATCTCTTGGATTGAAGCCACCTCCTAATGTATTCCGGCTTTCAAATTAGAAACCTTTTCTCCCCAAAAAACGTGCGCATCGCTGAGTGTAAGTGGTGATTCGGAAACTATTTATAACGTCACTAAAGTGCCACATTTTTGGTACAATTCTCGAAGCATCGAGAGGAATACTGATTTGAACAAAATCCAGTTTGTTTAATCGCTGACCGATGAAAACAAATATTTAAAATCCCCCCAAAATGTCACAAGAGCGGGACAGAAGTGGGGCCTCAGAACAGGTACATTTAGAAAAAGATCAGAGTTTGAAACTCAGTGGGTTAAAGCGGATCTGAACCCGCAATACCTGTCTTTCCACAGATACGGTCTGATCTGCTGTCAATTTCCAATCTTTTCTCTTTGAATTTCTATTTCTCTTTCATTTACAGTATTTTACTGAAATTGTTTGTTCGCCGGTGGTTCGAGAAGAGTGCAATGATATTTTCCCGACATTGCTCATGGTGAAACTCGGAACACGGCGATCTGAAAGGGAGAGAGCCCGGTATCAGTCCCAGTCTCCGAGCTTTGGTCAGGGAGAGCGGAGGTGCTGACTTACCGGACGAAGTTGGCGCTGAACGAGGCTACAGAGCTCTGCTTCAAACAAAAAAACCCACTTTATTATTTGGGAGACATCTTACTACAGTGTTCAAAAAAGCAGATAAATCAAGAAATGGTGATTGAATTTGGCCAGGATTGGGTTAGGAAAGACAGTGGATGGAAAATGAAAACTGAAGGAGGTGAGCAGTTCCACAGTTGGAAGGAGAGAGGCGAGATGAGCAGCCCTGGCTCAGTTGGCTGCACTCTTGCCTCAGAACATCATGAGTTCATAACACCTCTCCAGAGATTTGAGCACATAATCTAGACTGACACTTCAGGGAGTGCTGCACTGTTGGAGGTGCCGTCTTTCCGATGAGATGTTAAAGGCAGGTTCCATCTGCCCTCTCCGGTGATTATAAAAGATCCCAGGGCACCATTGGAAGAAGAGCAGGGGAGTTCTCCCGGTGTCCTGGCCAATATTTATCCTTCAACCAACATCACTAAAACAGATTATCTGGCAATTACCTCATTGTTGTTTATGGAATCTTGCTGTGTACAAATTGGCTGCTGCATTTCCTGCATTCCTACATTCACTTCAAAAGTATATAATTGGTTTTGGGACGTCCCGAGGCCGTGAAAGTCATTATATAAATCTAAATCTTTCTGTCTTTTTGAATCCAAAGTTAGGAGAAAGGACCTGTAGGATGGTGTATTTATACACAACAGTATTCATGTGCATGTCCTATACATGATGTGGAGATGCCGGCGTTGGACTGGGGTGGACAAAAATGAGAATCTCATTTATGTCCTATACAGACCGAGGCATATTAATGGCTCATTGGTACCTAGGAGAATGTCGGAGCGGAGAAGCTTATTGGGGCTGGAGTTATGCATGTGGAGTAATGCTGGAGTTGTGTAATAATGTGATATTTGGGATGTCGGGTCAGAACGACGAAGATTTTTTTTTAAAGAAAACAGACTTTTATTTACACATTTTGTAAGTACAAAGTAATAGTGTACAGTGCTTGTTATATACATTATATTACCGTCACTCAAACCTATAGTCGATGGCGTTATATGAATCCATACATTTAAAAAATGCTCTGGCGCATGCTTCTCACACAGAGGTGATGAATTAACAGCCCCTTTCCCAGGCGATGGGGTCGAAGCTGGATTAAAGTGAACAAGAGACAATTCAAATAAAGAGGAGAATTTTCAATAATAAAAGAAACTGAAGGGTGCAGTTTTGTTTGGTGAATAATGTACATTAATAAAGTCCCTGGAATGCTCACACTCTCCACTGACAGCTAGTTCAGAATTCCCTCTCACATTCCTTAATGCTCCCAATGAGTTCGCACCTCGCAGGATTCCCGATCTCTCCCGGAGAGGGACTCCCGGGAGCTGAAATGAAAAGTGCGGAGAGGGTGCAATCCTTTGAGAGATGCGAGCAAAGCTTCAGCTCCTCACGCGGGGCCTGGTCCCCTCGTCCTGTGCGGGGGTCAGTCAGAGGGGATGACAAATTTACAGTCTCACTCCACAGAAGTTTGTCTTTGTTTTAATAGATGGGCACCTAAACTGTTCTTTGACCAACGACACTCAAAGGGAGAAGTTAGTTTAATAGTTTCAAAGTCCAGTCTTCGAGTGGTTCAAGTGAGCAAAAATGTTTGAAATTCTCCCTTTTTCCTGAGGGTTACTTTAAAAATTATAATTATTAACAAAAAAACTCTTAATATTCCCGAAGATTTGACAGCAGGCGATGTATATTAAGTTTGCAGTCAAAGTAAGACAGCAAGTCTCGCCGCGCTCATCCCCTCTCCGGGTTCCCAGTGTTAAAGGAGTCTTTTATTATTATTTTTGCTTCTCGGAGTTGCTTTGTTGGTTATTCTCCCTCACGTTACTGGCTTCGAGCAGTTCAAGAACTATTCAGTTCAAAAAGAGTCCTTAACCCGCTTGGTTACTCATCCTTGGTCAGATTCTCTGTCTGGTTTTTTTTCTCTCCCCCAATTCATCTTTGAAAGAAAAAAACACCAATCCATGTCCGGGACAGTGCGGGTCTGTTTGGTGCCCACCTATTAGGCTCACACTAAAGACGTGACAACTGGGATCTTGCCATTCTCCTCGGCCCAGGGCTGCAGGTTCTGCAGGGCGTACAGAGACGAGTTGTGGAGACAGAGAGGGTCGGGCTGGATGGAATCGTTGAGGGATTTCTGGAAGGCGTCGTGTTGCAGCTGTAACATCAGTCTGTTGGCCTGTTGTCTCTCGGCCTCTCTCTCTTCTGCCGTCTGCCGCCTGGGTGAGATAAACACACAACAACCCCGTTAGGTCAGAGGCCGGCTCTTGACACCTTGGGCCTAGTCAAAAGGAAGGGATGGATCCCACCTTGGGTTCAGTTTCTGAGCCCTTCCTTTCTCGCTGTGTTACTCAATTAGCCGTTTTGCTCCACATTACCTCGCTCTATTAATGGCCCCATTGCAATGTTTTTAAAGCCTCCAGGAACGGGCGGTTCAATATCTCAAATAGGCTAAAAATCAATTCTAATAAACGGAAGTCCTTTTATAACAGTGCAAGAACGGGAATGAATCCAATAATCATCAGGAATAATCCATTTTGCTGCACTCCTGGTTTAAGATTGGGATTCTGCCTCACTTTCTGTCCTCCTGTACAGATCTTGTACACAAGGATCCAGGTTGTCCCAGGTATCAGTTAACTGGTCACACCTCACCCTCTAACCTGCTCTGTTTGGCCACTTTACAATCTCTTCAATTCGTTATGTTATTAATCCCCCCCCCCCAATCGACAACTGCAAAGATTTTCCGATTTACGTTTTAAAAAAGTAACGAATCTGGAACTCGATTAAACTCAGGTCCAAGTGCACACGTCACGTGTGGGTAGAAGGGGCGAGGTTGAGTCCGAGCGGGGCACCCCAGTCAGCGTCTCCAGTCAAACACGGGTTAGGGTGCACGCAGGCAGTCTGGACTCCACAGCACCAATACAATCACATATCATTATCATAAAAACAGAACAGAAAGGGACGGGCAGTTTGCCAGGTTTTGGTTTTGTTTGCTAATTGAAGCATCATTAAAGGAGGCATTTCTATTCGTTAATGGGGATTTGGCGAGCCTCAGACATAATACATAGTAAACCTGCGAGTGTTTTGGGCACAGGGCAGAAGGAACCCCACTCCTGTGCGGGTTGAAACTGCAAGTAACAGGAGGGGATGAAAGAGCTCCCGTCAGTTGGAGGGTCCAATTCAAGAATAAACGAGACTTTAAGTACAAAGATCGCAATGTCCCTCTAGTGACTTGCGTTAGCCACATTGTGGGAAGGCGTTCTATAAAACCGCAGTACAGGAGGAGGACACACGATCCCTGATATCTATGCTCTTTGCCAGAGCAATCCTAAACCAATTCCACTGCCCCGCTGTCTCCCCACAAGCCCGTCTCTTCCTCGGATTCAAATATTTCTCTGTTTTCCTTTAAAAGATGCAATGGTCTCTGTCTCCCCTCCCTCCCTCTGGGAGAACAGCTCATGCTCCAATGATAGACATTTCCCCATACCCCTCTCCTCACTCTCTTAGTGATCATTTTAGTTTCATGACCCAATCCTCACTCACTCTCTAACCAGAGGGATCATGTTGGCAATCCTAAAAGCATTCTGAAAAGAAAGGGTTTATAATTTCACTGAAATCCTAACCAGAGAAAAAATCTCCCCTTCAATTTGTTACGGTCACCTCCAAAAGCAGTAAACCATTAAAAGATTACTCCACACAGCCGTGTTGTGAAAGACACGCATCTTCCCTTAAACATCTGTAACCCTTCACATGACAGAAAACAAGAGTCAACACTCAAGTAAAAGGGCAAGAAAGACTACAAATGTCGCAAGTCTGAAAATGCTGGAAATACAAAGTGTGTCAGTCAGCAATTGGAAGAGATGGGACGGGGCGACGTTTCGTGTGTAGACCCCTGGGCAGAGTCCGATAGACAGATCGAAACCTGAAACATCAAACTGCCTTTCAAACCAAAATCAAAATACTGTACACGCTGGAACCTGAAACAGAAACAGGAACTGACTGAAATTCTCAGCTCTGATGAAGGAATATGCCTAAAAAGTCAACATTTCCCCTTGCTTTATAGAGGAATGTGCCTATCACTTTCTGTGTTTGCATCAATCCGCCTTTCCTCTTTCCCCAGGATGGTTGCACTGTGGAGAATTTACATTTGTTTCCTGATTTCGTTTCAATAAATGCATTTGAAAAGATAAGTCGATGAGTGCAATAATTCCGATAGTTTGGGACAGAGTCTACATCATTGCCGGGTCACGCTAACACATTGTAATATTAGTGCCGGGTGGGTCTGTTGTTATTTCGATGCCTCGTTCTGTATTTTCACTCTGCTAGCGTGGGTTCCGATTCTGGGAGGTAGAATCTGACTTGTAGAAATGGGTTTACCCCGAAAAATACACCAGGGCAAAATAAAAACGCCCCCCCTGTGTATCAATGTGGTAAACGCGTTCACGAAGGTTCCTCTATTTCCTACTTCTAGTGTGGCACCTTTAGGATTTCGTTAGAAACAGCCAACGCAACGAATCGTCGCCACCAGGTTTACACCGGGGATAATCCGCTCCTGGGAAATGTGTAGGCACAGACCACGAGATTTCCTCGTCCACTTTACTGGCTGGGCTGGGGATGTGCCGTTTCCTCATATGCGCTCCCTGCAGTGGCAAGCTGGAAGTGTTCACTCCGATGTCATCATGCAGCGTGGCCAGAGAAATGCTTGCCAACAAAAAATGGGTTTTTAAAAATCATGGCAATTAGTGAGTTTCTAAGGGACAGTCTGGTTTTAGATAATGCATTATTAAACGTACATTTCTGTTTTAAAACGAATCACTCACGTAGCATTTCCCCAGCCTACCTGTTACTCTGTTTCTTTTCATCGATAAACCCCCAGGGATTTCGCTCTATCCGGGGTCTGTGCTTTTGCATATCACTAAAAATCGTGCTAGTGACACTATTATTGAAAGCCCCCTCACCCCATCAATACAGATCTATTGAAAGATAAATACAACCACTGTAAAATGAGCAAGTGTATTGCCACTCAGGTTTAAAAAAAAATATCTCCCTACATTACAACACTGACTACACTTCAAAAACGACTTCATTGACTGTAAAGCGCTTGGGACGAGCTGAGGATGTGAAAGGCTCTATATAAATGGTTAGTTCTCTATTATTTATATTGAAAATTGATTTAATTTATACCTGTATTGCTGTTTGCTGACATATAGGAGGTCAGTAATTGGGGTGGAGTGGGGGTGAGGGGTCATAGAATCATAGAATGATACAGCACAGAAGGAGGCCATTCGGCCCATTGTGCCTGTGCCAGCACTTTGGTAGAGTTATGCAATTATTTGCACTCCCTTGCTCTTTCCCCATAGCGCTGTAAATGTTTCCCCTTCAAGTATTTATCCAATTCTCTTTTGAATGTTATTATTGAATTTGCTTCCACCACCCTTTCAGGCAGTGCATTCCAGATATTAACAACTCGCTGAGCAAAAAAAATTCCATCATGTTGTCTCTGGTTCTTTTGCCAATCATCTTAAATCTGTGTCCTTTGGTTACTGACCCTTCTGCCACTGGAAACTGTTTCTCCTTATTTACTCTATCAAAACCATTCATTATTTTAAACACCTCTATCAAATCTCCTCTTAACCGTCTCTGTTCTAAGGAGAACAACCCCAGCTTCTCCAGTCTCTCCACATAACTGAAGTCCCTCAATCCTGGAACCATTCTAGTAAATCTCTTCTGCACCCTTTCCAAGGCCTTGACATCCTTCCTAAAGTGTGGAGCCCAGAATTGAACACAATACTCCAGCTGAGGTCTTACCAGTGTTTTATAAAGGTTAGCATAACTTCCTTGCTTTTGTATTTTATTCCTCTATTAATAAAACCAAGGATCCCATATGCATTTTTAACAGCTTTCTCAACTTGTTCTGCCACCTTCAAAGTTTTGTGTGCATACAACCCCAGGTCTCTCTGTTCCTGCACACCCTTTACAATTGTACCATTTAGTTCATATTGCCTCGCTTAATTCTTCCTACCAAAATGTACCAATTCACACTTCACTGTGTTAAATTTCATCTGCCATTTGTCTGCCCATTTCAACAGTCTGTTTATGTCCTTCTGAACCTCCTGAAGTCTGCATTGTTTACTACATTTCCTGAGTTTCATATTATCTGCAAACTTTGAAATTATGCCCTGTATACCCAAATCTAGGTCATTAATGTATATAAAAAAGAGCAGTGATCCTAATACCAACCCCTGGGGAACACCACTGTATACTTCCCTCCAATCTGAAAAACTATCGTTCACCACTACTCTCTGCTTTCTGTCCCTTAGCCAATTTTGAATCCATGCAGCCACTGTCCCTTTAATCCCATGGGCTTTAATTTTGCTAACACGTCTATTACGTGGTACTTTGTCAAACACCATTTGAAAGTCCATATACACAACATCAACCGCACTACCCACATCAATAAAGAACTTGATCAAGTTAGTCAAACACAATTTGCCTTTAACAAATCCATGCTGACTTTCATTTATTAGCCCAGACTTTTCCAAATGCCAATTTATTTTGTCTCAGATTATTGTCTTTAAAAGTTCCCCCCTCCATTAGGCTGACTGGCCTGTACTTGCTGGGTTTATCCCTCTCCCCTTTTTTGAACAGGGGTGTAACATTTGCAATCCTCCAGTCCTCTGGCACCACTCCCATATCCAAGGAGGATTGGAAGATTGTGGTCAGAGCCTCTGGAATTTCCACTCTTACTTCCCTCAGCAATCTAGGATTAATCCCATCTAGACTGGGCGACTTTCCTACTTTGAGCACTGCTAAACTTTTGAGTACCTCCTATTTATCTATTTCTATCCTATCCAATATCACTACCACCACATTGGCAGCATCCTCTTCTTTAGTGAAGACAGATGCAAAGTATTCATTTAGTACTTCAGCCATGGCCTCTGCCTCCACAAAATCTCCTTTTTGGTCCCTAATCAATCCCACCTTTTCTTTGGCTACCCTTTTACTATTTATGTGTTTATAAAAGACTTTTGGGTTCCCTTTTACATTAGCCTCTAATATATTTCCATACCCTTTCTTTGCCCCTCTTATTCCATTTTTTAGATCTCCTCTGTACTTTCTATATTCAGCTTCATTCTCTACTGTATTATGAACATTACAATTGTCATAAGCCTTCTTTTTCTGTCTCATTTTAACCTCCATCTCTTTAGTAATCCAGGGAGCTCTAGCTTTGGAGACCTTCCTTTAATCCTTTGGGAATGTGTCTATACTGTATCTGAACCATTTTCTTTTTGAAGGCTTCCCACTGTTCAATTCTGTGCTGTACTGTTCCATGATTATATTACTGTTTTGTCTACCAATTTTCGATTCCAATACACCTGGGCCATATCACTATTTAACTCACAGAAGTTATCCTTCCTCCAGTTAAGTATTTTTATGAGTGATTGCACCTTGTCCTTTTCCATAACTATTCTCAACCTGATGATATTATTGAGAAGTCGCACAACACCAGGTTATAGTCCAACAGATTTATTTAATTTTACAAGCTTTCGGAGCAGTTCGCTCCTTCGTCAGGTAAGTTAGCAGTGAGAGAATCTCCCAGAATTCACAATTTAAACACAGACAAAATCTATTCACATCTTTCCCTACATCAAAGAGCACAGCCAAGACAATGAGATGTGTCCCAGGGGGTCCAACGTGTCAAACCACCTGCTGGCTGCATATCCTGTCAATTTGTGTAGGTTCTTGTGTTAGTCTTTTTAAAAAAAAAACACCTGGGAAGACCGGCCATGATGTCAAGTCACGTTCTGTATCGTGACATGAACCCGATATCGCGATTGAGGCCATCCTCATGAGTGCGGAACTTGGCTATCAGTTTCTGCTCTATGATTTTGCGCTGTCGTGTATCTCGAAGGCCGCCTTGGAGAACGCTTACCCGCAGATCCGAGGCTGAATGCCCCTGGCTGCTGAAGTGTTCCCCGACTGGGAGGCAACCCTCCTGCCTGGCGATTGTTGCATGGTGTCCGTTCATACATTGTCTCAGTGTCTGCATGGTCTCGCCGATGTACCATGCTCTGGAGCATCCTTTACTGCAACGTATCAGGTAGACAACGTTGGCCGAGTCACATGAGTATGTACCGTGTACCTGGTGGGTAGTGTCCTCACGTGTGATGATGGTATCTGTGTCCATGATTTGGCATGTCTTGCAGAGGTTGCCGTGGCAGGGTTGTGTGGTGTCTTGGTTGCTGTTCTCCTGAAAGATGGGTAATCTGCTGCGAATGATGGTACTTTTGAGGTTAGGCGGCTGCTTGAAGGCAAGTAGTGGAGGCGTGGGGATGGCCTTAGCAAGGTGTTCGTCGTCATCGAGATTCTCTCACTGCTAACTTACCTGACGAAGGAGCGAACTGCTCCGAAAGCTTGTAAAATTAAATAAATCTGTTGGACTATAACCTGGTGTTGTGCAACTTCTCATTTTTGTCCACCCCAGTCCAACGCCGGCATCTCCACATCATGATGATATTATGATCACTGTTCCCCAAATGTTGTCCCACTGAAACATGATCCACTTGCCCCAGTTCATTCCCTAGAACTAGATCCAGCACTACTTCCTTCCTCATTGGGCTGGAAACACACTAATCAATAAAGTTCTCTTGTACACATTTCAGGAATTCCCCCCCCCCCCTTGCCCTTTACACTGTTACTATCCCAGTCTATATAAGGATAATTGAATTCCCCATTATCACTACTCTATAGTTCTTGCATCTTTCTGTAATTTGCCTGCAGATTTGCTCTGCTATCTCTGTCCCACTATTTGTTGGCCTGTAGTATACAACCAATAATGTAATAATTCTTCTATTGTCCCTTAATTCTAACCAAGTAGACTCTGTCTTTGATTCCTCCATTACATCATCCCTCTCCAGTGCTATAATAGTTTCTTCAATCAATACTGCCACCCCACTTCTTTTTTTTCCTTCCTTATCTTTCCTGAATACTTTGTAACCAGGAATATTAAGTTTCCAGTCCTCCCCTTCTTTGAGCCAGGTCTTTGTTATTGCCATATATCATAGTTCCATGTGGTGAATTGTGCCTGCAGCTCACCAACCTTATTTACCATGCTACGTGCATTTATGTACATGCACTCCAAACCCATCTTAGACTGCTTCACATTTTTCCCATCTAATCCCTCCTATTTCTGAACTATTCTTTACTCTAGTGATATTTTCCTCTCCCAGTCTTCTGTGCACCTTGTTTCTCCTCTCTAATGTTTCATCCTAGTGCCCTTCCCCCTGCCAAATTAGTTTAAATCCTCCCCCACAGTACTAGTTAAACTTCCCACTAGGATATTAGTCCCAGCTCTGTTGAGCTGCAACCTGTCCACTTTGAACAGGTCCCTCCTGCCCCAGAACTGGTCCCAATGCCCCAGGAATCTGAAGCCCTCCCTCCTGCACCATTTCTCCAGCCACACATTAACCTGTTTTATCCTACTATTCCTCTACTCACTAGCATGTGACACTGGGAGTAATCCAGAGATTACTACCTTTGAGGTCCTGCTCTTTTAACTTCCTCCCTAGCACCTGAAAATCTGACAGCAGGACCTCAACCATTTTCCTTCCTATGTCATTGGTTCCCACATGGATCAGAACTTCTGGCTGTTCCCCTTCCCCCCTCAAAATGTTCTGCGCCCTCTCAGTGATGTCCTTTACCCTGGCACCAGAGAGGCAACACACCATGTGGGACGCACATTGGTGGATGCAGAAATGCCTATCTATCGTCCTGACTAACGAATCCCCTATGACCTCTGCATTTCTACACTTTGCTATGTCCCCCTGTGCAGTTAGTTGCCAACACAGTGCCGTGGATGTGCTCTAGAATGCACTCCCCATGGTGTCATCAACCTCACTGGTTTTCAGTGGTCTGGTCAGTAATTGGGGTGGAGTGGGGGGGTGAAGGGTCAGGTCAGTAATTGGGGTGGAGTGGGGGGTGAGGGGTCAGGTCAGTAATTGGGGTGGAGTGGGGGGTGAAGGGTCACATCAGAAATTGGGGTGGAGTGGGGGGTGAGGGGTCGGGCCAGTAAGACTGCAACTCAGGCAGGCAAGGGGACCCCAGGTGCAGTGCTGGAGGAGCCTCGGCCTTTGCCCTTATCCAACAGGTATGAGGTTCTTGTTGCCTTTGTGAATGAGGGCAAATTCTGCAGGGTGGATGAACAAACAGGCCACGGCACTGTGGTACAGGAGGCCATTCAATTGGGGGAGTGAAAAGGAATGTGGTAGTGTTAGGGGACAGTGTCATCAGGGGGATAGATGCTGTTCTCTGCAGCTGTGACTGGGAGTTCCGGAGGCGGTGTTGCCTGCCTGGTGCCAGGGTTAAAGATATCTCCTCTGGGCTGGAGAAGAATTTGGAGTGGGAGGGGGAGGATCCAGTTGTTGTGGTCCACGTAGGAACCAACAACATAGGTAGAACTAGGAATGAGGTTCTGCTGCGATAGTTTGAGGAGCTAAGGTCCAAATTAAAATGC
The DNA here is from genome assembly GCA_030390025.1 of Squalus acanthias. Classification (NCBI taxonomy): domain Eukaryota; kingdom Metazoa; phylum Chordata; class Chondrichthyes; order Squaliformes; family Squalidae; genus Squalus; species Squalus acanthias. The sequence goes on along the minus strand of CM059427.1, from coordinate 118,906,560 downwards.
AAAACCTCAAAGGTAATAATATTTGGATTGTTACCTGAGCCACGTGCAAATTGGCATGGGGCAAGCAGATCAGAGAATTAAATGTGTGGCTCAATGATTGGTGTGGGAGGAAGGGGTTTCAATTCATGGGGCACTGGCACCAGTACTGGGGAAAGAGGGAGCAGTTCCATTGGGACGGGCTCCACTGAAAGCAGGCTGGGACCAGTGTCCTGACAAATCGAATAACTAGGGCTGTAGATAGGGCTTTAAGCTAAAAAGGAGGGGGGAGGGGTCAGGTTAGGGGAAATTTAGAAATCTAAAGAGAAAAGTCAACGCAATGGAGCAGTGTAGAGAGTTGAATAAAGATGAGCAGAGTGTGATAGGAAGGGACAGAGAGTTTAATGATAATTGTGTATCAGTGAATAAGGTGAAAGCAGGGAATAATGGTAAAAAGTTCAAATTAAAGGCTCTTTATCTGAATGCATCAAGTATTCATAACAAGATAAATTAATTAGTGGCACATATAGAGATAAATGGCTTTGATCTAATAACCATTACAGAGACGTGGTTGCAAGGTTACCAAGGTTGGGAACTAAATATTCCAGGGTACTTGATGTTTTGAAAAGACAGGCAGAATGGAAAAGGAGTAGGGTGGGGTAGCCCTGATAATAAAGGATGACATAAGGACAGTAGTGAGAAAGGATCTCGGCTCGGAAGATCAGGAAGTAGAATCAGTATGGGTGGAGATAAGAAATAACCAGGGGCAGAAATCACTGGTGGGAGTGGTTTATAGGCCCCCAAATAGTAGCTATACCATTGGACAGAATATTAATCAACAAATAATAGGAGCTTGTAACAAAGGTAATACAATAATCATTTAATATTCATATAGACTGGGCAAATCAAATTGGCAAAGGTAGTCTGGAGGACGAGTTCATGGAATGCATTTGAGGCAGTTTCCTAGAACAATACGTCATGGAACCAACCAGGGAACAGGCAATTTTAGATCTTGTATTGTGTAATGAGACAGGGTTAATTAGTAATCTCATAAATCCTCTGGGAAAGAGTGATCATAATATTATAGAATTTCACATTGAGTTTGAGAGTGAAATACTTAGAAAAAACAGAACATTTTTTAAATGGTGAGAAACTATTAAATATTGGTGTTCAGAGAGATTTAGGTGCGCTCATACAGGAAACACAGACATTTAGCATGCAGGTACAGCAAGCAATTAGGAAGGCAAATGGCATGTTGACCTTTATTGCAAAGAGGTTGGAGTACAAGCATAAGGAAGTCTTACTACAATTGTACAGGGCTTTGGTGAGACCACACCTGGAGTACTGTGCACAGTTTTGGTCTCCTTATCTGAGGAAGGACATACTTGCCTTAGAGGCGGTGCAACGAAGGTTCACTAGATTGATTCTTGGGATGAGAGGGTTGTCCTATGAAGAGAGATTGAGTAGATTGGGCCTATTCTCGCTGGAGTTTAGAAGAATGAGAGGTGATCTCATTGAAACATACACGATTCTTGAGGGGCATTGACAGGGTAGGTGCTGCGAGGTTGTTGCCCCTGGCTGGAGAGTCTAGAACTAGGGGGCATAGTGTCAGGATAAGAGGTCGGCCATTTAAAACTGAGATGAGGAGGAATTTCTTCACTCAGAGGGTTGTGAATCTTTGGAATTCTCTACCCCAAAGGGCTGTGGATGCTGAGTTGTTGAATATATTCAAGGCTGAGATAGATAGATTTTTGCACTCTAGGGGAATCAAGGGATATGGGGATCAGGCAGGAAAGTGGAGTTGTGTCGAAGATCAGCCATGATCTTATTGAATGACGGAGCAGGCTCAAGGGGCCGTATGGCCTACTCCTGCTCCTAATTCTTATGTTCTTATAATTCAGGTGGAGTGGAGGGGGGTGAGGGGTCGGGTCAGTAATTGGGATGGAGTGGGGGGGGGGGTGAGGGGTCAGGTCAGTAACTGGGGTGGAGTGGGGGTGAGGGGTCAGATCAGTAATTTGAGGTGGAGTGGGGGTGAGGGGTGTGTTCAATAATTGGGGTTGTGGGGGTAGATCATTAGGGGACGTTTTGGTGAATGAAATGTGGAGTGTTTTGTGGTTTGAAAGCCCAGACTGGAATGTAAAAAACTAGAGAGCAAGATGCAGTGCTCATTGTTCAGGGTGGAGAGTATAGAGGTGGGTGAGTGATTATCGGGTTAGCAGGTTGTGGGTTCAAGTCCCACTCCAGAGACTTGAGCACAAAAAATCTAGGCTGACACTCCAGTGCAGTGCTGAGGGAGTGCTGCACTGTCGGAGGTGCCGTCCTTCGGATGAGACGTTAAGTACTCTGCTCTCTCAGGTGGACGTAAAATATCCCATGACACTATTTTGAAGAAGAGCAGGGCAGTTATCCTGGTATCCTGGGCCAATATTTATCCCTCCATCAACATCACTAAAACAGATTATCTGGTCATTATCACATTGCTGTTTGCGGGATCTTGCTGTGCGCAAAGAGGCTGTCGTGTTTCCGACATTACAACAGTGACTACACCTCAAAAGGTACTTCATTGGTTGTAAAGCGCTTTGGGACGTCCAGTGGTCGTGAAAGACGCTGTATAAATGCAAGTCTTTCTTTCTTTTATTAAAAATACACCTGTCATTAAATGCAGGTAAATTATCCGATTTAATTATATAACAACGGGAGATTTCTCCGCATAGACTCCCGGCGGGTATTAATGGATATTGGAGTGTGCGCGTTGCTTAATAGATTAAACTTATGTCGAGAGCATTTTTGTTCAGTCCATTCACAGGCTGTGCAATTGCTGATCGTTTCGCTTCACACGGCAGTGTAACTCTGTGACGGGAGCCCCTCGATCCGGAGCCCAAGCTCCTGGTGCTGGCTGTGTCACAGGTGAAATGTGTGATAGGCACAAATCTGTACAAGATTCTTCACGCTCCGCCATGCACCAGCCTGCCCCTTGTGTTCTTTTTGTTAATCCACGCGAACATTTCAAATGCTATCTGTTAACCCATTACAAACTCTCCTTGTTCGATTCATGTAGGAGACACATCTATGCATTTAGAAGCTGGGAGATGCACAACTCTGATTAGACCGAAGGCGATAAGATCCTCTTAAACAGTTTAGTTACAGCACGTAGACAGTGGGACTCCAAACTCAAATCGGGAAATGGCCGGGATACAGAGTAGGACCGTCAGTATCTGAAAAGCGAGGTTAACATGGGAGGGGATGGAGCTGGGGGAGGGGATGGAGCTGGGGGTGGTGGGGGGGGGGGGGGGGGCAGGGTGCTCGCTCAGTCCTGTTGAGAGCTGTCTTCTCCCGGGGAATGCCCAACCCTTTCAATATTTGTTTTTTGCGTTTGATGTCTATTTTAAAAAAAATTGAAAATCTGTTGAGAAATTAGCGTGTGTTCGAGAGAGAAACACGTGTGAGATTTAAAATGTATATGAGAAATATTTGTGTTAAATATAGAGATACATATGTACAAATATATTTTTAATGTAGATATGTGTCATATATTGGAGAGACTATTTACTATGTATGGGACAGGCTGAAATGTGTGTATGGAATATATACGTGTGTGATATACGGTGGGTGTGCGGTGTAAAATGGAGAGTGGATTCTAGCTGTACAGCACTGTGTGTAATTGATGCGTTATGATCGGTACGAAGTTCACGTTAGTTACCGTTTATTCGTTCAACATTAAAATAGAACAGAAATACCGATGGCTCTTTGCAGCCTATTGAAACAGGCACACACACACCTCACACACAAACAAACATTCTCACACACAAATATACAAACACACACTCTCAAACACGCACACTTACACACACTTTCACACTCTCTCAAGCTCACGCACACATTCTTAATACACACACACTCTGACACACACACTCTCACACACACTCTCGAACATACCCTCTCACACACACTCTAACACACTCACACACACACTCTGTCACACACTCTCACACACACTCTCTCACACACACTCTCACACACACTCTCTCATACACACTCTCACATACACACTCTCACATACACACACACGCTCTCACACAGACACACACTCTCTCACACAGACACACACTCTCTCACACACACTCTCTAACATACCCTCTCACACACACTCTAACACACTAACACACTCACACACACACTCTGTCACACACTGTCACACACACTCTCTCATACACACTCTCACATACACACTCTCACATACACACACACGCTCTCACACAGACACACACTCTCTCACACACACTCTCACATACACACACACGCTCTCACACAGACACACACTCTCTCACACACACTCTCTAACATACCCTCTCACACACACTCTAACACACTAACACACTCACACACACTCTGTCACACACTCTCACACACACTCTCTCATACACACTCTCACATACACACTCTCATACACACACACGCTCTCACAGACACACACTCTCTCATACACACTCTCACACAATCTCACACACACTCTAACACACTCTCACACACACACTCTCTCACACACACTCTCACATACACACACACGCTCTCACACAGACACACACTCTCTCACACACACTCTCTAACATACCCTCTCACACACACTCTAACACACTAACACACTCACACACACACTCTGTCACACACTCTCACACACACTCTCTCATACACACTCTCACACACACTCTCACATACACACACACGCTCTCACACAGACACACACTCTCTCATACACACTCTCACACAATCTCACACACACTCTAACACACACACTCTCTCACACACACTCTCACATACACACACACGCTCTCACACAGACACACACTCTCTCACACACACTCTCTAATATACCCTCTCACACACACTCTAACACACTAACACACTCACACACACACTCTGTCACATACCCTCTCACACACACTCTCTCATACACACTCTCTCACACACACATTCTCACACACATACTCTTTCACACACACTAGCACACACACCCTCTCACACACACTCTAACACACACACTCTCACACACTCACACACACACTTTCACACACACTCTCACACACTCTCACACACTCTTCACACACACTCTCTCACACACACACTCTCACACATACACTCTCTCACACACACTCTCACACATACTCTCATACACACGCTCTCTCACACACACTCACACACACTCTCATACACACACTCCCACACACTCACAAATCTCACACTCTCTCACACACACACTCTCACACACACACATTCTCACACACATACTCTCTCACACACACTAACACACACACACTCTCACACACACTCTAACACACACACTCTCACACACACACTCTCACACACACTCTCACACACACTCTCTCACACACACACTCTCACACAAACACTCTCACACTCACACTCTCTCACACTCTCACACACACACTCACACACACACTCTCACACACATACTCTCTCACACACATTAACTCACACTCTCACACACTCTCACACATACACTCTCACACACACTCTCTCACACACACTCTCACACATACACTCTATTCACACACTCTCTCACACACACTCTCTCACACACACACTCTCATACACACACTCCCACACACACTCTCTCACACACACACTCTCACTTATACACTCTATTCACACACTCTCTCACACACACTCTCTCACACACACACTCTCATACACACACTCCCACACACTCACAAATCTCACACACACTCTCACACACACTCTCACACACTCTCACACACACTATATCACACACTGTAACACTCTCACACTCTCACACACACTCTCTCACACACTCTCACACACTAACACACACACACACTCTCACACACACACCCTCACACAGTAACACACACACTCTCACACACATTCTCACACACACACACTCTCACACACACTCTCATACACACTCTCTCACACAGTAACACACACACTCTCACACACACACACTCACACACACACACTCACACACACTCTCACACACACACTCTCTCACACAGTAACACACACACACTCACACACACACTCTCACACACACACTCTCACACACTAATACACACACTCACACACTAACACACACACACTCACCCACACACTCTCACACACACTCTCACACACTCTCACACACATTCTCTCACATTCTCACACACACTCTCTCACACACTGTAACACACACACACACTCTCACACACACTCACCCACACACTCTCACACACACACTCTCACACACACTCTCTCACACACACACTCTCACACACACTCTCTCACACACACTCACACACACTCTCACACACACACTCTCACACACACACTCTCACACACACTCTCTCACTCACACACACACTCTCACACACTCTGTCACACACTCACACACACTCTCTCACACACTCTCATACACACTCACACACTCACACACTCTCACACACTCACACACACTCTCACACACTCTCTCACACACTCACACACACTCACACACTCTCACACACACTCTCACACACACACTCTCACACACTCTCTCACACACTCACACACACACACACACTCTCTCACACACTCTCACACACACACTCTCTCACACACTCACACACACTCTCACACACACACTCACACACTCTCACACTCACACACACTCTCACACACACTCTCTCACACACACTCACACACACTCTCACACACACTCTCACACACACTCTCTCTCACACACTCACACACTCACACACACTCTCACACACACTCTCTCACACACTCTCTCACACACTCTCACACACACTCTCACACACACTCTCACACACTCCCACACACACTCTAACACACACACTCTCTCACACACTCTCACACACACACTCTCTCACACACTCTCACACACACTCTAACACACACACACTCTCACACACACACTCTCACACACACTCTCACACACTCTCACACACACACTCTCACACACACACTCTCACAAATACTCTCTCACACACTAACAGACACACACTTTCACACACACACACTCACACACACTCTCTCACACACTGTAATTCACACACACTCTCACACACTAACACACATACTCTCACACACACTCACACACTGTAACACACACACACTATCACACACACTCTCACACAAACACTCTCACACACTCACACACACACTCACACACACTCACATACACACACTCACTCACACTCTCTCACACACACACTCACACACACACACTCACACTCACACTCACACACACTCACACACTCTCACACACACACTCTCACACACACACACTCTCACATACACACTCTCTCACACACACTCTCGCACACTCTCACACACAGTCTCACACACACTCTCTCACACTTTCTCACACATACTCTCTCACACACTCTCACACATTCTCACACACTAACAGACACACACTCTCACACACACTCTCATACACACACACTCACACACACACTCTCACACATTCTTTCACACATTCTCACAGATACTCTCTCACACATTCTCACACATACTCTCACATACTCCCACACACTAACAGACACACACTCTCACACACACTCACACACTCTCTCACACACTGTAACTCACACACACTCTCACACACTAACACACATACTCTCACACACACTCTCACACATTGTAACACACACAATCACACACACTCTCACACACTCACACACACACACTCACACACTCTCACACATACTCTCAACACCCACACTCTCACACACTCGCACACACACTCACACACACACTCTCACATACTCTCACACACCCACACTCTCACACACTCGCACACACACTCACACACACTCTCACTCACACACACACTCTCACACACACACTCACACACTCTCACTCACACACACACTCACACACTGTAACACACACACTCTCTCACACACTAACACACACACACTCTTTCACACACTTTCTCTCTCACACACACACACACACATGTTAAAAGCACGTTGTGCTCCGTTTTTAATAATGAATCTCGAGTGTACCGCACCCGATCTGCAGTATTTTCACAGCAAAACGCATTCAAATATTTAGCCCTGATTTAAGGTGTTGCACTCTCATCTCCATCATCTAGTTCACCGAAGGCGACTGCCCCATTTCAGAGAGAGAGAGAGAAATCCAAATGTGCATGTTGCCATCATTCATCCTTTAAATCTACCCTGGCCTTCAAATTTATAACAGCAGGAGACACGGCGAAATAAACACCATCCCTTTATTCACAGTTCCCTGTTTGGCGGCGGGAACTGCAGTCAGTTCCGATAACAGATTGCCCAATAACACTGTTGCTGCTGTTTACTGATGTTATTACAAATGCTATCATCTTGTCCAGAATCTATTATGTTTGACAGAGAGCTGTAAATGGGTCAATCCCCACTAACGAGCCATTAGTGTCAATCTCTGCATGCACAAGTACCTTCTATATGTCCACGTATATTCCTATTTCTTAATAAATAAAATCCTGAAAAATTCAGTTTGCGGATTCAGATAGAATCGGCTTTAAACATTTCTAATTACACTTTTCAGGACTTCGTGTCTCGATAATTCAGACACCTTCTAACACCCGAACAGATTGTTGCATTTATTAATCAACAATATATTCACATTTAGGAGAGAGAGGAGCACTTCACGCTCACTGCAAACAGATCTGTTTTGTCCATTGAATGGAGTCTAAAGATAACTTCGAACAAGAGCTGAGGGCGATGGTGTTATTTAAAATAATGAAAGTTTCCTTAATTAGTTCTATTTATTTATCTCTTTTAATTGTATCGTAACATGTCCCTCCTCCTCTTCCTCATTTCTCAGGGCTGCAGTTTACAGATTTACAGCCTATTTTTTCCATTCTTATTCGAGCTCTCGGAAAGTAATAGTTTCCCCATCAAAGAGGGGTTATTACTGGTGAGAAAGTTAATTAAAACAGCCCTACGGTACAAAGCCTGATTTTACAGACAGCCGTGTCTTATTTAATTATTAAATAAAATGAAAATTACATACATCAAAAAAAAACTTCCGCAAAAACCAGCCAGAGAACAGCTGCAGTTCCCTCTGGCATCAACCCATCCCGAAATGATTAGGAATGGGGCGTCTTTATCGAGAAGCTCACAAGGACAGTCTCCCCTTTCCCACATCTCTCCTCGCTCTCTCTCTCTCTCTCTCACACACGCTCGTAAAATTCCCCTTTGCCACAGATCCATCAGCCTTCACCAATTAACAGATTACTTTGCACAACCTGTATTTGTTAAATTACAGAGCTGAGGAAAGAATTATATTTTACATCGAACTTTCTTAAGCATAACTTGCCTGGTTAGCAAGCCTTTTAATTGTATTATATCACACAGAATCCGCAAACCCAATCCCCCAAATCCTACTTGATGGACAATAACGGCACCTCACCATAAACCGAGCCCTGGACTTCAAGAATACCACTGTATTGTCACGGATTAAGAAGCATTTTGAAAACTATTCGGCTAAAACACGAAATGATTTCTGGTCCCAGTTCAATTCTTTGGACTGTGATTTTAAAATCTACTAACTTTTCGCGCTCCTCATCACTTCCAGTGTGATTAAATCTGTTACTGTTGCTCTCTCTCCGTCGCTCCCTGTATTTTAAATCTATTCATTTTACTCTCTCTCTGCCACTCCCCAGTATTTTTAAATGCAATAATTTGACTCTCTGTCACTTCCTATATTTTATTCTATTAATTTTACTCTCTCTGTCATTCCCTGTATTTTAATTCTAATAATTTTACGCTCTCCATGTCTCGCCCCTGTATGTTCAAATCTATGAATTTTATTCCAGCTAGCTGTAATTCTGTATTTTTATAAGCATTCTTTTTACTCTCGCCCCATCACTCTGCTGTTTATTTAAATGTATTAATTTTACTCTCTCTCTCTCTCTGTCACTCCCTGTATATTTAAATGTATTAATTTTACTCTCTCTCTGTCACTCCCTGTATATTTAAATGTATTAATTTTACTTTTTTGCTCCTTGTCATCGCCCTCTATTTTTAAATGTATTAATTTTGTTTTACTTCCCTGCAACTCTCTGCATTTTAATGTATAATTATAATCTAGCTGTTAGTCACTCAACTGTATTTTAAAATATATTAATTTAAAGCTAGTTCTTTGTCACTCCCCTCCAATTTTAATATATAAATGTTACTCTCCCTCCCTATTGCTCCGCTGCCCTTTTTAAATATATTAATTTTACTCAAGCTCTCTCTCTCCTGTCACTCCCCTTTATGGTTAAAAACATTAATTCAAAGCTAATTTCTTGTTACTCCCGCTAATTTTAAATGTACTAATTTAACTCTCTGCCTGTCTCTTCCCTCTATTTATTGTTGGACTGATTTTACTCTCCCTGTCTCTCTGCATCCCTCCCCTCCCTGTCTCTCTCTTCCTGCCTCTCTCCCTCTCTCTGTCTGGCCCCATGCACATTTTAATCCAATCTGCCTTCACTCACCTCCATTTAGTTCTCCTGTTCTGGAACCAGGTTTTGACTTGAGCGTCCGTCATTTTGAGGGACTTGGCGAGCGCCGCTCTCTCCGCCGAGGCCAGATACTTCTGCCGGTGGAACCTCTTCTCCAACTCGCAGATCTGGATCCTGGTGAAGGAGGTTCGGGGTTTCTTCCGTTTCGGAGGGGTTCTGTTCTGGTAAGGGTGGCCGATCCGCCGTGTCACTGTGAAAGGCGTCAGGGCAGCTAGCAGAAGGAAATAGAACAGGGCACCTCAGTGATCTCCAGCAGCATTGGCAGGGGCGAAATCAGGCTTCATTTCCAAAGGAAATGTTCTTTCTGAATATTATTGTTATCCTTTTTTCCCTGTAGGGATACAGACTCTGCATTTCAACCCCAAGACAACAAAACACTCTGAGGAAGAAACTTTAAACGTACACACACACACAAACATATACACACAGACTCACCCGGTCACACTCATACACTCACACACATAGACTCACACAGACACATACACAGACAAACACATTACAACTCACAGACACACACATACACTAACTTTCAGGAGTGAAATTAGGAAACACTTCTACATACAAAGGGTGGTAGAAGTTTGTAACTCTCTTCCGCAAAGGGCAATTGATGCTAGATCAAATGTTAATTTTAAATCGGAGATTGATAACTTTTTGTTAACCAGGATTAGTAAGGAATATGGGCCAAAGGCGGGTATATGGAGTTAGGTCACAGATCAGCCCTGATCTCATTGAATGGCGGAGTAGGCTCGAGGGGCTGAATGGCCTCCTCCTGTCCCTATGTTCCTATCTGCCCAAACTGGCCAGAGATTCCAAGTCAATAATAGAAAGCCATTGAAATTTGAACTCTTCGGATGTATTAAAAATAAAAAAAATAATTCGAGCTTTGCTGTTATAATTTGGAGTTCATTTAATATTTAGCAGACCGGGGTGAGGGGCCGGTGGAATGTGCTGTCGGTTTGGACATACGCTGTCACTTTATACCGAGGCTGCCGCTCCTTGGAGTCTCTGTCTGTGAAATCTACCCAACTTTTCTCACATTCCCTTGTTTTTTTCTAATTTAATCTTTAAAAAAAATATCCTTTATAGAGAACGCTTCAATTGGAGGCCGCAAATACAACTTTTGACCAATTAAAATATATTTAAAAAATCAAACATTATGAACGGTGCCTGTGAAAGCAGCGGAAACTGCCGATGGCACAGTTCGGGGTCAGAAAACTCCGGCCATGAAGTGACGGGGGTAAAGGGGAAAGTGCATCGAGCGCAGGGAGTTTCCCTCGCGTTAAACCTCCACGACCCCGAATGATAGCGGGTAACGAGTGCCGACTTTAAGGTGCATTTTAGCAGCGTGCAGGAACGGTTTAAATCTCTTTCCTTTCCTTCTCCCTAGATCTAATTTGTGTAGATTGTTGAGGATTTAAATTATTGCATTGTAAACGAGAGCCATCGAGCATATCCTCGGCGCTAGTGCCAACCACACGGGGTATGTTTAAAACGGTGCACTTTTTGAAACATCACCTAGAACTGGAAGGAACATTAAAAAAAAGACTTTCGCGTGTGATTTGAAAATGAAAACTCATCAGGGTCTCTCTCTGGGCTGGGACCTGCTCTCTCTGAGCTGGGACCTGCTCTCTCTGGGCTGGGACCTGCTCTCTCTGGGCTGGGACCTGCTCTCTCTGAGCTGGGACCTGCTTTCTCTGAGCTGGGGCCTGCTCTCTCTGGGCTGGGACCTGCTCTCTCTGAGCTGGGGCCTGTTCTCTCTGGGCTGGGGCCTGCTCTCTCTGAGATGGGACCTGCTCTCTCTGGGCTGGACCTGCTCTCTCCGGGCTGGGACCTGCTCTCTCTGAGCTGGGGCCTGTTCTCTCTGGGCTGGGACCTGCTCTCTCTGAGCTGGGACCTGCTCTCTCTGAGATGGGACCTGCTCTCTCTGGGCTGGGACCTGCTCTCTCTGAGATGGGACCTGCTCTCTCTGGGCTGGACCTGCTCTCTCTGAGCTGGGGCCTGTTCTCTATGGGCTGGGACCTGCTCTCTCTGAGCTGGGACCTGCTCTCTCTGAGCTGGGACCTGCTCTCTCTGGGCTGGGACCTGCTCTCTCTGGGCTGGGGCCTGCTCTCTCTGGGCTGGGACCTGCTCTCTCTGAGCTGGGACCTGCTCTCTCTGGGCTGGACCTGCTCTCTCTGGGCTGGGACCTGCTCTCTCTGAGCTGGGACCTGCTCCCTCTGGGCTGGACCTGCTCTCTCTGGGCTGGGACCGCTCTCTCCGGACTGGGGCCTGCTCTCTCTGAGATGGTGCCTGCTCTCTCTGAGCTGGGACCTGCTCTCTCTGAGCTGGGACCTGCTCTCTCTGAGCTGGGACCTGCTCTCTCTGAGCTGGGACCTGCTCTCTCTGAGATGGGATCTGCTCTCTCCAGGCTGGGACCTGCTCTCTCTGAGCTGGAACCTGTTCTCTCTGGGCTGGGACCTGCTCTCTCTGGGCTGGGGCCTGTTCTCTCTGGGCTGGGACCTGCTCTCTCCGGGCTGGGACCTGCTCTCTCCGGACTGGGAACTGCTCTCTCCGGGCTGGGGCCTGTTCTCTCTGAGATGGGACCTGCTCTCTCTGGGCTGGGACCTGCTCTCTCCGGACTGGGAACTGCTCTCTCTGGGCTGGGGCCTGCTCTCTCTGAGATGGGACCTGCTCTCTCTGAGATGGGACCTGTTATCACTGAGCTGGGACCTGCTCTCTCCCGGCTGGGACCTGTTCTCTCCGGGCTGGGACCTGCTCTCTCTGAGCTGGGACCTGCTATCTCTGAGCTGGGATCTGCTCTCTCTGAGCTGGGACCTGCTATCTCTGAGCTGGGATCTGCTCTCTCTGAGATGGGGCCTGCTCGCTCTGGGCTGGGAACTGTTCTCTCTGTGCTGGGACCTGCTCTCTCTGGGCTGGGGCCTGCTCTCTCTGAGATGGGACCTGCTCTCTCTGAGATGGGACCTGCTCTCTCTGAGATGGGACCTGCTCTCTCCGGGCTGGGACCTGCTTTCGCTGAGATGGGACCTGCTCTCTCTGAGATGGGGCCTGCTCTCTCCGGGCTGGGACCTGCTCTCTCCGGGCTGGGACCTGCTCTCTCTGAGATGGGGCCTGCTCTCTCTGAGATGGGGCCTGCTCTCTCCGGGCTGTTTGACGACTTAAATTGCAATTTATCCATTTTATGCTTCCGTTTTGATTTGACCTTATTTTTAAACTGAACCGCATGCAAATCGTTTTCAGGTTACCCTATTCTTTTATATCTGTGATGAAATTACATCCGAATCGTCTCTTCCCCACCGTCCTCTCTGTGCAGCGGTCTTGCTAAATCCACTCTCTTTAAATCAGTTTTTACATATCGCCAGGCCATGATTCACGGTTTTAAACTCTCATCAGTTTTGTAAATAATATTACATATTTAAATCTACTTTTTCAAAATTCGATTCCTTTTCTGAGCCCAATTCCGTTCCCAAACCTCAATCTCTTTAAATCCATTGTTTTCGCACAACGAAAACCAATTCATACAAAAGCCTGACCTTAAATATTAATAAACAATTGGTATCGAAATCAGATGAATTTTAAAATACCACACGTTTTAAAATGTGTCAAGAATGAACGAAATGGGGTTTGCAAAGTTAGAGTTGTACATTGACTGAGCTAAATCCACACACTTTACCAGCAGCCCAATCTTACCCTCTGCGGAGTGGATATTATCGGCAGATCATTGAAAGTTAACAGTTTAAAAGCAGAGTTAGTTGTGAGGTTTTTGAAGCGAAGGAATGTGCCAACCCTAGACCCTCGGTGTCACGCAGACGCTTCAGTCCTGTTTTACAGTATATTAAAAAAAAACTCGTTTCCCCTACCTGTCAGCCTGTCCTTAGCAAACCTCCTGCTGCTCTCCATCCAGGGGAAATTCAGGCTGCTCAGGCCGGCCACGTTGCCTATGCTGGGCACGGTGGGCATGGCGGCCTGTGGGATGGGACGGTGGGCCGGTACTCTGATCACCCCGGCCGAAGCCAAGCCGTTGACGTTCATACTCAGGTTAACACTGTAAGATCCGGACAGGCTGTCCTCGTATGTAGCCCCCATGGCCGGATAGGCAGCGGCAAGGGTAGGGTAGGCGCCGCTGACCGGGCTGGCCAAGTAACCGGCCTCGGAAACTCTGGCGCTGGATTGCAGGCAGCTCTCCTGGTCGGAACCACTGAGAATTTGGTCGATGCCGAAGCTGATGGGCTCGTGTTGAGGCTGTGTCTGCGTGTTCCCCGACTGATCCATCGTCCCCCCCAACCAAGCAATGTTTGCCAGAGAAAAAAAACCAATCTTTTAAGAGAAGCGCCTCGCCACTACAGCAGATCCACGAAGCATGCTCCTAGTTGGACTTTGCGAAGGTTGGACGGAGCAGGTGGGCTTTGAGAGGGAGCTTTCATCACTTTCAGACGCTTGCTACAACATGCCCTAGGTTCTGTTCCTTCAGACACGCGGCCCCTCACTGGCTGAAAGCGAGGAGGTCTCCACCTGCTATTGGCTAACGCCTGGCAAATCCACAGGAAGGGGGAGCTAAGGGGCCGTGTGGATTTGTCAAGAATCTTAACGAGAGAATTCAATATAAAACCGTTGATAACGAAAACTATTAAAATGAAGCGTTTTATTCAGCGGCCGATTGTTAAATGGAACGATATTTAAGTCCCCGGGCAATCGATGGACGGACGGCCCGAAGTTCAGTGTTTGTCTCACAGATTTATCTCGATACCGATGTAGACGGTCTGCTGGGTTTTATCGGTGAATAAGTACCGGCCACTTTCATTTAAATTGCTGCGAAGACCATTATATTTTAGTTAAAAGACGCCAGTCCTAATCTCCTAAGCACCTCAAACCCTCCCGTTATATCTTTCCTAAGGTAAACTTTAGACAGACTTTCAGCGAGCAGATGAGCTAATAAGTCATGTTTGATTTAAGATGCAGTTTCTGTTCTTTTTCCAGTTTATTATTTTTTAAAATTGTACATTAGTGATTGACCCATAGAAGGAAATGAACACAATATTTTTAACAAGTTCAGAACTTGCATATAAGGAATGGAACAGCTGAGAGTGCAGAACTGAACCGCGAGCAGAGAATTCGATTGAATTGCTCTTAAAATAAGCTTTCGTTTTCGAGGTTTTTACATTTCTATGATTTTGTTTTGTCTTTGTTCGTTTAGAATTTTTTTTAAAAAAAAAGCTAATTAAAACCCCTCTGGAACCACAGAGCGAGTCTTGAATCTCCCAACATTTCCCAGTTCAATCTTTCGATTTACCTGTTCGGAAAACTTGCAATCGCGGGACAGGCAGGAGAACAGAACCCCTGGTTTTAGGGATTTTAGGTTTGTGTTGGGAGGGGAGATGCTTGGAGCGATGAACAGGCAAAGGGTTAATTCCCCAGTCTCTAACTGAGCCGGTGTACGGTAGAAAGAAGGAATATGCCCTCCGATTAATATCTATTTCTCACAACATTCCCCGCCTCGAAAGCCAATTTATTGAGATTATATATAAATATAAAAAGTTTGTTTAAAACAAGTTGGAATTTGGCAACACTCCCTAGCCACGCCCAGTCCAATAAACGCTAAAAGTGTTGGGAATCAAACAAGGTTAGACTGCCACGATCTAGCCGTGCAGTCACTTATCTCTTTATAAGAGAAATGAAAAGAGGGAATACATTTTACATTAATAAAATCAGCATTTTATCAGCGTGTGTTAGGAACCATTTCGTGATTTTATAAAAACAGTAACAAGGCGAGGGTTATTAGTTTTTCAGAACCTTCGTATTCAATTACACAAACACGCTGAATAATTTAAATGACCGCAATAAAACAGCACAAAACAGAGGCGGCTTCAGAACCCATCTCTGTAATTTGCTGATTGCTGTTTAGAAGATGCATCGGAACTGGTTAAGTGGTCCTGAAATGTCAGGGCGAGTCCTTTCCAACAGTTTTTAAAAATTAGTTGGATGAAATGCTGGGCACTTAACAAAAATTGAAACAGATAACAGGCCTCCTCAGTCAGAAAGCCTGCCTCCCAACTCCATAATTGGAAAGTCTCGTCTTAACAAGAATTAATTTCCTTACAAGGAATTTTAAACTGCAATTTTTCATTATACATTTCATTAAATTAATTAAGACATTTAGTGTTTATTTGTTTTTCAGAAACTGATCTGTATTCGCCCTGAATCTATTTTATAAACCTTTTAGAATAAGTCACTTTTCCTACATTTTCTACAGTTTTGTGTGAGTATCTTTATTTCAACCGATTTTCCGTTTCTGACCACGAAGCCTGTACGGAAATAACATCACGGACAATTAAAATACATTCATGAGACTTGCTCAACAAGGAAATTCCCAAACAAAATACACAGATTACAACATTTAATTCACATGAGCAGTGTTGTAAATGTATATGTCACTCTATATCACGTATTAGAACGGCTCGAACAGAGAAGCATTTAAGATTGATTAAAGGATGCTTCTTTAGCAATAAGGAGTAAGGTTGAGCTATACAGGGTTTATTCTCTATATATGTACAAAATTAAATATACACATAAGCACTGTTTGAATATATGTACAAAATTACATATATACTATATGTAGTGTTTACATATACAAAATTAAAATACACAAGTACTGTTTGTATATATGTACTAAATTAAATATAAACTATATGTAGTGCTTGTATCTACGGACAAAGTTAAATACACTCTATATGTAGTATTTGTATATGTACAAAATTATAAATACATTATAAGTAGTGCTCGTATATATGTACATTAAATATATTGTATGTAGTGTCTGTGTATATGTACAATATTACATATACAGTATATGTAGTATTTGTATATATGTACAAAATTAAACATAGACTATAAGTAGTATTTGTAAATACGGAAGAGTTAAATATTGCGGCGAGCTTCAGAGGAACCATTCGCCCCGTTTTCTGTTCTAAAATATCTCTCCTCACCCTACATTTTTCAAAGAGATGATATCTGAGTGAATTCTGGCTGAATATTTTCTGCTGTAGTGATTGCAGGGTATGGTCAGAGGAAAACCGGGAGACGCCGCCGAGTGCACAAATAGCGCTGGACTGCAGCAAATTTGTATTCGTTTTTACAAATGTCCAGGAGATACCCCGAACGAACAATTTATATAAATACATGCACCTTCAGCCGCGGCAGTGTGACGAGAATCTATGGAGCGGACACACAGCCCTGGGGTGTTTTAATAAAAGACTTGATCGGAGCACTGACAATAAGAGTTTAATTCCGTGCTAAAGCGGGGCACAAAAACAAAACAAAATCAGCCGCTCTTTTGTGATCCGTGTGTTGTTACCCGGACTTTTCGTTCAGTGTAGAAAAAAGGGAGATTGGTGTTGAACATATGATGGATTTATAGCCTGGGGACAGGGATCGCTCATCCACTGACACCAGCCAGAAGAGAAGGGATCTCTCTCTCTCTCGCTCGGTCTGTCTGTCTCATTTTCTCATTTCTAATGGATTTTTGCTGAGAGATTATCCCTCACTCAGCTACCAAGGGGAGCACTGGCCCTTCACAGAGAGAGGACTTTAATACCCTTGAACGCAGAGTACCTCGAGTCTATTAAATATCATTATCAGGATATATTAATAAGCGATATGGTTGCCATGCATCTGATCAGTTAGAGAGAGGGACCGGCAAACACTGAGACCGCCCACAGTCTTTCCGATCAGTAAACTAAACCCGTCTCTTAACATGGTGAAGAAAGATTTATTAAACCATATGAATGGGGCATATAGCAATTTGGTCACTCAACTCAACTAAACGTTAAATAAGTAACGAAACCCCGTGCTGCTTGCGAGTGACTTAAGATCACGGGTGAGGACACTACGGATTTCGGACTGAAATCCTTCCATCAGACCGATGTGTGTTTCACTTTGTATAAACCTGTAAATTGGATCTTATGCACATGGTCTATAAACAGAGAAAAATTGTGCATGTTATATGGACGAATATATATCGCGTGTATAACATTTGATACATTTACTTTTTATATAATCTTATATGAAATGATTTTACAGGTGGAACAATTATATAATTTTATAATATATGCATTAGTGCATTTATGTACTGCACACACATACACTGCACATACTGTGTAATTATTTCTACAAACAATACATATAAGATATATTTAATTCTGTACATATATACAAACACTGCTTATAGCGTATAGTTAATATTATATATAAACACTACATACAGTGTATATTAAATATTGTATATATATATATATATATATACAAACACTACTTATAATGTATTGACAAAATGTGGATATATGTATATGCACAGAAACACTACATATAGTGTATATATTTAATTTAGCACCTATAAACAACACTACGTTTTGTGTATATATTTAATTTTGTACATTAACATACAACCACTACATATAGTGTATACATTTAATTTTGCATATATATATATATGTATACACAAACACTAAATATATAATTGTGTACACATATACAGACATTGCATAGCGTGTGTATATTCAATTTTCGACGTATATAAATCACTACATATCGTGTATGTTTTAATTTTTCGCACATATACAAACGCTATTTAAACTATATATATACATTTGCAGATATATAAGTACTACATATACACAAAGAGCACATATAGTGTATATTTATTAATATTAATATTAATATACTCTGCCTTGTACAAACTGCGCTCGGTCGTTTGTTCAAATGGTTAGTTTAATTTATTCAATTATATTTATTTAATACGGTTATGGTTTAGACAAAACATTGCCGCGATATGCCAGGTCCCGCTGTCTCTAATCCCAGAATATCCGGGCGATATTAAAAGGGCTTTCTTGCTGTTGATCTATAAGGATGAATCTGAGTTTTTTGCACATCATTCTCCGTTAGCTGTCCCAGCCGTACCATAATATTTAACATATATTAAATACATTTAGTCAGGAGAGATGGCAGCTGCAGTATAAGAACCAAGTTATTTACCGACTGCGCAGAGGCTGCGGTGCTGGGAGTTTATTTTTATTATTATTTCCAGAAGTGAATTCCTGAGGAATCCGCTTTATTTATAGAGAGTGTGAGAGGAGAGGAGCGGGTAGGAACGAAAGAAAGTACCAGCCCGTTAAAGCGGAGACAAACCAGAGCGTGAGATAAAGAGAAAGAGGACCGCAGCGAGGGGCGCTTATCTCAGCATTTATTACAAAAAAGTTTTTTTTTATATTAAAATAAGTTACGGCGAAACTCACTCGTTTGTTGCAGGAGAGTGTGGAGAATTTAACGGCGCCACCGGGGCAGAGAGACAGGGAGGTCCCGACTAACGGGATAAATCCGCCGTACAAGACAGCAAGTTACCCAGCACAGTCAGAAGGGATATTTTAATTTCTCCGCTGGTTCGTTGTCATATTATATTAAATAGTATTTATAGATTATTCATAAATAATTTTACATTTTATATTAAAACTGCTGTCCTTGTATCATTATTCCTGTTTTAAAATATTATTTTATTGAGAGCCCGAAGGTGAAGGGCCAGGACCCCTGTGCAGGACAGCACCCAGGGCAGGAGGCAGAGAAAGAGCCTTAAATAAAGGTCTGCCCGACATCCCAGGACTGGGAGAACCCAACGGGGCCCGTGTGAACAGAAACAATAATCGTTCTGTACACATATTCTATGATTGTGTATTTCAGTTTTATAATTCGCTCCAGTTCTGCCCAAACTGTTGGGAATCTGACGTGTGGGATTCGCCACTCCTTTAAAGCAAGGCACGGATAGCAGGGATCGACACTAAGCAAGATCCCAATAAGTAAACCAATAGTTACCTTTATAATCCTGATATATGAATGAATTAGGCAGCCCGTCTTTATATTGTTAGAGGAAAACTGCGTTGTGTCTGGGAAGGGAGAGAGGGTCACCCGCTCGCGGTCCCAGCGGTAGAAGGCAGTGAGAGGCTGCCCGGGCGGAGCCCCGGTCTCGGGGTCCTGGCCGAACTTCAGACGCTGATTCCGGGGGCAGACTTTTCCTTTAGCGCTGCTGATACTGGACTGCTATTGAGTGTAGGGTCTGTCTCTGGGGTCCCATAGAACGAAAGGGCAAGAAGAGTGTGGAATCGTATGGAGAGAGGTCAGGACAGGGAGAGAGAGAGAATAAATAGGAGTACAATCCCGTTGCACTCTGGGGTCCGGACACACTCCTCTCTCACCCTGGGGTGGGAGCACACTCCTCTCTCACCCTGGGGTGGGGGCACTGTTCCCTCTCACCCTGGGGTCCGGACACACTCCTCTCTCACCCTGGGGTGGGGGCACACTCATCTCTCACCCTGGGGTGGGGGCACTGTTCCCTCTCACCCTGGGGTCGGGACACACTCCTCTCTCACCCTGGGGTCCGGACACACTCCTCTCTCACCCTGGGGTGGAGGCACAATCCTCTCTCACCCTGGGGTGGGGACACACTCCTCTCTCGCCCTGGGGTCGGGACACACTCCTCTCTCACCCTGGGGTGGGGACACATTCCTCTCTCACCCTGGGGTGGGGGCACTGTTCCCTCTCACCCTGGGGTGGGGACACACTCCTCTCTCACCCTGGGGTGGGGACACACTCCTCTCTCACCCTGGGGTGGGGACACATTCCTCTCTCACCCTGGGGTGGGGGCACTGTTCCCTCTCACCCTGGGGTGGGGGCACACTCCGCTCTCACCCTGGGGTTGGGGCACAGTTCCCTCTCACCCTGGGGTCGGGACACACCCCTCTCTCACCCTGGGGTCGGGGCACAGTTCCCTCTCACCCTGGGGTCGGGGCACAGTTCTCTCTCACCCTGGGGTCGGGGCACAGTTCCCTCTCACCCTGGGGTGGGGACACATTCCTCTCTCACCCTGGGGTCGGGGCACAGTTCCCTCTCACCCTGGGGTCGGGGCACAGTTCCCTCTCACCCTGGGGTCGGGGCACAGTTCCCTCTCACCCTGGGGTGGGGACACACTCCTCTCTCACCCTGGGGTCGGGGCACTGTCCCCGCTGCACTTGGAGTTACTGAGTGAGTGAAAGAGAGTGTGGGTGAGTGAATGGACGAGAAAGAATGAGAGAGAATGAGTGAGTGTGAGACTGGGTGAGAATGAATGTGAGAGTAAGTGGCAATGAAAGTAAAAGAAGCGAGTTACTGAGTGAGAGAGAGCGAGAGAGAGCGAGTGAATCAGTGAGGGTGAGTGAGAGCGTGAATGAGTGATTAAAGGAGTTGGAGAGTGAGGGAAAGTGTGATTGAGTGAGTACTTGAGTAAAAGAATGAATGAGAGAGTGAGGAGATGACGTTTGAGAGAGTGAGAGATTGAATGAAGGTGTATATGAGTGAAGTGTCAGACTAAGTGTGAGTGAGCGCATATGAGGGTGCGAGTGAGTGTGCGATTTTGAGTGATTTCCCCCATCCCATCCCTCGCTGTCACTCTCTGAGCAGCGATTAATGAGAATTTAAGCGGTTCCGAGACCCAGAACCTTCCTCACTATTAACCTTACTTGAAATCTCTGTGCTTCCAGTTATTTAAATGCACTTTACGCGAGATCCCTGTAACATTATAACTTCACACCGGACGAAAACAATTATTTTATTATTATACAGGTTAAAACTATTAGATTTTATATTAAAAACATGTTTGTTAATTGCGAAAAGAAAATAGCTGGAGAACGTTACTGAGAGCACACAGGGCGGATGTGACAAACCCCACATTAGGGGTGAGACGGATGGCCAGTGTGAGTAAATCCTCGCCCTGTTTCAATAGTGGCTCGGAGTGGCGGGGCGGTGGGGTCTTGTAACCGGCGCTAATTCCATTGCCTTTCGCGTGTGAAGCGCCGGATCATTAGTTTTCAGTTACTGCGGGCCGCAGCTAAGTGGATTATCAGAATACCAGCAACCTGCCGCGAGCAGCCGGTGTCTCTGCCTTCAGAGAGGGCCCCTAACCCAGCCTCAGGCTCCGGCTCCTGCCCTCGGAGTACCGAAATAACAGAGAGCAAACAAACATAGACAGCACCGAGTAAAGAAGAGGTTTTGTTAGAGATAATTGAAGCGAGCACAGACGGGCATATGTATAATGGCGGGATGTGTGCCCAGGGCTATATTTTTATTGCATGTGTCTGTTGATATTAATTTTCACTGTGTAAAATTTCACACTGGCCTAGCAGACGTTGCGACTGATATGCAAAGCGGAGCTTGAATAATAAATGAGGTGCTTTTAAAACGAATCTTAAACTGTCAGCGATAGGACAATATCACAAAAACAGCGGTAAGTAATAGTATATTTAAGTGACTTCAGTATGTTTTTATTAGAATATATTTAAACTGATATCTGTATTATTCTGAAAATGGTCTGTTGGTGAAAATGTTGACAGGAAATAGTCACCCTCTGAGAAAAAAATCTCACTTCAACAACATGAAGAAGCAGACTTCAATCCTCGTGTCGGCGGCAACAGTACCTGAAAGTTTTCACTGACCCCAACGCTGAGCGTCAGTTGTCCCTTTCTGATACGGATTACAAAACTGCATTTAATAAAAGCTCACAACAACGGCGAGGCTGCATTTCCAGACCTCAGAGATAGCTGTCCTCATCACAGATAGCTGTTCGCATCATAGATAACTGTCCTCATCACAGATAACTGTCCCCATCACAGATAACTGTCCCAATCACAGTTAACTGTCCTCATCACAGATAACTGTCCTCATCACAGATAACTGTCCTCATCACAGATAACTGTCCCAATCACAGTTAACTGTCCTCATCACAGATAACTGTCCTCATCACAGATAACTGTCCTCATCACAGATAACTGTCCTCATCACAGATAACTGTCCTCATCATAGATAACTGTCCCCATCACAGATAACTGTCCCAATCACAGTTAACTGTCCTCATCACAGATAACTGTCCTCATCACAGATAACTGTCCTCATCATAGATAACTGTCCACATCACAGATAACTGTCCCAATCACAGTTAACTGTCCTCATCACAGATAACTGTCCTCATCACAGATAACTGTCCTCATCACAGATAACTGTCCCCATCACAGATAACTGTCCTCATCACAGATAACTGTCCCAATCACAGTTAACTGTCCTCATCACAGATAACTGTCCTCATCACAGATAACTGTCCCCATCACAGATAACTGTCCTCATCACACATAACTGTCCACATCACAGATAACTGTCCCCATCACAGATAACTATCCTCATCACAGATAACTGTCCCCATCACAGATAACTGTCCCAATCACAGTTAACTGTCCTCATCACAGATAACTGTCCTCATCACAGATAACTGTCCCCATCACAGATAACTGTCCTCATCACAGATAACTGTCCACATCACAGATAACTGTCCTCATCACAGACAACTATACTCATCACAGATAACAGTCCTCATCACAGATAACTGTCCCCATCACAGATAACTATACTCATCATAGATAACTGTCCTCATCACAGATAACTGTCCTCATCACAGATAACTATCCTCATCACAGATAATTGTCCTCATCACAGATAATTGTCCTCATCACATATAACTATCCTCATCACAGATAACTGTCCTTATCAAAGATAACTGTCCGCATCACAGACAACTGTCCTCATCACAGATAACTGTCCCCATCACAGATAACTGTCCTCATCACAGATAACTGTCCTCATCACAGATAACTGTCCTCATCACAGATAACTGTCCGCATCACAGATAACTGTCCTCATCACAGATAACTGTCCTCATCACAGATAACTGTCCTCATCACAGATAACTGTCCCCATCACAGATAACTGTCCTCATCACAGATAACTGTCCTCATGACAGATAACTGTCCTCATCACAGATAACTGTCCTCATCACAGATAACTATCCTCATCACAGATAACTATCGTCATCACAGATAACTGCGCTCATCACAGATAACTGTCACCATCACAGATAACTGTCCTCATCACAGATAACTGTCCTCATCACAGATAACTATCCTCATCACAGATAACTGTCCTCATCACAGATAACTGTCCTCATCACACATAACTGTTCTCATCACAGATAACTGTCCCCATCACAGATAACTGTCCTCATCACAGAGAACTGTCCTCATCACTGATAAATGTCCTCATCACAGATAACTGTCCCCATCACAGATAATTGTCCCCATCACAGATAACTGTCCTCATCACAGATAACTGTACTCATTACAGATAACTGTCCTTATCAAAGATAACTGTCCTCATCACAGATAACAGTCCTCATCACAGATAACTGTCCTCATCACAGATAACTGTCCACATCACAGATAACAGTCCTCATCACAGATAACTGTCCTCATCACAGATAACTGTCCTCATCACAGATAACTGTCCTCATCACAGATAACTAACCTCATCACAGATAACTGTCCTCATCACAGATAACTATCCTCATCACAGATAACTGCGCTCATCACAGATAACTGTCACCATCACAGATAACGGTCCTCATCACAGATAACTGTCCTCATCACAGATAACTGTCCTCATCACACATAACTGTTCTCATCACAGATAACTGTCCCCATCACAGATAACTGTCCTCATCACAGAGAACTGTCCTCATCACTGATAAATGTCCTCATCACAGATAACTGTCCCCATCACAGATAATTGTCCCCATCACAGATAACTGTCCTCATCACAGATAACTGTCCTCATCACAGATAACTGTCCCCATCACAGATAACTGTCCTCATCACACATAACTGTCCACATCACAGATAACTGTCCCCATCACAGATAACTATCCTCATCACAGATAACTGTCCCCATCACAGATAACTGTCCCAATCACAGTTAACTGTCCTCATCACAGATAACTGTCCTCATCACAGATAACTGTCCCCATCACAGATAACTGTCCTCATCACAGATAACTGTCCACATCACAGATAACTGTCCTCATCACAGACAACTATACTCATCACAGATAACAGTCCTCATCACAGATAACTGTCCCCATCACAGATAACTATACTCATCATAGATAACTGTCCTCATCACAGATAACTGTCCTCATCACAGATAACTATCCTCATCACAGATAATTGTCCTCATCACAGATAATTGTCCTCATCACATATAACTATCCTCATCACAGATAACTGTCCTTATCAAAGATAACTGTCCGCATCACAGACAACTGTCCTCATCACAGATAACTGTCCCCATCACAGATAACTGTCCTCATCACAGATAACTGTCCTCATCACAGATAACTGTCCTCATCACAGATAACTGTCCGCATCACAGATAACTGTCCTCATCACAGATAACTGTCCTCATCACAGATAACTGTCCTCATCACAGATAACTGTCCCCATCACAGATAACTGTCCTCATCACAGATAACTGTCCTCATGACAGATAACTGTCCTCATCACAGATAACTGTCCTCATCACAGATAACTATCCTCATCACAGATAACTATCGTCATCACAGATAACTGCGCTCATCACAGATAACTGTCACCATCACAGATAACTGTCCTCATC
This sequence comes from Squalus acanthias, assembly GCA_030390025.1. Classification (NCBI taxonomy): domain Eukaryota; kingdom Metazoa; phylum Chordata; class Chondrichthyes; order Squaliformes; family Squalidae; genus Squalus; species Squalus acanthias. The sequence goes on along the minus strand of CM059427.1, from coordinate 118,880,486 downwards.
ACAGATAACTGTCCTCATCACAGATAACTATCCTCATCACAGATAACTGTCCTCATCACAGATAACTGTCCTCATCACACATAACTGTTCTCATCACAGATAACTGTCCCCATCACAGATAACTGTCCTCATCACAGAGAACTGTCCTCATCACTGATAAATGTCCTCATCACAGATAACTGTCCCCATCACAGATAATTGTCCCCATCACAGATAACTGTCCTCATCACAGATAACTGTACTCATTACAGATAACTGTCCTTATCAAAGATAACTGTCCTCATCACAGATAACAGTCCTCATCACAGATAACTGTCCTCATCACAGATAACTGTCCACATCACAGATAACAGTCCTCATCACAGATAACTGTCCTCATCACAGATAACTGTCCTCATCACAGATAACTGTCCTCATCACAGATAACTAACCTCATCACAGATAACTGTCCTCATCACAGATAACTATCCTCATCACAGATAACTGCGCTCATCACAGATAACTGTCACCATCACAGATAACGGTCCTCATCACAGATAACTGTCCTCATCACAGATAACTGTCCTCATCACACATAACTGTTCTCATCACAGATAACTGTCCCCATCACAGATAACTGTCCTCATCACAGAGAACTGTCCTCATCACTGATAAATGTCCTCATCACAGATAACTGTCCCCATCACAGATAATTGTCCCCATCACAGATAACTGTCCTCATCACAGATAACTGTACTCATTACAGATAACTGTCCTTATCAAAGATAACTGTCCTCATCACAGATAACTGCGCTCATCACAGATAACTGTCACCATCACAGATAACGGTCCTCATCACACATAACTGTTCTCATCACAGATAACGGTCCCCATCACAGATAACTGTCCTCATCACTGATAAATGTCCTCATCACAGATAACTGTCCCCATCACAGATAATTGTCCCCATCACAGATAACTCTCCTCATCACAGATAACTGTCCTCATTACAGATAACTGTCCTTATCAAAGATAACTGTCCTGATAAAAGATAACTGTCCTCATCACAGATAACTGTCCTCATCACAGATAACTGTCCTCTTCACAGATAACTGTCCACATCACAGATAACTGTCCTCATCACAGATAACTGTCCTCATCATAGATAACTGTCCCCATCACAGATAACTGTCCTCATCACAGATAACTGTCCTCATCACAGATAACTGTCCTCATCACAGATAACTGTCCTCATCACAGGTAACTATCCTCATCACAGATAACTGTCCACATCACAGATAACTATCCTCATCACAGATAACTGCGCTCATCACAGATAACTGTCACCATCACAGATAACTGTCCTCATCACAGATAACTGTCCTCATCACAGATAACTGTCCTCATCACAGATAACTATCCTCATCACAGATAACTGTCCTCATCACACATAACTGTTCTCATCACAGATAACTGTCCCCATCACAGATAACTGTCCTCATCACAGAGAACTGTCCTCATCACTGATAAATGTCCTCATCACAGATAACTGTCCCCATCACAGATAACTGTCCTCATCACAGATAACTGTCCTCATCAGAGATAACTGTCCTCATCACAGATAACTGTCCTCATCACAGATAACTGTCCACATCACAGATAACTGTCCTCATCACAGATAACTATCCCCATCACAGATAACTGTCCTCATCACAGATAACTGTCCCAATCACAGTTAACTGTCCTCATCACAGATAACTGTCCTCATCACAGATAACTGTCCTCATCATAGATAACTGTCCCCATCACAGATAACTGTCCCAATCACAGTTAACTGTCCTCATCACAGATAACTGTCCTCATCACAGATAACTGTCCTCATCACAGATAACTGTCCCCATCACAGATAACTGTCCTCATCACAGATAACTCTCCCAATCACAGTTAACTGTCCTCATCACAGATAACTGTCCTCATCACAGATAACTGTCCCCATCACAGATAACTGTCCTCATCACAGATAACTGTCCACATCACAGATAACTGTCCCCATCACAGATAACTATCCTCATCACAGATAACTGTCCCCATCACAGATAACTGTCCCAATCACAGTTAACTGTCCTCATCACAGATAACTGTCCTCATCACAGATAACTGTCCCCATCACAGATAACTGTCCTCATCACAGATAACTGTCCACATCACAGATAACTGTCCTCATCACAGACAACTATACTCATCACAGATAACAGTCCTCATCACAGATAACTGTCCCCATCACAGATAACTATACTCATCATAGATAACTGTCCTCATCACAGATAACTGTCCTCATCACAGATAACTATCCTCATCACAGATAATTGTCCTCATCACAGATAATTGTCCTCATCACATATAACTATCCTCATCACAGATAACTGTCCTTATCAAAGATAACTGTCCGCATCACAGACAACTGTCCTCATCACAGATAACTGTCCCCATCACAGATAACTGTCCTCATCACAGATAACTGTCCTCATCACAGATAACTGTCCTCATCACAGATAACTGTCCGCATCACAGATAACTGTCCTCATCACAGATAACTGTCCTCATCACAGATAACTGTCCTCATCACAGATAACTGTCCTCATCACAGATAACTGTCCCCATCACAGATAACTGTCCTCATCACAGATAACTGTCCTCATGACAGATAACTGTCCTCATCACAGATAACTGTCCTCATCACAGATAACTATCCTCATCACAGATAACTATCGTCATCACAGATAACTGCGCTCATCACAGATAACTGTCACCATCACAGATAACTGTCCTCATCACAGATAACTGTCCTCATCACAGATAACTATCCTCATCACAGATAACTGTCCTCATCACAGATAACTGTCCTCATCACACATAACTGTTCTCATCACAGATAACTGTCCCCATCACAGATAACTGTCCTCATCACAGAGAACTGTCCTCATCACTGATAAATGTCCTCATCACAGATAACTGTCCCCATCACAGATAATTGTCCCCATCACAGATAACTGTCCTCATCACAGATAACTGTACTCATTACAGATAACTGTCCTTATCAAAGATAACTGTCCTCATCACAGATAACTGTCCTCATCACAGATAACTGTCCTCATCACAGATAACTGTCCTCATCACAGATAACTGTCCACATCACAGATAACAGTCCTCATCACAGATAACTGTCCTCATCACAGATAACTGTCCTCATCACAGATAACTGTCCTCATCACAGATAACTGTCCTCATCACAGATAACTAACCTCATCACAGATAACTGTCCTCATCACAGATAACTATCCTCATCACAGATAACTGCGCTCATCACAGATAACTGTCACCATCACAGATAACGGTCCTCATCACAGATAACTGTCCTCATCACAGATAACTGTCCTCATCACACATAACTGTTCTCATCACAGATAACGGTCCCCATCACAGATAACTGTCCTCATCACTGATAAATGTCCTCATCACAGATAACTGTCCCCATCACAGATAATTGTCCCCATCACAGATAACTGTCCTCATCACAGATAACTGTCCTCATTACAGATAACTGTCCTTATCAAAGATAACTGTCCTGATAAAAGATAACTGTCCTCATCACAGATAACTGTCCTCATCACAGATAACTGTCCCCATCACAGATAACTGTCCTCATCACAGATAACTGTCCACATCACAGATAACTGTCCTCATCACAGACAACTATACTCATCACAGATAACAGTCCTCATCACAGATAACTGTCCCCATCACAGATAACTATACTCATCATAGATAACTGTCCTCATCACAGATAACTGTCCTCATCACAGATAACTATCCTCATCACAGATAATTGTCCTCATCACAGATAATTGTCCTCATCACATATAACTATCCTCATCACAGATAACTGTCCTTATCAAAGATAACTGTCCGCATCACAGACAACTGTCCTCATCACAGATAACTGTCCCCATCACAGATAACTGTCCTCATCACAGATAACTGTCCTCATCACAGATAACTGTCCTCATCACAGATAACTGTCCGCATCACAGATAACTGTCCTCATCACAGATAACTGTCCTCATCACAGATAACTGTCCTCATCACAGATAACTGTCCTCATCACAGATAACTGTCCCCATCACAGATAACTGTCCTCATCACAGATAACTGTCCTCATGACAGATAACTGTCCTCATCACAGATAACTGTCCTCATCACAGATAACTATCCTCATCACAGATAACTATCGTCATCACAGATAACTGCGCTCATCACAGATAACTGTCACCATCACAGATAACTGTCCTCATCACAGATAACTGTCCTCATCACAGATAACTATCCTCATCACAGATAACTGTTCTCATCACAGATAACTGTCCTCATCACACATAACTGTTCTCATCACAGATAACTGTCCCCATCACAGATAACTGTCCTCATCACAGAGAACTGTCCTCATCACTGATAAATGTCCTCATCACAGATAACTGTCCCCATCACAGATAATTGTCCCCATCACAGATAACTGTCCTCATCACAGATAACTGTACTCATTACAGATAACTGTCCTTATCAAAGATAACTGTCCTCATCACAGATAACTGTCCTCATCACAGATAACTGTCCTCATCACAGATAACTGTCCTCATCACAGATAACTGTCCACATCACAGATAACAGTCCTCATCACAGATAACTGTCCTCATCACAGATAACTGTCCCCATCACAGATAACTGTCCTCATCACAGATAACTGTCCTCATCACAGATAACTGTCCTCATCACAGATAACTAACCTCATCACAGATAACTGTCCTCATCACAGATAACTATCCTCATCACAGATAACTGCGCTCATCACAGATAACTGTCACCATCACAGATAACGGTCCTCATCACAGATAACTGTCCTCATCACAGATAACTGTCCTCATCACACATAACTGTTCTCATCACAGATAACGGTCCCCATCACAGATAACTGTCCTCATCACTGATAAATGTCCTCATCACAGATAACTGTCCCCATCACAGATAATTGTCCCCATCACAGATAACTCTCCTCATCACAGATAACTGTCCTCATTACAGATAACTGTCCTTATCAAAGATAACTGTCCTGATAAAAGATAACTGTCCTCATCACAGATAACTGTCCTCATCACAGATAACTGTCCTCTTCACAGATAACTGTCCACATCACAGATAACTGTCCTCATCACAGATAACTGTCCTCATCATAGATAACTGTCCCCATCACAGATAACTGTCCTCATCACAGATAACTGTCCTCATCACAGATAACTGTCCTCATCACAGATAACTGTCCTCATCACAGATAACTATCCTCATCACAGATAACTGTCCACATCACAGATAACTATCCTCATCACAGATAACTGCGCTCATCACAGATAACTGTCACCATCACAGATAACTGTCCTCATCACAGATAACTGTCCTCATCACAGATAACTGTCCTCATCACAGATAACTATCCTCATCACAGATAACTGTCCTCATCACACATAACTGTTCTCATCACAGATAACTGTCCCCATCACAGATAACTGTCCTCATCACAGAGAACTGTCCTCATCACAGATAACTGTCCTCATCACAGATAACTGTCCCCATCACAGATAACTGTCCTCATCACAGATAACTGTCCTCATCAGAGATAACTGTCCTCATCACAGATAACTGTCCTCATCACAGATAACTGTCCACATCACAGATAACTGTCCTCATCACAGATAACTATCCCCATCACAGATAACTGTCCTCATCACAGATAACTGTTCCCATCACAGATAACTGTCCTCATCAAAGATAACTGTCCTCATCACAGATAACTGTCCACATCACAGATAACTGTCCTCATCACAGATAACTATCCCCATCACAGATAACTGTCCTCATCACAGATAACTGTTCCCATCACAGATAACTGTCCTCATCACAGATAACTGTCCACATCACAGATAACTGTCCTCATCACAGATAACTATCCCCATCACAGATAACTGTCCTCATCACAGATAACTGTTCCCATCACAGATAACTGTCCTCATCACAGATAACTGTCCTCATCACAGATAACTGTCCTCATCACAGATAACTGTCCCCATCACTGATAACTGTCCCCATCACAGATAACTGTTCTCATCACAGATAACTGTCCCCATCACAGATAACTGTCCTCATCACAGATAACTGTCCCAATCACAGGGAACAGACCCAATCACAGATAACTGTCCCCATCAAATATAACTGTCCCCATCACAGATAATTGGCCCCATCACAGATAACTGTCCTCATCACAGATAACTGTCCTCATCACAGATAACTGTCCTCATCACAGATAGCTGTCCACATCACAGATAACTGTCCTCATCACAGATAACTGTCCTAATCACATATAACTGTCCTCATCACAGATAACAGTCCTCATCACAGAAAATGTCCACATCACAGATAAGTGTCTTCATCAAAGATAACTGTCCCCATCACAGGTAACTGTCCCAATCACAGATAACTGTCCCCATCACAGATAACTGCCCCAATCACAGATAAATGTCCCCATCACAGGTAACAGTCCCAATCACAGATAACTGTCCCCATCACAGGTAACTGTCCCCATCACAGATAACTGCACCAATCACAGATAACTGTCCCCATCACAGGTAACAGTCCCAATCACAGATAACTGTCCCCATCACAGATAACTGCCGCAATCACAGATAACTGTCCCCATCACAGATAACTGTCCCCATAACTGATAACTGTACCCATCATTGATATCTGTCCTCATCACAGATAACTGTCCCCATCAGAGATAAATGGCCCCATCACAGATAACTGTCCTCATCACAGATAACAGTCCCCATCACTGATAACTGTCCTCATCACAGATAACTGTCCCCATCACAGATAAATGGCCTCATCACAGATAACTGTCCTCATCACAGATAACTGTCCTCATCACAGATAACAGTCCACATCACAGATAACTGTCCTCATCACAGATAACTGTCCTCATCACAGATAACTGTCCTCATCACAGATAACTGTCCTCATCACAGATAACTGTACTCATCACAGATAACTATCCTCATCACAGATAACTGTCCTCATCACAGATAATTGTCCTCATCACAGATAACTGATCTCATCACAGATAACGGTCCACATCACAGATAACTGTCCTCATCACAGATAACTGTCCTCGTCATAGATAACTTTCCTCATCACAGATAACTGTCCTCATCACAGATAACTGTCCAAATCACAGATAACTGTGCCAATCACATGATAACTGGCCTCATCACAGATAACTGTCCTCATCACAGATAACTGTCCTCATGACAGATAACTGTCCTCATCACAGATAACTGTCCTCATCACAGATAACTATCCTCATCACAGATAACTGTCCTCATCACAGATAACTATCGTCATCACAGATAACTGCGCTCATCACAGATAACTGTCACCATCACAGATAACTGTCCTCATCACAGATAACTGTCCTCATCACAGATAACTATCCTCATCACAGATAACTGTCCTCATCACAGATAACTGTCCTCATCACACATAACTGTTCTCATCACAGATAACTGTCCCCATCACAGATAACTGTCCTCATCACAGAGAACTGTCCTCATCACTGATAAATGTCCTCATCACAGATAACTGTCCCCATCACAGATAATTGTCCCCATCACAGATAACTGTCCTCATCACAGATAACTGTACTCATTACAGATAACTGTCCTTATCAAAGATAACTGTCCTCATCACAGATAACTGTCCTCATCACAGATAACTGTCCTCATCACAGATAACTGTCCTCATCACAGATAACTGTCCACATCACAGATAACAGTCCTCATCACAGATAACTGTCCTCATCACAGATAACTGTCCCCATCACAGATAATTGTCCCCATCACAGATAACTGTCCTCATCACAGATAACTGTCCTCATTACAGATAACTGTCCTTATCAAAGATAACTGTCCTGATAACAGATAACTGTCCTCATCACAGATAACTGTCCTCATCACAGATAACTGTCCTCATCACAGATAACTGTCCTCATCACAGATAACTGTCCTCATCACAGATAACTATCCTCATCACAGATAACTGTCCACATCACAGATAACTATCCTCATCACAGATAACTGCGCTCATCACAGATAACTGTCACCATCACAGATAACTGCCGTCATCACAGATAACTGTCCTCATCACAGATAACTGTCCTCATCACAGATAACTATCCTCATCACAGATAACTGTCCTCATCACACATAACTGTTCTCATCACAGATAACTGTCCCCATCACAGATAACTGTCCTCATCACAGAGAACTGTCCTCATCACTGATAAATGTCCTCATCACAGATAACTGACCCCATCACAGATAACTGTCCTCATCACAGATAACTGTCCTCATCAGAGATAACTGTCCTCATCACAGATAACTGTCCACATCACAGATAACTGTCCTCATCACAGATAACTATCCCCATCACAGATAACTGTCCTCATCACAGATAACTGTTCCCATCACAGATAACTGTCCTCATCACAGATAACTGTCCTCATCACAGATAACTGTCCTCATCACAGATAACTGTCCCCATCACAGATAACTGTCCCCATCACTGATAACTGTCCCCATCACAGATAACTGTTCTCATCACAGATAACTGTCCCCATCACAGATAACTGTCCTCATCACAGATAACTGTCCCCATCACAGGGAACAGTCCCAATCACAGATAACTGTCCCCATCAAATATAACTGTCCCCATCACAGATAATTGGCCCCATCACAGATAACTGTCCTCATCACAGATAACTGTCCTCATCACAGATAACTGTCCTCATCACAGATAGCTGTCCACATCACAGATAACTGTCCTCATCACAGATAACTGTCCTAATCACATATAACTGTCCTCATCACAGATAACAGTCCTCATCACAGAAAATGTCCACATCACAGATAACTGTCTTCATCAAAGATAACTGTCCCCATCACAGGTAACTGTCCCAATCACAGATAACTGTCCCCATCACAGATAACTGCCCCAATCACAGATAACTATCCCATCACAGATAACAGTCCCAATCACAGATAACTGTCCCCATCACAGGTAACTGTCCCCATCACAGATAACTGCACCAATCACAGATAACTGTCCCCATCACAGGTAACAGTCCCAATCACAGATAACTGTCCCCATCACAGATAACTGCCGCAATCACAGATAACTGTCCCCATCACAGATAACTGTCCCCATAACTGATAACTGTCCCATCATTGATATCTGTCCTCATCACAGATAACTGTCCCCATCACAGATAACTGTCCCCATCACAGATAACTGTCCTCATCACAGATAACAGTCCCCATCACTGATAACTGTCCTCATCACAGATAACTGTCCCCATCACAGATAAATGGCCTCATCACAGATAACTGTCCTCATCACAGATAACTGTCCTCATCACAGATAACAGTCCACATCACAGAGAACTGTCCTCATCACAGATAACTGTCCTCATCACAGATAACTGTCCTCATCACAGATAACTGTCCCCATCACAGATAACTGTCCTCATCACAGATAACTGTCCTCATCACAGATAACTGTACACATCACAGATAACTATCCTCATCACAGATAACTGTCCTCATCACAGATAATTGTCCTCATCACAGATAACTGTCCCCATAACTGATAACTGTACCCATCATTGATATCTGTCCTCATCACAGATAACTGTCCCCATCACAGATAACTGTCCCCATCACAGATAACTGTCCTCATCACAGATAACAGTCCCCATCACTGATAACTGTCCTCATCACAGATAACTGTCCCCATCACAGATAAATGGCCTCATCACAGATAACTGTCCTCATCACAGATAACTGTCCTCATCACAGATAACAGTCCACATCACAGATAACTGTCCTCATCACAGATAACTGTCCTCATCACAGATAACTGTCCTCATCACAGATAACTGTCCTCATCACAGATAACTGTCCTCATCACAGATAACTGTCCTCATCACAGATAACTATCCTCATCACAGATAACTGTCCTCATCACAGATAACTTGTCCTCATCACAGATAACTGATCTCATCACAGATAACTGTCCACATCACAGATAACTGTCCTCATCACAGATAACTGTCCTCGTCATAGATAACTTTCCTCATCACAGATAACTGTCCTCATCACAGATAACTGTCCAAATCACAGATAACTGTGCCAATCACATGATAACTGGCCTCATCACAGATAACTGTCCTCATCACAGATAACTGTCCTCATCACAGATAACTGTCCACATCACAGATAACAGTCCTCATCACAGATAACTGTCCTCATCACAGATAACTGTCCCCATCACAGATAATTGTCCCCATCACAGATAACTGTCCTCATCACAGATAACTGTCCTCATTACAGATAACTGTCCTTATCAAAGATAACTGTCCTGATAACAGATAACTGTCCTCATCACAGATAACTGTCCTCTTCACAGATAACTGTCCTCATCACAGATAACTGTCCTCATCACAGATAACTGTCCTCATCACAGATAACTGTCCTCATCACAGATAACTGTCCTCATCACAGATAACTGTCCTCATCACAGATAACTGTCCTCATCACAGATAACTATCCTCATCACAGATAACTGTCCTCATCACAGATAACTGTCACATCACAGATAACTGTCCTCATCACAGATAACTGTCCTCATCACAGATAACTGTCCTCATCACAGATAACTGTCCTCATCACAGATAACTGTCCTCATCACAGATAACTGTCTCATCACAGATAACTGTCCCCATCACAGATAACTGTCCTCATCACAGATAACTGTCCTCATCACAGATAACTGTCCTCATCACAGATAACTGTCCCCATCACAGATAACTGTCCTCATCACAGATAACTGTCCTCATCACAGATAACTGTCCTCATCACAGATAACTGTCCACATCACAGATAACTGTCCTCATCACAGATAACTGTCCCATCACAGATAACTGTCCTCATCACAGATAACTGTCCTCATCACAGATAACTGTCCTCATCACAGATAACTGTCCTCATCACAGATAACTGTCCTCATCACAGATAACTGTCCTCATCACAGATAACTGTCCTCATCACAGATAACTGTCCTCATCACAGATAACTGTCCTCATCACAGATAACTGTCCTCATCACAGATAACTGTCCCATCACAGATAACTGTCCCATCACAGATAACTGTCCTCATCACAGATAACTGTCCTCATCACAGATAACTGTCCTCATCACAGATAACTGTCCTCATCACAGATAACTGTCCTCATCACAGATAACTGTCCTCATCACAGATAACTGTCCTCATCACAGATAACTGTCCTCATCACAGATAACTGTCCTCATCACAGATAACTGTCCTCATCACAGATAACTGTCCTCATCACAGATAACTGTCCTCATCACAGATAACTGTCCTCATCACAGATAACTGTCCCATCACAGATAACTGTCCTCATCACAGATAACTGTCCTCATCACAGATACTGCCTCATCACAGATAACTGTCCCATCACAGATACTATCCTCATCACAGATAACTGTCTCATCACAGATAACTGTCCCCATCACAGATAACTGTCCTCATCACAAGATAACTGTCCTCATCACAGATAACTTGTCCTCATCACAGATAACTGTCCTCATCACAGATAACTATACCTCATCACAGATAACTGTCTTCATCACAGATAACTGTCCTCATCACAGATAACTGTCCTCATCACTGATAACTGTCCTCATCACAGATAACTATCCTCATCACAGATAACTGTCCTCATCACAGATAACTGTCCTCATCACAGATAACTGTCCCATCACAGATAACTGTCCTCATCACAGATAACTGTCCTCATCACAGATAACTGTCCTCATCACAGATAACTGTCCTCATCACTGATACTGTCCTCATCACAGATAACTTTCTCATCACAGATAACTTCCTCATCACAGATAACTGTCCTCATCACAGATAACTGTCCTCATCACAGATAACTGTCCCCATCACAGAGAACTGTCCTCATCACAGATAACTGTCCTCATCACAGATAACTGTCCTCATCACAGATAACTGTCCCCATCACAGATAACTGTCCTCATCACAGATAACTGTCCTCATCACAGATAACTGTACACATCACAGATAACTGTCCTCATCACAGATAACTGTCCTAATCACATATAACTGTCCTCATCAAAGATAACAGTCCTCATCACAGAAAATGTCCACATCACAGATAACTGTCTTCATCAAAGATAACTGTCCCCATCACAGGTAACTGTCCCAATCACAGATAACTGTCCCCATCACAGATAACTGCCCCAATCACAGATAAATATCCCCATCACAGGTAACAGTCCCAATCACAGATAACTGTCCCCATCACAGGTAACTGTCCCCATCACAGATAACTGCACCAATCACAGATAACTGTCCCCATCACAGGTAACAGTCCCAATCACAGATAACTGTCCCCATCATTGATATCTGTCCTCATCACAGATAACTGTCCCCATCACAGATAACTGTCCCCATCACAGATAACTGTCCTCATCACAGATAACAGTCCCCATCACTGATAACTGTCCTCATCACAGATAACTGTCCCCATCAGAGATAAATGGCCTCATCACAGATAAATGTCCTCATCACAGATAACTGTCCTCATCACAGATAACAGTCCACATCACAGAGAACTGTCCTCATCACAGATAACTGTCCTCATCACAGATAACTGTCCTCATCACAGATAACTGTCCCCATCACAGAGAACTGTCCTCATCACAGATAACTGTCCTCATCACAGATAACTGTCCTCATCACAGATAACTGTCCCCATCACAGATAACTGTCCTCATCACAGATAACTGTCCTCATCACAGATAACTGTACACATCACAGATAACTATCCTCATCACAGATAACTGTCCTCATCACAGATAATTGTCCTCATCACAGATAACTGTCCTCATCACAGATAACGGTCCCCATCACAGATAACTGTCCTCATCACAGATAACTGTCCTCGTCACAGATAACTTTCCTCATCACAGATAACTGTCCTCATCACAGATAACGGTCCACATCACAGATAACTGTGCCAATCACATGATAAGTGGCCTCATCACAGATAACTGTCCTCATCACAGATAACTGTCCCCATCACAGATAACTGTCCTCATCACAGATAGCTGTCCCCATCACAGATAACTGTCCCCATCACAGATAACTGTCCTCATCACAGATAACTGTCCTCATCACAGATAACTGTCCACATCACAGATAAATGTCCTCATCACAGATAACTATCCTCATCACAGATAACTGTCCTCATCACAGATAACTGTCCCATCAGAGATAACTGTCCTCATCACAGATAACTGTCCACATCACAGATAAATGTCCTCATCACAGATAACTGTCCTCATCACAGATAACTGTCCACATCACAGATAAATGTCCTCATCACAGATAACTATCCTCATCACAGATAACTGTCCCCATCACAGATAACTGTCCTCATCACAGATAACTGTCCTCATCACAGATAACTGTCCTCATCACAGATAACTGTCCCAATCACAGATAACTGTCCTCATCACAGATAACTGTCCTCATCACAGATAACTGTCCTCATCACAGATAACTGTCCGCATCACAGATAACTGTCCTCATCACAGATAACTGTCCTCATCACAGATAACTGTCCTCATCACAGATAACTGTCCCCATCACAGATAACTGTCCTCATCACAGATAACTGTCCTCATCACAGATAACTGTCCTCATCACAGATAACTGTCCTCATCACAGATAACTATCCTCATCACAGATAACTATCGTCATCACAGATAACTGTCGCTCATCACAGATAACTGTCACCATCACAGATAACTGTCCTCATCACAGATAACTGTCCTCATCACAGATAACTATCCTCATCACAGATAACTGTCCTCATCACAGATAACTGTCCTCATCACACATAACTGTTCTCATCACAGATAACTGTCCCCATCACAGATAACTGTCCTCATCACAGAGAACTGTCCTCATCACTGATAAATGTCCTCATCACAGATAACTGTCCCCATCACAGATAATTGTCCCCATCACAGATAACTGTCCTCATCACAGATAACTGTACTCATTACAGATAACTGTCCTTATCAAAGATAACTGTCCTCATCACAGATAACTGTCCTCATCACAGATAACTGTCCTCATCACAGATAACTGTCCTCATCACAGATAACTGTCCACATCACAGATAACAGTCCTCATCACAGATAACTGTCCTCATCACAGATAACTGTCCCCATCACAGATAACTGTCCTCATCACAGATAACTGTCCTCATCACAGATAACTGTCCTCATCACAGATAACTAACCTCATCACAGATAACTGTCCTCATCACAGATAACTATCCTCATCACAGATAACTGCGCTCATCACAGATAACTGTCCCATCACAGATAACTGTCCTCATCACAGATAACTGTCCTCATCACAGATAACTGTCCTCATCACAGATAACTGTCCTCATCACAGATAACTGTCCCCATCACAGATAACTGTCCTCATCACTGATAACTGTCCTCATCACAGATAACTGTCCCCATCACAGATAACTGTCCTCATCACAGATAACTGTCCTCATCACAGATAACTGTCCTTATCAAAGATAACTGTCCTGATCACAGATAACTGTCCTCATCACAGATAACTGTCCTCATCACAGATAACTGTCCTCATCACAGATAACTGTCCACATCACAGATAACTGTCCTCATCACAGATAACTGTCCTCATCATAGATAACTGTCCCCATCACAGATAACTGTCCTCATCACAGATAACTGTCCTCATCACAGATAACTGTCCTCATCACAGATAACTATCCTCATCACAGATAACTGTCCACATCACAGATAACTATCCTCATCACAGATAACTGCGCTCATCACAGATAACTGTCACCATCACAGATAACTGTCCTCATCACAGATAACTGTCCTCATCACAGATAACTGTCCTCATCACAGATAACTATCCTCATCACAGATAACTGTCCTCATCACACATAACTGTTCTCATCACAGATAACTGTCCCCATCACAGATAGCTGTCCTCATCACAGAGAACTGTCCTCATCACTGATAAATGTCCTCATCACAGATAACTGTCCCCATCACAGATAACTGTCCTCATCACAGATAACTGTCCTCATCAGAGATAACTGTCCTCATCACAGATAACTGTCCACATCACAGATAACTGTCCTCATCACAGATAACTATCCCCATCACAGATAACTGTCCTCATCACAGATAACTGTTCCCATCACAGATAACTGTCCTCATCACAGATAACTGTCCCCATCACAGATAACTGTCCCCATCACTGATAACTGTCCCATCACAGATAACTGTTCTCATCACAGATAACTGTCCCCATCACAGATAACTGTCCTCATCACAGATTACTGTCCCAATCACATATAACTGTCCTCATCAAAGATAACAGTCCTCATCACAGAAAATGTCCACATCACAGATAACTGTCTTCATCAAAGATAACTGTCCCAATCACAGATAACTGTCCCCATCAAATATAACTGTCCCCATCACAGATAATTGGCCCCATCACAGATAACTGTCCTCATCACAGATAACTGTCCTCATCACAGATAACTATCCTCATCACAGATAGCTGTCCACATCACAGATAACTGTCCTCATCACAGATAACTGTCCTAATCACATATAACTGTCCTCATCACAGATAACTGTCCTCATCACAGATAACTATCCTCATCACAGATAACTGTCCACATCACAGATAACTATCCTCATCACAGATAACTGCGCTCATCACAGATAACTGTCACCATCACAGATAACTGTCCTCATCACAGATAACTGTCCTCATCACAGATAACTGTCCTCATCACAGATAACTATCCTCATCACAGATAACTGTCCTCATCACACATAACTGTTCTCATCACAGATAACTGTCCCCATCACAGATAACTGTCCTCATCACAGATAACTGTCCTCATCACTGATAAATGTCCTCATCACAGATAACTGTCCCCATCACAGATAACTGTCCTCATCACAGATAACTGTCCTCATCAGAGATAACTGTCCTCATCACAGATAACTGTCCACATCACAGATAACTGTCCTCATCACAGATAACTATCCCCATCACAGATCACTGTCCTCATCACAGATAACTGTTCCCATCACAGATAACTGTCCTCATCACAGATAACTGTCCTCATCACAGATAACTGTCCTCATCACAGATAACTGTCCCCATCACAGATAACTGTCCCCATCACTGATAACTGTCCCCATCACAGATAACTGTTCTCATCACAGATAACTGTCCCCATCACAGATAACTGTCCTCATCACAGATAACTGTCCACATCACAGATAACAGTCCTCATCACAGATAACTGTCCTCATCACAGATAACTGTCCCCATCACAGATAATTGTCCCCATCACAGATAACTGTCCTCATCACAGATAACTGTCCTCATTACAGATAACTGTCCTTATCAAAGATAACTGTCCTCATCACAGATAACTGTCCTCATCACAGATAACTGTCCTCATCACAGATAACTGTCCTCATCACAGATAACTGTCCACATCACAGATAACTGTCCTCATCACAGATAACTGTCCTCATCACAGATAACTGTCCTCATCACAGATAACTGTCCTCATCACAGATAACTATCCTCATCACAGATAACTGTCCACATCACAGATAACTATCCTCATCACAGATAACTGTCCTCATCACAGATAACTGTCACCATCACAGATAACTGTCCTCATCACAGATAACTGTCCTCATCACAGATAACTGTCCTCATCACAGATAACTGTCCTCATCACAGATAACTGTCCTCATCACAGATAACTGTTCTCATCACAGATAACTGTCCCCATCACAGATAACTGTCCTCATCACAGAGAACTGTCCTCATCACTGATAAATGTCCTCATCACAGATAACTGTCCCCATCACAGATAACTGTCCTCATCACAGATAACTGTCCTCTTCACAGATAACTGTCCACATCACAGATAACTGTCCTCATCACAGATAACTGTCCTCATCACAGATAACTGTCCTCATCACAGATAACTGTCCTCATCACAGATAACTATCCTCATCACAGATAACTGTCCTCATCACAGATAACTGTCCTCATCACAGATAACTGTCCCCATCACAGATAACTGTCCTCATCACAGATAACTGTCCTCATCACAGATAACTGTACACATCACAGATAACTATCCTCATCACAGATAACTGTCCTCATCACAGATAATTGTCCTCATCACAGATAACTGTCCCCATAACTGATAACTGTACCCATCATTGATATCTGTCCTCATCACAGATAACTGTCCCCATCACAGATAACTGTCCCATCACAGATAACTGTCCTCATCACAGATAACTGTCCTCATCACAGATAACTGTCCTCATCACAGATAACTGTCCTCATCACAGATAACTGTCCTCATCACTGATAACTGTCCTCATCACAGATAACTGTCCTCATCACAGATAACTGTCCCCATCACAGATAACTGTCCTCATCACAGATAACTGTCCTCATCACAGATAACTGTCCCTCATCACAGATAACTGTCCGCATCACAGATAACTGTCCTCATCACACTGTCCTCATCACAGATAACTGTCCTCATCACAGATAACTGTCCTATCACAGATAACTGTCCTCATCACAGATAACTTCCTCTCATCTCAGATAACTGTCCACATCACAGATAACTGTCCTCATCACAGATAATGTCCTCATCACAGATAACTGTCCTCATCACAGATAACTGTCACATCACAGATAACTGTCCTCATCACAGATAACTGTCCTCATCACAGATAACTGTCCTCATCACAGATAACTGTCCTCATCACAGATAACTGTCCTCATCACAGATAACTGTCCTCATCACAGATAACTGTCCTCATCACAGATAACTGTCCTCATCACAGATAACTGTCCTCATCACAGATAACTGTCCTCATCACAGATAACTGTCCTCATCACAGATAACTGTCCTCATCACAGATAACTGTCCTCATCACAGATAACTGTCCTCATCACAGATAACTGTCCTCATCACAGATAACTGTCCTCATCACAGATAACTGTCCTCATCACAGATAACTGTCCTCATCACAGATAACTGTCCTCATCACAGATAACTGTCCTCATCACAGATAACTGTCCTCATCACAGATAACTGTCCTCATCACAGATAACTGTCCTCATCACAGATAACTGTCCTCATCACAGATAACTGTCCTCATCACAGATAACTGTCCTCATCACAGATAACTGTCCTCATCACAGATAACTGTCCTCATCACAGATAACTGTCCTCATCACAGATAACTGTCCTCATCACAGATAACTGTCCTCATCACAGATAACTGTCCTCATCACAGATAACTGTCCTCATCACAGATAACTGTCCTCATCACAGATAACTGTCCTCATCACAGATAACTGTCCTCATCACAGATAACTGTCCTCATCACAGATAACTGTCCTCATCACAGATAACTGTCCTCATCACAGATAACTGTCCTCATCACAGATAACTGTCCTCATCACAGATAACTGTCCTCATCACAGATAACTGTCCTCATCACAGATAACTGTCCTCATCACAGATAACTGTCCTCATCACAGATAACTGTCCTCATCACAGATAACTGTCCTCATCACAGATAACTGTCCTCATCACAGATAACTGTCCTCATCACAGATAACTGTCCTCATCACAGATAACTGTCCTCATCACAGATAACTGTCCTCATCACAGATAACTGTCCTCATCACAGATAACTGTCCTCATCACAGATAACTGTCCTCATCACAGATAACTGTCCTCATCACAGATAACTGTCCTCATCACAGATAACTGTCCTCATCACAGATAACTGTCCTCATCACAGATAACTGTCCTCATCACAGATAACTGTCCTCATCACAGATAACTGTCCTCATCACAGATAACTGTCCTCATCACAGATAACTGTCCTCATCACAGATAACTGTCCTCATCACAGATAACTGTCCTCATCACAGATAACTGTCCTCATCACAGATAACTGTCCTCATCACAGATAACTGTCCTCATCACAGATAACTGTCCTCATCACAGATAACTGTCCTCATCACAGATAACTGTCCTCATCACAGATAACTGTCCTCATCACAGATAACTGTCCCAATCACAGATAACTGTCCCCATCACAGATAACTGTCCTCATCACAGATAACTGTCCTCATCACAGATAACTGTCCTCATCACAGATAACTGTCCTCATCACAGATAACTGTCCTCATCACAGATAACTGTCCTCATCACAGATAACTGTCCTCATCACAGATAACTGTCCTCATCACAGATAACTGTCCTCATCACAGATAACTGTCCTCATCACAGATAACTGTCCTCATCACAGATAACTGTCCTCATCACAGATAACTGTCCACATCACAGATAACTGTCCTCATCACAGATAACTGTCCTCATCACAGATAACTGTCCCCATCACAGATAACTGTCCTCATCACAGATAACTGTCCTCATCACAGATAACTGTCCTCATCACAGATAACTGTCCTCATCACAGATAACTGTCCACATCACAGATAACTATCCTCATCACAGATAACTGCGCTCATCACAGATAACTGTCACCATCACAGATAACTGTCCTCATCACAGATAACTGTCCTCATCACAGATAACTGTCCTCATCACAGATAACTATCCTCATCACAGATAACTGTCCTCATCACACATAACTGTTCTCATCACAGATAACTGTCCCCATCACAGATAGCTGTCCTCATCACAGAGAACTGTCCTCATCACTGATAAATGTCCTCATCACAGATAACTGTCCCCATCACAGATAACTGTCCTCATCACAGATAACTGTCCTCATCAGAGATAACTGTCCTCATCACAGATAACTGTCCACATCACAGATAACTGTCCTCATCACAGATAACTATCCCCATCACAGATAACTGTCCTCATCACAGATAACTGTTCCCATCACAGATAACTGTCCTCATCACAGATAACTGTCCCCATCACAGATAACTGTCCCCATCACTGATAACTGTCCCCATCACAGATAACTGTTCTCATCACAGATAACTGTCCCCATCACAGATAACTGTCCTCATCACAGATTACTGTCCCAATCACATATAACTGTCCTCATCAAAGATAACAGTCCTCATCACAGAAAATGTCCACATCACAGATAACTGTCTTCATCAAAGATAACTGTCCCAATCACAGATAACTGTCCCCATCAAATATAACTGTCCCCATCACAGATAATTGGCCCCATCACAGATAACTGTCCTCATCACAGATAACTGTCCTCATCACAGATAACTATCCTCATCACAGATAGCTGTCCACATCACAGATAACTGTCCTCATCACAGATAACTGTCCTAATCACATATAACTGTCCTCATCACAGATAACTGTCCTCATCACAGATAACTATCCTCATCACAGATAACTGTCCACATCACAGATAACTATCCTCATCACAGATAACTGCGCTCATCACAGATAACTGTCACCATCACAGATAACTGTCCTCATCACAGATAACTGTCCTCATCACAGATAACTGTCCTCATCACAGATAACTATCCTCATCACAGATAACTGTCCTCATCACACATAACTGTTCTCATCACAGATAACTGTCCCCATCACAGATAACTGTCCTCATCACAGATAACTGTCCTCATCACTGATAAATGTCCTCATCACAGATAACTGTCCCCATCACAGATAACTGTCCTCATCACAGATAACTGTCCTCATCAGAGATAACTGTCCTCATCACAGATAACTGTCCACATCACAGATAACTGTCCTCATCACAGATAACTATCCCCATCACAGATAACTGTCCTCATCACAGATAACTGTTCCCATCACAGATAACTGTCCTCATCACAGATAACTGTCCTCATCACAGATAACTGTCCTCATCACAGATAACTGTCCCCATCACAGATAACTGTCCCCATCACTGATAACTGTCCCCATCACAGATAACTGTTCTCATCACAGATAACTGTCCCCATCACAGATAACTGTCCTCATCACAGATAACTGTCCACATCACAGATAACAGTCCTCATCACAGATAACTGTCCTCATCACAGATAACTGTCCCCATCACAGATAATTGTCCCCATCACAGATAACTGTCCTCATCACAGATAACTGTCCTCATTACAGATAACTGTCCTTATCAAAGATAACTGTCCTGATAACAGATAACTGTCCTCATCACAGATAACTGTCCTCATCACAGATAACTGTCCTCTTCACAGATAACTGTCCACATCACAGATAACTGTCCTCATCACAGATAACTGTCCTCATCACAGATAACTGTCCTCATCACAGATAACTGTCCTCATCACAGATAACTATCCTCATCACAGATAACTGTCCACATCACAGATAACTATCCTCATCACAGATAACTGCGCTCATCACAGATAACTGTCACCATCACAGATAACTGCCGTCATCACAGATAACTGTCCTCATCACAGATAACTGTCCTCATCACAGATAACTATCCTCATCACAGATAACTGTCCTCATCACACATAACTGTTCTCATCACAGATAACTGTCCCCATCACAGATAACTGTCCTCATCACAGAGAACTGTCCTCATCACTGATAAATGTCCTCATCACAGATAACTGTCCCCATCACAGATAACTGTCCTCATCACAGATAACTGTCCTCATCACAGATAACTGTCCACATCACAGATAACTGTCCTCATCACAGATAACTGTCCTCATCACAGATAACTGTCCTCATCACAGATAACTGTCCTCATCACAGATAACTATCCTCATCACAGATAACTGTCCTCATCACAGATAACTGTCCTCATCACAGATAACTGTCCACATCACAGATAACTGTCCTCATCACAGATAACTGTCCTCATCACAGATAACTGTCCACATCACAGATAACTATCCTCATCACAGATAACTGTCCTCATCACAGATAACTGTCCTCATCACAGATAACTGTCCCCATAACTGATAACTGTCCCCATCACTGATAACTGTCCTCATCACAGATAACTGTCCCCATCACAGATAACTGTCCCCATCACAGATAACTGTCCTCATCACAGATAACTGTCCCCATCACAGATAACTGTCCTCATCACAGATAACTGTCCCATCACAGATAACTGTCCTCATCACAGATAACTGTCCTCATCACAGATAACTGTCCTCATCACAGATAACTGTCCACATCACAGATAACTGTCCTCATCACAGATAACTGTCCTCATCACAGATAACTGTCCTCATCACAGATAACTGTCCTCATCACAGATAACTGTCCTCATCACAGATAACTGTCCTCATCACAGATAACTATCCTCATCACAGATAACTGTCCTCATCACAGATAACTGTCCTCATCACAGATAACTGATCTCATCACAGATAACTGTCCACATCACAGATAACTGTCCTCATCACAGATAACTGTCCTCATCACAGATAACTGTCCTCATCACAGATAACTGTCCTCATCACAGATAACTGTCCCAATCACAGATAACTGTGCCAATCACATGATAACTGGCCTCATCACAGATAACTGTCCTCATCACAGATAACTGTCCTCATGACAGATAACTGTCCACATCACAGATAACAGTCCTCATCACAGATAACTGTCCTCATCACAGATAACTGTCCCATCACAGATAACTGTCCCCATCACAGATAACTGTCCTCATCACAGATAACTGTCCTCATTACAGATAACTGTCCTTATCAAAGATAACTGTCCTGATAACAGATAACTGTCCTCATCACAGATAACTGTCCTCTTCACAGATAACTGTCCACATCACAGATAACTGTCCTCATCACAGATAACTGTCCTCATCACAGATAACTGTCCTCATCACAGATAACTGTCCTCATCACAGATAACTATCCTCATCACAGATAACTGTCCACATCACAGATAACTATCCTCATCACAGATAACTGCGCTCATCACAGATAACTGTCACCATCACAGATAACTGCCGTCATCACAGATAACTGTCCTCATCACAGATAACTGTCCTCATCACAGATAACTATCCTCATCACAGATAACTGTCCTCATCACACATAACTGTCTCATCACAGATAACTGTCCCCATCACAGATAACTGTCCTCATCACAGAGAACTGTCCTCATCACTGATAAATGTCCTCATCACAGATAACTGTCCCCATCACAGATAACTGTCCTCATCACAGATAACTGTCCTCATCACAGATAACTGTCCTCATCACAGATAACTGTCCACATCACAGATAACTGTCCTCATCACAGATAACTATCCCATCACAGATAACTGTCCTCATCACAGATAACTGTCCCATCACAGATAACTGTCCTCATCACAGATAACTGTCCTCATCACAGATAACTGTCCTCATCACAGATAACTGTCCCCATCACAGATAACTGTCCCCATCACAGATAACTGTTCTCATCACAGATAACTGTCCCCATCACAGATAACTGTCCTCATCACAGATAACTGTCCCCATCAAAGGGAACAGTCCCAATCACAGATAACTGTCCCCATCAAATATAACTGTCCCCATCACAGATAATTGGCCCCATCACAGATAACTGTCCTCATCACAGATAACTGTCCTCATCACAGATAACTGTCCTCATCACAGATAGCTGTCCACATCACAGATAACTGTCCTCATCACAGATAACTGTCCTAATCACATATAACTGTCCTCATCAAAGATAACAGTCCTCATCACAGAAAATGTCCACATCACAGATAACTGTCTTCATCAAAGATAACTGTCCCCATCACAGGTAACTGTCCCAATCACAGATAACTGTCCCCATCACAGATAACTGCCCCAATCACAGATAAATATCCCCATCACAGGTAACAGTCCCAATCACAGATAACTGTCCCCATCACAGGTAACTGTCCCCATCACAGATAACTGCCCCAATCACAGATAACTGTCCCCATCACAGGTAACAGTCCCAATCACAGATAACTGTCCCCATCACAGATAACTGCCTCATCACAGATAACTGTCCCCATCACAGATAACTGTCCCCATCACAGATAACTGTCCCATCACTGATAACTGTCCCCATCACAGATAACTGTCCCATCACAGATAACTGTCCCCATCACAGATAACTGTCCTCATCACAGATAACTGTCCCCATCACTGATAACTGTCCTCATCACAGATAACTGTCCCATCACAGATAAATGGCCTCATCACAGATAACTGTCCTCATCACAGATAACTGTCCTCATCACAGATAACTGTCCTCATCACAGATAACTGTCCTCATCACAGATAACTGTCCTCATCACAGATAACTGTCCTCATCACAGATAACTGTCCTCATCACAGATAACTGTCCTCATCACAGATAACTGTCCCATCACAGATAACTGTCCTCATCACAGATAACTGTCCTCATCACAGATAACTGTCCTCATCACAGATAACTATCCTCATCACAGATAACTGTCCTCATCACAGATAACTGTCCTCATCACAGATAACTGTCCTCATCACAGATAACGGTCCCCATCACAGATAACTGTCCTCATCACAGATAACTGTCCTCGTCACAGATAACTTTCCTCATCACAGATAACTGTCCTCATCACAGATAACGGTCCACATCACAGATAACTGTGCCAATCACATGATAAGTGGCCTCATCACAGATAACTGTCCTCATCACAGATAACTGTCCCCATCACAGATAACTGTCCTCATCACAGATAGCTGTCCCCATCACAGATAACTGTCCCCATCACAGATAACTGTCCTCATCACAGATAACTGTCCTCATCACAGATAACTGTCCACATCACAGATAAATGTCCTCATCACAGATAACTATCCTCATCACAGATAACTGTCCTCATCACAGATAACTGTCCCCATCAGAGATAACTGTCCTCATCACAGATAACTGTCCACATCACAGATAAATGTCCTCATCACAGATAACTGTCCTCATCACAGATAACTGTCCACATCACAGATAAATGTCCTCATCACAGATAACTATCCTCATCACAGATAACTGTCCCCATCACAGATAACTGTCCTCATCACAGAAAACTGTCCTCATCACAGATAACTGTCCTCATCATAGATAACTGTCCCAATCACAGATAACTGTCCTCATCACAGATAACTGTCCTCATCACAGATAACTGTCCTCATCACAGATAACTGTCCGCATCACAGATAACTGTCCTCATCACAGATAACTGTCCTCATCACAGATAACTGTCCTCATCACAGATAACCGTCCTCATCACAGATAACTGTCCCCATCACAGATAACTGTCCTCATCACAGATAACTGTCCTCATGACAGATAACTGTCCTCATCACAGATAACTGTCCTCATCACAGATAACTATCCTCATCACAGATAACTATCGTCATCACAGATAACTGTGCTCATCACAGATAACTGTCACCATCACAGATAACTGTCCTCATCACAGATAACTGTCCTCATCACAGATAACTATCCTCATCACAGATAACTGTCCTCATCACAGATAACTGTCCTCATCACAGATAACTGTCCTCATCACAGATAACTGTCCCCATCACAGATAACTGTCCTCATCACAGATAACTGTCCTCATCACAGATAACTGTCCTCATCACAGATAACTGTCCCCATCACAGATAACTGTCCCCATCACAGATAACTGTCCTCATCACAGATAACTGTACTCATTACAGATAACTGTCCTCATCACAGATAACTGTCCTCATCACAGATAACTGTCCTCATCACAGATAACTGTCCTCATCACAGATAACTGTCCTCATCACAGATAACTGTCCACATCACAGATAACAGTCCTCATCACAGATAACTGTCCTCATCACAGATAACTGTCCCCATCACAGATAACTGTCCTCATCACAGATAACTGTCCTCATCACAGATAACTGTCCTCATCACAGATAACTGTCCTCATCACAGATAACTGTCCTCATCACAGATAACTGTCCTCATCACAGATAACTGTCCTCATCACAGATAACTGTCACCATCACAGATAACGGTCCTCATCACAGATAACTGTCCTCATCACAGATAACTGTCCTCATCACAGATAACTGTCCTCATCACAGATAACTGTCCCCATCACAGATAACTGTCCTCATCACAGATAACTGTCCTCATCACAGATAACTGTCCCATCACAGATAACTGTCCTCATCACAGATAACTGTCCTCATTACAGATAACTGTCCTATCACAGATAACTGTCCTCATCAAAGATAACTGTCCTCATCACAGATAACTGTCCTCATCACAGATAACTGTCCTCATCACAGATAACTGTCCACATCACAGATAACTGTCCTCATCACAGATAACTGTCCTCATCATAGATAACTGTCCCCATCACAGATAACTGTCCTCATCACAGATAACTGTCCTCATCACAGATAACTGTCCTCATCACAGATAACTGTCCTCATCACAGATAACTGTCCACATCACAGATAACTATCCTCATCACAGATAACTGCGCTCATCACAGATAACTGTCACCATCACAGATAACTGTCCTCATCACAGATAACTGTCCTCATCACAGATAACTGTCCTCATCACAGATAACTATCCTCATCACAGATAACTGTCCTCATCACAGATAACTGTCTCATCACAGATAACTGTCCCCATCACAGATAACTGTCCTCATCACAGAGAACTGTCCTCATCACAGATAACTGTCCTCATCACAGATAACTGTCCCCATCACAGATAACTGTCCTCATCACAGATAACTGTCCTCATCACAGATAACTGTCCTCATCACAGATAACTGTCCACATCACAGATAACTGTCCTCATCACAGATAACTATCCCCATCACAGATAACTGTCCTCATCACAGATAACTGTCCCATCACAGATAACTGTCCTCATCACAGATAACTGTCCCCATCACAGATAACTGTCCCCATCACTGATAACTGTCCCCATCACAGATAACTGTTCTCATCACAGATAACTGTCCCCATCACAGATAACTGTCCTCATCACAGATTACTGTCCCAATCACATATAACTGTCCTCATCAAAGATAACAGTCCTCATCACAGAAAATGTCCACATCACAGATAACTGTCTCATCAAAGATAACTGTCCCAATCACAGATAACTGTCCCCATCAAATATAACTGTCCCCATCACAGATAATTGGCCCCATCACAGATAACTGTCCTCATCACAGATAACTGTCCTCATCACAGATAACTATCCTCATCACAGATAGCTGTCCACATCACAGATAACTGTCCTCATCACAGATAACTGTCCTAATCACATATAACTGTCCTCATCACAGATAACTGTCCTCATCACAGATAACTATCCTCATCACAGATAACTGTCCACATCACAGATAACTATCCTCATCACAGATAACTGCGCTCATCACAGATAACTGTCACCATCACAGATAACTGTCCTCATCACAGATAACTGTCCTCATCACAGATAACTGTCCTCATCACAGATAACTATCCTCATCACAGATAACTGTCCTCATCACACATAACTGTTCTCATCACAGATAACTGTCCCCATCACAGATAACTGTCCTCATCACAGATAACTGTCCTCATCACTGATAAATGTCCTCATCACAGATAACTGTCCCCATCACAGATAACTGTCCTCATCACAGATAACTGTCCTCATCAGAGATAACTGTCCTCATCACAGATAACTGTCCACATCACAGATAACTGTCCTCATCACAGATAACTATCCCCATCACAGATCACTGTCCTCATCACAGATAACTGTCCCCATCACAGATAACTGTCCTCATCACAGATAACTGTCCTCATCACAGATAACTGTCCCAATCACAGATAACTGTCCCCATCACTGATAACTGTCCCCATCACAGATAACTGTTCTCATCACAGATAACTGTCGTCATCACAGATAACTGTCCTCATCACAGATAACTGTCCACATCACAGATAACTGTCCTCATCACAGATAACTGTCCTCATCACAGATAACTGTCCCATCACAGATAATTGTCCCCATCACAGATAACTGTCCTCATCACAGATAACTGTCCTCATCACAGATAACTGTCCTCATCACAGATAACTGTCCTCATCACAGATAACTGTCCTCATCACAGATAACTGTCCTCATCACAGATAACTGTCCTCATCACAGATAACTGTCCACATCACAGATAACTGTCCTCATCACAGATAACTGTCCTCATCACAGATAACTGTCCTCATCACAGATAACTGTCCTCATCACAGATAACTATCCTCATCACAGATAACTGTCCACATCACAGATAACTATCCTCATCACAGATAACTGCCTCATCACAGATAACTGTCACCATCACAGATAACTGTCCTCATCACAGATAACTGTCCTCATCACAGATAACTGTCCTCATCACAGATAACTATCCACATCACAGATAACTGTCCTCATCACAGATAACTGTTCTCATCACAGATAACTGTCCCCATCACAGATAACTGTCCTCATCACAGAGAACTGTCCTCATCACTGATAAATGTCCTCATCACAGATAACTGTCCCCATCACAGATAACTGTCCCCATCACTGATAACTGTCCCCATCACAGATAACTGTTCTCATCACAGATAACTGTCCCCATCACAGATAACTGTCCTCATCACAGATAACTGTCCCCATCACAGGGAACAGTCCCAATCACAGATAACTGTCCCCATCAAATATAACTGTCCCCATCACAGATAATTGGCCCCATCACAGATAACTGTCCTCATCACAGATAACTGTCCTCATCACAGATAACTGTCCTCATCACAGATAGCTGTCCACATCACAGATAACTGTCCTCATCACAGATAACTGTCCTAATCACATATAACTGTCCTCATCACAGATAACAGTCCTCATCACAGAAAATGTCCACATCACAGATAACTGTCTTCATCAAAGATAACTGTCCCCATCACAGGTAACTGTCCCAATCACAGATAACTGTCCCCATCACAGATAACTGTCCCCATCACAGATAACTGTCCCCATCACAGATAACTGTCCCATCACAGATAACTGTCCTCATCACAGATAACTGTCCCCATCACAGATAACTGTCACCATCACAGATAACTGTCCCATCACAGATAACAGTCCCATCACAGATAACTGTCCCATCACAGATAACTGCCGCAATCACAGATAACTGTCCCATCACAGATAACTGTCCCATCACTGATAACTGTCCCATCACAGATAACTGTCCTCATCACAGATAACTGTCCCATCACAGATAACTGTCCCATCACAGATAACTGTCCTCATCACAGATAACTGTCCCATCACAGATAACTGTCCTCATCACAGATAACTGTCCCCATCACAGATAACTGTCCTCATCACAGATAACTGTCCTCATCACAGATAACTGTCCTCATCACAGATAACTGTCCTCATCACAGATAACTGTCCTCATCACAGATAACTGTCCTCATCACAGATAACTGTCCTCATCACAGATAACTGTCCTCATCACAGATAACTGTCCTCATCACAGATAACTGTCACCATCACAGATAACTGTCCTCATCACAGATAACTGTCCTCATCACAGATAACTGTCCTCATCACAGATAACTGTCCTCATCACAGATAACTGTCCTCATCACAGATAACTGTCCTCATCACAGATAACTGTCCTCATCACAGATAACTGTCCTCATCACAGATAACTGTCCTCATCACAGATAACTGTCCTCATCACAGATAACTGTCCTCATCACAGATAACTGTCCTCATCACAGATAACTGTCCTCATCACAGATAACTGTCCTCATCACAGATAACTGTCCTCATCACAGATAACTGTCCTCATCACAGATAACTGTCCTCATCACAGATAACTGTCCTCATCACAGATAACTGTCCTCATCACAGATAACTGTCCTCATCACAGATAACTGTCCTCATCACAGATAACTGTCCTCATCACAGATAACTGT
The DNA here is from genome assembly GCA_030390025.1 of Squalus acanthias. Classification (NCBI taxonomy): domain Eukaryota; kingdom Metazoa; phylum Chordata; class Chondrichthyes; order Squaliformes; family Squalidae; genus Squalus; species Squalus acanthias. Next base: position 118,850,069 of record CM059427.1, on the reverse strand, counting down.
CCTCATCACAGATAACTGTCCTCATCACAGATAACTGTCCTCATCACAGATAACTGTCCTCATCACAGATAACTGTCCTCATCACAGATAACTGTCCTCATCACAGATAACTGTCCTCATCACAGATAACTGTCCTCATCACAGATAACTGTCCTCATCACAGATAACTGTCCTCATCACAGATAACTGTCCTCATCACAGATAACTGTCCTCATCACAGATAACTGTCCTCATCACAGATAACTGTCCTCATCACAGATAACTGTCCTCATCACAGATAACTGTCCTCATCACAGATAACTGTCCTCATCACAGATAACTGTCCTCATCACAGATAACTGTCCTCATCACAGATAACTGTCCTCATCACAGATAACTGTCCTCATCACAGATAACTGTCCCCATCACAGATAACTGTCCTCATCACAGATAACTGTCCTCATCACAGATAACTGTCCTCATCACAGATAACTGTCCTCATCACAGATAACTGTCCTCATCACAGATAACTGTCCCATCACAGATAACTGTCCTCATCACAGATAACTGTCCTCATCACAGATAACTGTCCTCATCACAGATAACTGTCCTCATCACAGATAACTGTCCTCATCACAGATAACTGTCCTCATCACAGATAACTGTCCTCATCACAGATAACTGTCCTCATCACAGATAACTGTCCTCATCACAGATAACTGTCCTCATCACAGATAACTGTCCTCATCACAGATAACTGTCCTCATCACAGATAACTGTCCTCATCACAGATAACTGTCCTCATCACAGATAACTGTCCCATCACAGATAACTGTCCTCATCACAGATAACTGTCCTCATCACAGATAACTGTCCTCATCACAGATAACTGTCCTCATCACAGATAACTGTCCTCATCACAGATAACTGTCCCATCACAGATAACTGTCCTCATCACAGATAACTGTCCTCATCACAGATAACTGTCCTCATCACAGATAACTGTCCTCATCACAGATAACTGTCCCATCACAGATAACTGTCCTCATCACAGATAACTGTCCTCATCACAGATAACTGTCCTCATCACAGATAACTGTCCTCATCACAGATAACTGTCCTCATCACAGATAACTGTCCCCATCACAGATAACTGTCCTCATCACAGATAACTGTCCTCATCACAGATAACTGTCCTCATCACAGATAACTGTCCTCATCACAGATAACTGTCCTCATCACAGATAACTGTCCTCATCACAGATAACTGTCCTCATCACAGATAACTGTCCTCATCACAGATAACTGTCCTCATCACAGATAACTGTCCTCATCACAGATAACTGTCCTCATCACAGATAACTGTCCTCATCACAGATAACTGTCCTCATCACAGATAACTGTCCTCATCACAGATAACTGTCCTCATCACAGATAACTGTCCTCATCACAGATAACTGTCCTCATCACAGATAACTGTCCTCATCACAGATAACTGTCCTCATCACAGATAACTGTCCTCATCACAGATAACTGTCCTCATCACAGATAACTGTCCCCATCACAGATAACTGTCCTCATCACAGATAACTGTCCCAATCACAGATAACTGTCCCCATCACAGATAACTGTCCCCATCACAGATAACTGTCCTCATCACAGATAACTGTCCCCATCACAGATAACTGTCCTCATCACAGATAACTGTCCCATCTCAGATAACTGTCCCATCACAGATAACTGTCCCATCACTGATAACTGTCCCCATCACAGATAACTGTCCCATCACAGATAACTGTCCCCATCACTGATAACTGTCCCATCACAGATAACTGTTCCTCATCACAGATAAGCTGTCCCATCACAGATAACTGTCCTCATCACAGATAACTGTCCCCATCACAGATAACTGTCCCCATCACAGATAACTGTCCTCATCACAGATAACTGTCCTCATCACAGATAACTGTCCTCATCACAGATAACTGTCCTCATCACAGATAACAGTCCCAATCACAGATAACTGTCCCCATCACTGATAACTGTCCCCATCACAGATAACTGTTCTCATCACAGATAACTGCCCTCATCACAGATAACTGTCATCATCAAACATAACTGTTCCCATCACAGATAACTGTCCTCATCACAGATAACTGTCCTCATCACAGATAACTATACTCATCACAGATAACTGTCCTCATCACAGATATCTGTCCTCATCACAGATAACTATCCTCATCACAGATAACTGTCCTCATCACAGATAACTATCCTCATCACAGATAAATGTCCACATCACAGATAACTGTCCTCATCACAGATAACTGTCCTCATCACAGATAACTGTCCACATCACAGATAACTGTCCTCATCACAGATAACTGTCCTCATCACAGATAACTATCCTCATCACAGATAACTGTCCTCATCACAGATAACTATACTCATCACAGATAACTGTCATCATCACAGATATCTGTCCTCATCACAGATAACTGTCCTCATCACAGATAACTGTCCTCATCACAGATAACTGTCCCCATCACAGATAACTGTCCCATCACAGATAACTGTCTCCATCACAGATAACTGTCCCCATCACAGATAAATTTCCTCATCACAGATAACTGTCCCATCACAGATAACTGTCCTCATCACAGATAACTGTCCACATCACAGATAACTGTCCTCATCACAGATAACTTCCTCATCACAGATAACTGTCCTCATCACAGATAACTGTCCCCATCACAGATAACTGTCCTCATCACAGATAACTGTCCTCATCACAGATAACTGTCCCATCACAGATAACTGTCCTCATCACAGATAACTGTCCCCATCACAGATAACTGTCCCATCACAGATAACTGTCCTCATCACAGATAACTGTCCTCATCACAGATAACTGTCCTCATCACAGATAACTGTCCTCATCACAGATAACTGTCCTCATCACAGATAACTGTCCGCATCACAGATAACTGTCCTCATCACAGATAACAGTCCTCTTCACCGATAACTATCCTCATCACTGATAACTGTCCTCATCACAGATAACTATCCTAATCACAGATAACTGTCCGCATCACAGATAACTGTCCTCATCACAGATAACTATCCTCATCACAGATAACTGTCCTCATCACAGATAACAGTCCTCTTCACCGATAACTATCCTCATCACTGATAACTGTCCTCATCACAGATAACTATCCTAATCAGAGATAACTGTCCTCATCACAGATAACTGTCCCCATCACAGATAACTGTCCCCATCACAGATAACTGTCCTCATCACAGATAACTGTGCCCATCACAGAGAACTGTCCCCATCACAGATAACTGTCCACATCACAGATAACTGTCCTCATCACAGATAATTGCCCCGATCACAGATAACTGTCCTCACTACAGATAACTGTCCCCTTCGCAGATAACTGTCCCCATCACAGATAACTGTCACCATCACTGATAACTGTCCCCAACACAGGTAACAGTCCCAATCACAGATAACTGTCCCCATCACTGATAACTGTCCCAATCACAGATAACTGTTCTCATCACAGAAAGCTGTCCCCATCACAGATAACTGTCCTCATCACAGATAACTGTCCCCATCACAGATAACTGTCCCCATCACAGACAACAGTCCTCATCACAGATAACTGTAATCATCACAGGTAACTGTCCTCATCACAGATAACTGTCCTCATCACAGATAACTGTCCCCATCACAGATAACTGTTCTCATCACAGATAACTGTCCTCATCACACATAACTGTTCTCATCACAGATAACTGTCCCCATCACAGATAACTGTCCTCATCACAGAGAACTGTCCTCATCACTGATAAATGTCCTCATCACAGATAACTGTCCCCATCACAGATAATTGTCCCCATCACAGATAACTGTCCTCATCACAGATAACTGTACTCATTACAGATAACTGTCCTTATCAAAGATAACTGTCCTCATCACAGATAACTGTCCTCATCACAGATAACTGTCCTCATCACAGATAACTGTCCACATCACAGATAACTGTCCTCATCACAGATAACTGTCCTCATCACAGATAACTGTCCCCATCACAGATAACTGTCCTCATCACAGATAACTGTCCTCATCACAGATAACTGTCCTCATCACAGATAACTGTCCTCATCACAGATAACTGTCCTCATCACAGATAACTATCCTCATCACAGATAACTGTCCTCATCACAGATAACTGTCACCATCACAGATAACTGTCCTCATCACAGATAACTGTCCTCATCACAGATAACTGTCCTCATCACAGATAACTGTCCTCATCACAGATAACTGTCCCCATCACAGATAACTGTCCTCATCACAGATAACTGTCCTCATCACAGATAACTGTCCCCATCACAGATAACTGTCCCCATCACAGATAACTGTCCTCATCACAGATAACTGTCCTCATCACAGATAACTGTCCTCATCACAGATAACTGTCCTCATCACAGATAACTGTCCTCATCACAGATAACTGTCCTCATCACAGATAACTGTCCTCATCACAGATAACTGTCCACATCACAGATAACTGTCCTCATCACAGATAACTGTCCTCATCACAGATAACTGTCCCCATCACAGATAACTGTCCTCATCACAGATAACTGTCCTCATCACAGATAACTGTCCTCATCACAGATAACTATCCTCATCACAGATAACTGTCCACATCACAGATAACTATCCTCATCACAGATAACTGCGCTCATCACAGATAACTGTCACCATCACAGATAACTGTCCTCATCACAGATAACTGTCCTCATCACAGATAACTGTCCTCATCACAGATAACTATCCTCATCACAGATAACTGTCCTCATCACAGATAACTGTCCTCATCACAGATAACTGTCCCCATCACAGATAACTGTCCTCATCACAGAGAACTGTCCTCATCACTGATAAATGTCCTCATCACAGATAACTGTCCCCATCACAGATAACTGTCCTCATCACAGATAACTGTCCTCATCAGAGATAACTGTCCTCATCACAGATAACTGTCCACATCACAGATAACTGTCCTCATCACAGATAACTATCCCCATCACAGGTAACTGTCCTCATCACAGATAACTGTTCCCATCACAGATAACTGTCCTCATCACAGATAACTGTCCTCATCACAGATAACTGTCCCCATCACAGATAACTGTCCCCATCACAGATAACTGTCCCCATCACAGATAACTGTTCTCATCACAGATAACTGTCCCCATCACAGATAACTGTCCTCATCACAGATAACTGTCCCCATCACAGGGAACAGTCCCAATCACAGATAACTGTCCCCATCAAATATAACTGTCCCCATCACAGATAATTGGCCCCATCACAGATAACTGTCCTCATCACAGATAACTGTCCTCATCACAGATAACTGTCCTCATCACAGATAGCTGTCCACATCACAGATAACTGTCCTCATCACAGATAACTGTCCTAATCACATATAACTGTCCTCATCACAGATAACAGTCCTCATCACAGAAAATGTCCACATCACAGATAACTGTCTTCATCAAAGATAACTGTCCCCATCACAGGTAACTGTCCCAATCACAGATAACTGTCCCCATCACAGATAACTGCCCCAATCACAGATAAATATCCCCATCACAGGTAACAGTCCCAATCACAGATAACTGTTCCCATCACAGGTAACTGTCCCCATCACAGATAACTGCACCAATCACAGATAACTGTCCCCATGACAGGTAACAGTCCCAATCACAGATAACTGTCCCCATCACAGATAACTGCCGCAATCACAGATAACTGTCCCCATCACAGATAACTGTCCCCATAACTGATAACTGTCCCCATCATTGATATCTGTCCTCATCACAGATAACTGTCCCCATCACAGATAACTGTCCCCATCACAGATAACTGTCCTCATCACAGATAACAGTCCCCATCACTGATAACTGTCCTCATCACAGATAACTGTCCCCATCACAGATAAATGGCCTCATCACAGATAACTGTCCTCATCACAGATAACTGTCCTCATCACAGATAACAGTCCACATCACAGATAACTGTCCTCATCACAGATAACTGTCCTCATCACAGATAACTGTCCCCATCACAGATAACTGTCCTCATCACAGATAACTGTCCTCATCACAGATAACTGTACTCATCACAGATAACTATCCTCATCACAGATAACTGTCCTCATCACAGATAATTGTCCTCATCACAGATAACTGTCCTCATCACAGATAACGGTCCCCATCACAGATAACTGTCCTCATCACAGATAACTGTCCTCGTCACAGATAACTTTCCTCATCACAGATAACTGTCCTCATCACAGATAACGGTCCACATCACAGATAACTGTGCCAATCACATGATAACTGGCCTCATCACAGATAACTGTCCTCATCACAGATAACTGTCCCCATCACAGATAACTGTCCTCATCACAGATAGCTGTCCCATCACAGATAACTGTCCCATCACAGATAACTGTCCTCATCACAGATAACTGTCCTCATCACAGATAACTGTCCACATCACAGATAAATGTCCTCATCACAGATAACTATCCTCATCACAGATAACTGTCCTCATCACAGATAACTGTCCCCATCAGAGATAACTGTCCTCATCACAGATAACTGTCCCCATCACAGATAACTGTCCTCATCACAGATAACTGTCCTCATCACAGATAACTGTCCTCATCACAGATAACTGTCCCAATCACAGATAACTGTCCTCATCACAGATAACTGTCCCCATCACAGATAACTGTCCTCATCACAGATAACTGTCCTCATCACAGATAACTGTCCCCATCACAGATAACTGTCCTCATCACAGATAACTGTCCTCATCACAGATAACTGTCCTCATCACAGATAACTGTCCTCATCACAGATAACTGTCCTCATCACAGATAACTGTCCTCATCACAGATAACTGTCCTCATCACAGATAACTGTCCCATCACAGATAACTGTCCTCATCAGATAACTGTCCTCATCACAGATAACTGTCCTCATCACAGATAACTGTCCTCATCACAGATAACTGTCCTCATCACAGATAACAGTCCTCTTCACCGATAACTATCCTCATCACTGATAACTGTCCTCATCACAGATAACTATCCTAATCACAGATAACTGTCCGCATCACAGATAACTGTCCTCATCACAGATAACTATCCTCATCACAGATAACTGTCCTCATCACAGATAACAGTCCTCTTCATCGATAACTATCCTCATCACTGATAACTGTCCTCATCACAGATAACTATCCTAATCAGAGATAACTGTCCTCATCACAGATAACTGTCCCCATCACAGATAACTGTCCCCATCACAGATAACTGTCCTCATCACAGATAACTGTGCCCATCACAGAGAACTGTCCCCATCACAGATAACTGTCCACATCACAGATAACTGTCCTCATCACAGATAATTGCCCCGATCACAGATAACTGTCCTCACTACAGATAACTGTCCCCTTCGCAGATAACTGTCCCCATCACAGATAACTGTCACCATCACTGATAACTGTCCCCAACACAGGTAACAGTCCCAATCACAGATAACTGTCCCCATCACTGATAACTGTCCCAATCACAGATAACTGTTCTCATCACAGAAAGCTGTCCCCATCACAGATAACTGTCCTCATCACAGATAACTGTCCCCATCACAGATAACTGTCCCCATCACAGACAACAGTCCTCATCACAGATAACTGTAATCATCACAGGTAACAGTCTCCATCACTGATAACTGTCCCCATCACAGGTAACAGTCGCAATCACAGATATCTGTTCTCATCACAGATAACTGTCCTCATCACACATAACTGTTCTCATCACAGATAATTGTCCCCATCACAGATAACTGTCCTCATCACAGATAACTGTACTCATTACAGATAACTGTCCTTATCAAAGATAACTGTCCTCATCACAGATAACTGTCCTCATCACAGATAACTGTCCTCATCACAGATAACTGTCCACATCACAGATAACAGTCCTCATCACAGATAACTGTCCTCATCACAGATAACTGTCCCCATCACAGAGAACTGTTCTCATCACAGATAACTGTCCTCATCACAGATAACTGTCCTCATCACAGATAACTATCCTCATCACAGATAACTGTCCTCATCACAGATAACTATCCTCATCACAGATAACTGTGCTCATCACAGATAACTGTCACCATCACAGATAACGGTCCTCATCACAGATAGCTGTCCTCATCACAGATAACTGTCCTCATCACACATAACTGTTCTCATCACAGATAACGGTCCCCATCACAGATAACTGTCCTCATCACTGATAAATGTCCTCATCACAGATAACTGTCCCCATCACAGATAATTGTCCCCATCACAGATAACTGTCCTCATCACAGATAACTGTCCTCATTACAGATAACTGTCCTTATCAAAGATAACTGTCCTGATAACAGATAACTGTCCTCATCACAGATAACTGTCCTCATCACAGATAACTGTCCTCTTCACAGATAACTGTCCACATCACAGATAACTGTCCTCATCACAGATAACTGTCCTCATCATAGATAACTGTCCCCATCACAGATAACTGTCCTCATCAGAGATAACTGTCCTCATCACAGATAACTGTCCACATCACAGATAACTGTCCCCATCACAGATAACTGTCCCCATCACAGATAACTGTTCTCATCACAGATAACTGTCCCCATCACAGATAACTGTCCTCATCACAGATAACTGTCCCCATCACAAGGAACAGTCCCAATCACAGATAACTGTCCCCATCAAATATAACTGTCCCCATCACAGATAATTGGCCCCATCACAGATAACTGTCCTGATCACAGATAACTGTCCTCATCACAGATAACTGTCCTCATCACAGATAGCTGTCCACATCACAGATAACTGTCCTCATCACAGATAACTGTCCTAATCACATATAACTGTCCTCATCACAGATAACAGTCCTCATCACAGAAAATGTCCACATCACAGATAACTGTCTTCATCAAAGATAACTGTCCCCATCACAGGTAACTGTCCCAATCACAGATAACTGTCCCCATCACAGATAACTGCCCCAATCACAGATAAATATCCCCATCACAGGTAACAGTCCCAATCACAGATAACTGTTCCCATCACAGGTAACTGTCCCCATCACAGATAACTGCACCAATCACAGATAACTGTCCCCATCACAGGTAACAGTCCCAATCACAGATAACTGTCCCCATCACAGATAACTGCCGCAATCACAGATAACTGTCCCCATCACAGATAACTGTCCCCATAACTGATAACTGTCCCCATCATTGATATCTGTCCTCATCACAGATAACTGTCCCCATCACAGATAACTGTCCCCATCACAGATAACTGTCCTCATCACAGATAACAGTCCCCATCACTGATAAATGTCCTCATCACAGATAACTGTCCCCATCACAGATAAATGGCCTCATCACAGATAACTGTCCGCATCAAAGATAACTGTCCTCATCACAGATAACAGTCCACATCACAGAGAACTGTCCTCATCACAGATAACTGTCCTCATCACAGATAACTGTCCCCATCACAGATAACTGTCCTCATCACAGATAACTGTCCTCATCACAGATAACTGTACTCATCACAGATAACTATCCTCATCACAGATAACTGTCCTCATCACAGATAATTGTCCTCATCACAGATAACTGTCCTCATCACAGATAACGGTCCCCATCACAGATAACTGTCCTCATCACAGATAACTGTCCTCGTCACAGATAACTTTCCTCATCACAGATAACTGTCCTCATCACAGATAACGGTCCACATCACAGATAACTGTGCCAATCACATGATAACTGGCCTCATCACAGATAACTGTCCTCATCACAGATAACTGTCCCCATCACAGATAACTGTCCTCATCACAGATAGCTGTCCCCATCACAGATAACTGTCCCCATCACAGATAACTGTCCTCATCACAGATAACTGTCCTCATCACAGATAACTGTCCACATCACAGATAAATGTCCTCATCACAGATAACTATCCTCATCACAGATAACTGTCCTCATCACAGATAACTGTCCCCATCAGAGATAACTGTCCTCATCACAGATAGCTTTCCCCATCACAGATAACTGTCCTCATCACAGAAAACTGTCCTCATCACAGATAACTGTCCTCATCACAGATAACTGTCCCAATCACAGATAACTGTCCTCATCACAGATAACTGTCCCCATCACAGATAACTGTCCTCATCACAGATAACAGTCCTCATCACAGATAACTGTCCCCATCACAGATAACTGTCCTCATCACAGATAACTGTCCCCATCAGAGATAACAGTCCTCATCACAGATAACTGTCCCAATCACAGATAACTGTCCTCATCACAGAAAACTGTCCTCATCACAGATAACTGTCCTCATCACAGATAACTGTCCCCATCACAGATAACTGTCCTCATCACAGATAACTGTCCTCATCACAGATAACTGTCCTCATCACAGATAACTGTCCTCATCACAGATAACTATCCTCATCACAGATAACTGTCCTCATCACAGATAACTGTCCGCATCACAGATAACTGTCCTCATCACAGATAACAGTCCTCATCACAGATAACTATCCTCATCACTGATAACTGTCCTCATCACAGATAACTATCCTAATCACAGATAACTGTCCGCATCACAGATAACTGTCCTTATCACAGATAACTATCCTCATCACAGATAACTGTCCTCATCACAGATAACAGTCCTCTTCACAGATAACTATCCTCATCACTGATAACTGTCCTCATCACAGATAACTATCCTAATCAGAGATAACTGTCCTCATCACAGATAACTGTCCCCATCACAGATAACTGTCCCCATCACAGATAACTGTCCTCATCACAGATAACTGTGCCCATCACAGAGAACTGTCCCCATCACAGATAACTGTCCACATCACAGATAACTGTCCTCATCACAGATAATTGCCCCGATCACAGATAACTGTCCTCACTACAGATAACTGTCCCCTTCGCAGATAACTGTCCCCATCACAGATAACTGTCACCATCACTGATAACTGTCCCCAACACAGGTAACAGTCCCAATCACAGATAACTGTCCCCATCACTGATAACTGTCCCAATCACAGATAACTGTTCTCATCACAGAAAGCTGTCCCCATCACAGATAACTGTCCTCATCACAGATAACTGTCCCCATCACAGATAACTGTCCCCATCACAGACAACAGTCCTCATCACAGATAACTGTAATCATCACAGGTAACAGTCTCCATCACTGATAACTGTCCCCATCACAGGTAACAGTCGCAATCACAGATAACTGTCCCCATCCCTGATAACTGTCCCCATCACAGATAACTGTTCTCATCACAGATAACTGCCCTCATCACAGATAACTGTCATCATCAAACATAACTGTTCCCATCACAGATAACTGTCCTCATCACAGATAACTGTCCTCATCACAGATAACTGTCCTCATCACAGATAACTGTCCTCATCACAGATAACTGTCCTCATCACAGATAACTGTCCTCATCACAGATAACTGTCCTCATCACAGATAACTGTCCTCATCACAGATAACTGTCCTCATCACAGATAACTGTCCTCATCACAGATAACTGTCCTCATCACAGATAACTGTCCTCATCACAGATAACTGTCCTCATCACAGATAACTGTCCTCATCACAGATAACTGTCCTCATCACAGATAACTGTCCTCATCACAGATAACTGTCCTCATCACAGATAACTGTCCTCATCACAGATAACTATCCTCATCACAGATAACTGTCTCATCACAGATAACTGTCCTCATCACAGATAACTGTCCTCATCACAGATAACTGTCCTCATCACAGATAACTGTCCCCATCACAGATTACTGTCCCAATCACAGATAACTGTCCTCATCACAGATAACTGTCCCCATCACAGATAACTGCTCTCATCACAGATAACTGTCCCCATCACAGATAACTGTCCTCATCACAGATAACTGTCCACATCACAGATAACTGTCCTCATCACAGATAATATTCCTCATCACAGATAACTATCCTCATCACAGATAACTGTCCCCATCACAGATAACTGTCCTCATCACAGATAACTGTCCTCATCACAGATAACTGTCCCCAACACAGATAACTGTCCTCATCACAGATAGCTGTCCCCATCACAGATTACTGTCCCAATCACAGATAACTGTCCTCATCACAGATAACTGTCCTCATCACAGATAACTGTCCTCATCACAGATAACTGTCCTCATCACAGATAACTATCCTCATCACAGATAACTGTCCTCATCACAGATAACTGTCCGCATCACAGATAACTGTCCTCATCACAGATAACAGTCCTCTTCACCGATAACTATCCTCATCACTGATAACTGTCCTCATCACAGATAACTATCCTAATCACAGATAACTGTCCGCCTCACAGATAACTGTCCTCATCACAGATAACTATCCTCATCACAGATAACTGTCCTCATCACAGATAACAGTCCTCTTCACCGATAACTATCCTCATCACTGATAACTGTCCTCATCACAGATAACTATCCTAATCAGAGATAACTGTCCTCATCACAGATAACTGTCCCCATCACAGATAACTGTCCCCATCTAGATAACTGTCCTCATCACAGATAACTGTGCCCATCACAGAGAACTGTCCCCATCACAGATAACTGTCCACATCACAGATAACTGTCCTCATCACAGATAATTGCCCCGATCACAGATAACTGTCCTCACTACAGATAACTGTCCCCTTCGCAGATAACTGTCCCCATCACAGATAACTGTCACCATCACTGATAACTGTCCCCAACACAGGTAACAGTCCCAATCACAGATAACTGTCCCCATCACTGATAACTGTCCCAATCACAGATAACTGTTCTCATCACAGAAAGCTGTCCCCATCACAGATAACTGTCCTCATCACAGATAACTGTCCCCATCACAGATAACTGTCCCCATCACAGACAACAGTCCTCATCACAGATAACTGTAATCATCACAGGTAACAGTCTCCATCACTGATAACTGTCCCCATCACAGGTAACAGTCGCAATCACAGATAACTGTCCCCATCCCTGATAACTGTCCCCATCACAGATAACTGTTCTCATCACAGATAACTGCCCTCATCACAGATAACTGTCATCATCAAACATAACTGTTCCCATCACAGATAACTGTCCTCATCACAATTAACTGTCCTCATCACAGATAACTATACTCATCACAGATAACTGTCCTCATCACAGATATCTGTCCTCATCACAGATAACTATCCTCATCACAGATAACTGTCCTCATCACAGATAACTATCCTCATCACAGATAAATGTCCACATCACAGATAACTGTCCTCATCACAGATAACTGTCCTCATCACAGATAACTGTCCACATCACAGATAACTGTCCTCATCATAGATAACTATCCTCATCACAGATAACTGTCCTCATCACAGATAACTATACTCATCACAGATAACTGTCATCATCACAGATATCTGTCCTCATCACAGATAACTGTCCTCATCACAGATAACTGTCCTCATCACAGATAATTGCCCCCATCACAGATTACTGACCCAATCACAGATAACTGTCCCCATCACTGATAACTGTCCCCATCACAGATAACTGCTCTCATCACAGATAACTGTCCCCATCACAGATAACTGTCCTCATCACAGATAACTGTCCACATCACAGATAACTGTCCTCATCACAGATAATATTCCTCATCACAGATAACTATCCTCATCACAGATAACTGTCCCCATCACAGATAACTGTCCTCATCACAGATAACTGTCCTCATCACAGATAACTGTCCCCAACACAGATAACTGTCCTCATCACAGATAGCTGTCCCCATCACAGATTACTGTCCCAATCACAGATAACTGTCCTCATCACAGATAACTGTCCTCATCACAGATAACTGTCCTCATCACAGATAACTGTCCCAATCACAGATAACTGTCCTCATCACAGATAACTGTCCCCATCACAGATAACTATACTCATCACAGATAACTGTCCTCATCACAGATATCTGTCCTCATCACAGATATCTGTCCTCCTCACAGATAACTGTCCTCATCACAGATAATTGCCCCCATCGCAGATAACTGTCCCAATCAAAGATAACTGTCCCCATCACAGATAACTGTTCTCATCACAGATAACTGCCCCATCACAGATAACTGTCGTCATCACAGATAACAGTCCTCTTCACCGATAACTATCCTCATCACTGATAACTGTCCTCATCACAGATAACTATCCTAATCACAGATAACTGTCCGCATCACAGATAACTGTCCTCATCACAGATAACTATCCTCATCACAGATAACTGTCCTCATCACAGATAACAGTCCTCTTCACCGATAACTATCCTCATCACTGATAACTGTCCTCATCACAGATAACTATCCTAATCAGAGATAACTGTCCTCATCACAGATAACTGTCCCCATCACAGATAACTGTCCCCATCACAGATAACTGTCCTCATCACAGATAACTGTGCCCATCACAGAGAACTGTCCCCATCACAGATAACTGTCCACATCACAGATAACTGTCCTCATCACAGATAATTGCCCCGATCACAGATAACTGTCCTCACTACAGATAACTGTCCCCTTCGCAGATAACTGTCCCCATCACAGATAACTGTCACCATCACTGATAACTGTCCCCAACACAGGTAACAGTCCCAATCACAGATAACTGTCCCCATCACTGATAACTGTCCCAATCACAGATAACTGTTCTCATCACAGAAAGCTGTCCCCATCACTGATAACTGTCCTCATCACAGATAACTGTCCCCATCACAGATAACTGTCCCCATCACAGACAACAGTCCTCATCACAGATAACTGTAATCATCACAGGTAACAGTCTCCATCAGTGATAACTGTCCCCATCACAGGTAACAGTCGCAATCACAGATAACTGTCCCCATCCCTGATAACTGTCCCCATCACAGATAACTGTTCTCATCACATATAACTGCCCTCATCACAGATAACTGTCATCATCAAACATAACTGTTCCCATCACAGATAACTGTCCTCATCACAATTAACTGTCCTCATCACAGATAACTATACTCATCACAGATAACTGTCCTCATCACAGATATCTGTCCTCATCACAGATAACTATCCTCATCACAGATAACTGTCCTCATCACAGATAACTATCCTCATCACAGATAAATGTCCACATCACAGATAACTGTCCTCATCACAGATAACTGTCCTCATCACAGATAACTGTCCACATCACAGATAACTGTCCTCATCACAGATAACTATTCTCATCACAGATAACTGTCCTCATCACAGATAACTATACTCATCACAGATAACTGTCATCATCACAGATATCTGTCCTCATCACAGATAACTGTCCTCATCACAGATAACTGTCCTCATCACAGATAATTGCCCCCATCACAGATTACTGACCCAATCACAGATAACTGTCCCCATCACTGATAACTGTCCCCATCACAGATAACTGCTCTCATCACAGATAACTGTCCCCATCACAGATAACTGTCCTCATCACAGATAACTGTCCACATCACAGATAACTGTCCTCATCACAGATAATATTCCTCATCACAGATAACTATCCTCATCACAGATAACTGTCCCCATCACAGATAACTGTCCTCATCACAGATAACTGTCCTCATCACAGATAACTGTCCCCAACACAGATAACTGTCCTCATCACAGATAGCTGTCCCCATCACAGATTACTGTCCCAATCACAGATAACTGTCCTCATCACAGATAACTGTCCTCATCACAGATAACTGTCCTTATCACAGATAACTGTCCCAATCACAGATAACTGTCCTCATCACAGATAACTGTCCCCATCACAGATAACTATACTCATCACAGATAACTGTCCTCATCACAGATATCTGTCCTCATCACAGATATCTGTCCTCATCACAGATAATTGCCCCCATCACAGATAACTGTCCCAATCAAAGATAACTGTCCCCATCACAGATAACTGTTCTCATCACAGATAACTGCCCCATCACAGATAACTGTCGTCATCACAGATAACTGTGCCCATCACAGATAACTGTCCCAATCACAGATTACTGTCCCCATCACTGATAACTGTCCACATCACAGATAACTGTCCTCATCACAGATAACTATTCTCATCACAGATAACTGTCCTCATCACAGATAACTATACTCATCACAGATAACTGTCATCATCACAGATATCTGTCCTCATCACAGATAACTGTCCTCATCACAGATAACTGTACTCATCACAGATAATTGCCCCCATCACAGATTACTGACCCAATCACAGATAACTGTCCCCATCACTGATAACTGTCCCCATCACAGATAACTGCTCTCATCACAGATAACTGTCCCCATCACAGATAACTGTCCTCATCACAGATAACTGTCCACATCACAGATAACTGTCCCCATCACAGATAACTGTCCTCATCACAGATAACTGTCCTCATCACAGATAACTGTCCCCAACACAGATAACTGTCCTCATCACAGATAGCTGTCCCCATCACAGATTACTGTCCCAATCACAGATAACTGTCCTCATCACAGATAATTGCCCCGATCACAGATAACTGTCCTCACTACAGATAACTGTCCCCTTCGCAGATAACTGTCCCCATCACAGATAACTGTCACCATCACTGATAACTGTCCCCAACACAGGTAACAGTCCCAATCACAGATAACTGTCCCCATCACTGATAACTGTCCCAATCACAGATAACTGTTCTCATCACAGAAAGCTGTCCCCATCACAGATAACTGTCCTCATCACAGATAACTGTCCCCATCACAGATAACTGTCCCCATCACAGACAACAGTCCTCATCACAGATAACTGTAATCATCACAGGTAACAGTCTCCATCAGTGATAACTGTCCCCATCACAGGTAACAGTCGCAATCACAGATAACTGTCCCCATCCCTGATAACTGTCCCCATCACAGATAACTGTTCTCATCACATATAACTGCCCTCATCACAGATAACTGTCATCATCAAACATAACTGTTCCCATCACAGATAACTGTCCTCATCACAATTAACTGTCCTCATCACAGATAACTATACTCATCACAGATAACTGTCCTCATCACAGATATCTGTCCTCATCACAGATAACTATCCTCATCACAGATAACTGTCCTCATCACAGATAACTATCCTCATCACAGATAACTGTCCACATCACAGATAACTGTCCTCATCACAGATAACTGTCCTCATCACAGATAACTGTCCACATCACAGATAACTGTCCTCATCACAGATAACTATTCTCATCACAGATAACTGTCCTCATCACAGATAACTATACTCATCACAGATAACTGTCATCATCACAGATATCTGTCCTCATCACAGATAACTGTCCTCATCACAGATAACTGTCCTCATCACAGATAATTGCCCCCATCACAGATTACTGACCCAATCACAGATAACTGTCCCCATCACTGATAACTGTCCCCATCACAGATAACTGCTCTCATCACAGATAACTGTCCCCATCACAGATAACTGTCCTCATCACAGATAACTGTCCACATCACAGATAACTGTCCTCATCACAGATAATATTCCTCATCACAGATAACTATCCTCATCACAGATAACTGTCCCCATCACAGATAACTGTCCTCATCACAGATAACTGTCCTCATCACAGATAACTGTCCCCAACACAGATAACTGTCCTCATCACAGATAGCTGTCCCCATCACAGATTACTGTCCCAATCACAGATAACTGTCCTCATCACAGATAACTGTCCTCATCACAGATAACTGTCCTCATCACAGATAACTGTCCCAATCACAGATAACTGTCCTCATCACAGATAACTGTCCCCATCACAGATAACTATACTCATCACAGATAACTGTCCTCATCACAGATATCTGTCCTCATCACAGATAACTGTCCTCATCACAGATAATTGCCCCCATCACAGATTACTGACCCAATCACAGATAACTGTCCCCATCACTGATAACTGTCCCCATCACAGATAACTGCTCTCATCACAGATAACTGTCCCCATCACAGATAACTGTCCTCATCACAGATAACTGTCCACATCACAGATAACTGTCCTCATCACAGATAATATTCCTCATCACAGATAACTATCCTCATCACAGATAACTGTCCCCATCACAGATAACTGTCCTCATCACAGATAACTGTCCTCATCACAGATAACTGTCCCCAACACAGATAACTGTCCTCATCACAGATAGCTGTCCCCATCACAGATTACTGTCCCAATCACAGATAACTGTCCTCATCACAGATAACTGTCCTCATCACAGATAACTGTCCTCATCACAGATAACTGTCCCAATCACAGATAACTGTCCTCATCACAGATAACTGTCCCCATCACAGATAACTATACTCATCACAGATAACTGTCCTCATCACAGATATCTGTCCTCATCACAGATAACTGTCCTCATCACAGATAATTGCCCCCATCACAGATAACTGTCCCAATCAAAGATAACTGTCCCCATCACAGATAACTGTTCTCATCACAGATAACTGCCCCATCACAGATAACTGTCGTCATCACAGATAACTGTGCCCATCACAGATAACTGTCCCAATCGCAGATTACTGTCCCCATCACTGATAACTGTCCTCATCACAGATGACTGTCCTCATCACAGATAACGATCCCCATCACAGATAACGGTCCTCATCACAGATAAGAGTCCTCTTCACCGATAACTATCCTCATCACAGATAACAGTCCTCATCACAGATAACTATCCTAATCACAGATAACTGTCCTCATCACAGATAACTGTCCTCATCACAGATAACTGTCCCCATCTCAGATAACTGTCCTCATCACAGATAACTGTCCACATCACAGATAACTGTCCTCATCACAGATAAGAGTCCTCTTCACCGATAACTATCCTCATCACAGATAACAGTCCTCATCACAGATAACTATCCTAATCACAGATAACTGTCCTCATCACAGATAACTGTCCTCATCACAGATAACTGTCCCCATCTCAGATAACTGTCCTCATCACAGATAACTGTCCACATCACAGATAACTGTCCTCATCATAGATAATTGCCCAAATCAGAGATAACTGTCCTCAACACAGATAACTGTCCTCATCACAGATAACTGTCCCCATCACAGATAACTGTTCTCATCACAGATAACTGCCCCATCACAGATAACTGTCGTCATCACAGATAACTGTGCCCATCACAGATAACTGTCCCAATCATAGATTACTGTCCCCATCACTGATAACTGTCCCCATCACAGATAACTGTTCTCATCACAGATAACTGTCCTCATCACAGATAACTGTCCTCATCACAGATAACTATACTCATCACAGATATCTGTCCTCATCACAGATAACTGTCCTCATCACAGAAAACTATACTCATCACAGATAACTCTCCTCATCACAGATATCTGTCCTCATCACAGATAACTATCCTCATCACAGGTAACTGTCCTCATCACAGATAACTATCCTCATGACAGATAACTGTCCACATCACAGATAACTGTCCTCAGCACAGATAACTGTCCTCATCACAGATAACTGTCCTCATCACAGATAACTATCCTCATGACAGATAACTGTCCACATCACAGATAACTGTCCTCATCTCAGATAACTGTCCTCATCACAGATATCTTTCCTCATCACAGATAACTATCCTCATCACAGATAACTGTCCTCATCACAGATAACTATCCTCATCACAGATAACTATCCTCATCACAGATATCTGTCCTCATCACAGATAACTATCCTCATCACAGATAACTATCCTCATCACAGATAACTGTCCTCATCACAGATAACTGTCCCCTTCGCAGATAACTGTCCCCATCACAGATAACTGTCCCCATCACTGATAACTGTTCCCATCACAGCTAACAGTCCCAATCACAGATAACTGCCCCCATCGCTGATAACTGCCCCATCACAGATAACTGTTCTAATCACAGATAACTGTCCCCATCACAGATAACTGTCCTCATCACAGATAACTGTCACCATCACAGATAACTGTCCCCATCACAGATAACAGTCCTCATCACAGATAACTGTACTCATCACAGATAACAGTCCCCATCACTGATAACTGTCCCCATCACAGGTAACAGTCCCAATCGCAGATAACTGTCCCCATCCCTGGTAACTGTCCCCATCACAGATAACTGTTCTCATCACACATAGCTGTCCCCATCACAGATAATTGTCGTCATCACAGATAACTGTGCCCATCACAGATAACTGTTCCAATCACAGATAACTGCCCCCATCACTGATAACTGTCCCCATCACAGATAACTGTTCTCGTCACAGATAACTGTCCTCATCACTGATAACTGTCCCCATCACAGATAACTGTTCTAATCACAGATAACTGTCCTCATCACAGATAACTGTCCTCATCACAGATAACTGTCCTCATCACAGATAACTGTCCTCATCACAGACAACTATCCTCATCAAAGATATGTATCCTCATCACAGTTAATTATCCTCATCACAGATAACTGTCCTCATCACAGATAACTGTCCTCATCACAGATAACTGTCCTCATCACAGATAACTGTCCTCATCACAGATAACTATCCACATCACAGATAACTGTCCTCATCACAGATAACTTTCCTCATCACAGATAACTGTCCTCATCACAGCTAAGAGTCCTCTTCACCGATAACTATCCTCATCACAGAAAACAGTCCTCATCACAGATATCTATCCTAATCACAGATAACTGTCCTCATCACAGATAACTGTCCTCATCACAGATAACTGTCCTCATCACAGATAACTGTCCCCATCTCAGATAACTGTCCTCATCACAGATAACTGTCCACATCACAGATAACTGTTCTCATCATAGATAATTGCCCAAATCACAGATAACTGTCCTCAGCACAGATAACTGTCCTCATCACAGATAACTGTCCTCATCACAGATAACTGTCCTCATCACAGATAACTGTCATCCTCAATGATAACTGTCCACATCACAGATAACTGTTCTCATCACAGATAACTGTTCTCATCACAGATAACTGTCCTCATCACAGATAACTGTCCTCATTATAGATAACTATACTCATCACAGATAACTGTCCTCATCACAGATAACTGTCCTCATCACAGATAACTATACTCATCACTGATAACTGTCCTCATCACAGATAACTGTCCTCATCACAGTTAACTATCCTCATCACAGATAACTGTCCTCATCACAGACAACTATCCTCATCAAAGATATGTATCCTCATCACAGTTAACTATCCTCATCACAGATAACTGTCCTCATCACAGATAACTGTCCTCATCACAGATAACTATCCTCATCACAGATAACTGACCTCATCACAGATAACTGTCCTCATCACAGATAACTGTCCTCATCACAGATAACTATACTCATCACAGGTAACTGTCCTCATCCCAGATATCTGTCCTCATCACAGATAACTATCCTCATCACAGATAACTGTCCACATCACAGATAACAGTCCCCATCACTGATAACTGTCCCCATCACAGGTAAAAGTCCCAATCGCAGATAACTGTCCCCATCCCTGATAACTGTCCCCATTACAGATAACTGTTCTCATCACAGATAGCTGTCCCCATCACAGATAATTGTTGTCATCACAGATAACTGTGCCCATCACAGATAACTGGCCCAATCACAGATAACTGCCCCCATCACAGATAACTGTCCACATCACAGATAACTGTTCTCATCACAGATAACTGTTCTCATCACAGATAACTGTCCTCATCACAGATAACTGTCCTCATCATAGATCACTATACTCATCACAGATAACTGTCCTCATCACAGATAACTGTCCTCATCACAGATAACTATACTCATCACTGATAACTGTCCTCTTCACAGATAACTGTCCTCATCACAGTTAACTATCCTCATCACAGATAACTGTCCTCATCACAGACAACTATCCTCATCAAAGATATGTATCCTCATCACAGTTAACTATCCTCATCACAGATAACTGTCCTCATCACAGATAACTGTCCTCATCACAGATAACTATCCTCATCACAGATAACTGACCTCATCACAGATAACTGTCCTCATCACAGATAACTTTCCTCATCACAGATAACTATCCTCATCACAGGTAAATGTCCTCTTCCCAGATATCTGTCCTCATCACAGATAACTATCCTCATCACAGATAACTGTCCACATCACAGATAATTGTCCTCATCACAGATAACTGTCCTCATCACGGATAACTATCCTCATCACAGATAACTGTCCTCATCACAGATAACTATACTCATCACAGATAACTATCCTCATCACAGATAACTGTCCTCATCACAGATAACTGTCCTCATCGCAGATAACTGTCCCCATCACAGATAACTGTCCTCATCACAGATAACTGTCCTCATCACAGATAACTGTCCTCATCAATGATAACTGTCCACATCACAGATAACTGTCCTCATCACAGTTAACTGTCCTCATCACAGATAACTGTCCTCATCACAGATAACTGTCCTCATCACAGATAACTATCCACATCACAGATAACTGTCCTCATCACAGATAACTTTCCTCATCACAGATAACTGTCCTCATCACAGATAACTGTCCTCATCAGAGATAACTGTCCTCATCACAGATAACTGTCCTCATCACAGATAACTGTCCTCATCACAGATAACTGTCCTCATCACAGATAACTGTCCCTATCACAGATAACTGTCCTCATCACAGATAACTGTCCTCATCACAGATAACTGTCCTCATCAATGATAACTGTCCACATCACAGATAACTGTCCTCATCACAGATAACTGTCCTCATCACAGATAACTGTCCTCATCACAGATAACTGTCCTCATCACAGATAACTGTCCTCATCACAGTTAACTATCCTCATCACAGATAACTGTCCTCATCACAGACAACTATCCTCATCAAAGATATGTATCCTCATCACAGTTAACTATCCTCATCACAGATAACTGTCCTCATCACAGATAACTGTCCTCATCACAGATAACTATCCTCATCACAGATAACTGACCTCATCACAGATAACTGTCCTCATCACAGATAACTTTCCTCATCACAGATAACTATCCTCATCACAGGTAACTGTCCTCTTCCCAGATATCTGTCCTCATCACAGATAACTATCCTCATCACAGATAACTGTCCACATCACAGATAACTGTCCTCATCACAGATAACTGTCCTCATCACGGACAACTATCCTCATCACAGATAACTGTCCTCATCACAGATAACTATACTCATCACAGATAACTATCCTCATCACAGATAACTGTCCTCATCACAGATAACTGTCCTCATCACAGATAACTGTCCCCATCACAGATAACTGTCCTCATCACAGATAACTGTCCTCATCACAGATAACTGTCCTCATCAATGATAACTGTCCACATCACAGATAACTGTCCTCATCACAGTTAACTGTCCTCATCACAGATAACTGTCCTCATCACAGATAACTGTCCTCATCACAGATAACTATCCACATCACAGATAACTGTCCTCATCACAGATAACTTTCCTCATCACAGATAACTGTCCTCATCACAGATAACTGTCCTCATCAGAGATAACTGTCCTCATCAGAGATAACTATCCTCATCACAGATAACTGTCCTCATCACAGATAACTGTCCTCATCACAGATAACTGTCCTCATCACAGATAACTGTCCCTATCACAGATAACTGTCCTCATCACAGATAACTGTCCTCATCACAGATAACTGTCCTCATCAATGACAACTGTCCACATCACAGATAACTGTCCTCATCACAGATAACTGTCCTCATCACAGATAACTGTCCTCATCACAGATAACTGTCCTCATTACTGATAACTGTCCCCATCACAGATAA
The DNA here is from genome assembly GCA_030390025.1 of Squalus acanthias. Lineage (NCBI taxonomy): Eukaryota > Metazoa > Chordata > Chondrichthyes > Squaliformes > Squalidae > Squalus > Squalus acanthias. The sequence goes on along the minus strand of CM059427.1, from coordinate 118,825,892 downwards.
CTGTTCTAATCACAGATAACTGTCCTCATCACAGATAACTGTCCTCATCACAGATAACTGTCCTCATCACAGATAACTATCCTCATCACAGATAACTGTCCTCATCACAGACAACTATCCTCATCAAAGATATGTATCCTCATCACAGTTAATTATCCTCATCACAGATAACTGTCCTCATCACAGATAACTGTCCTCATCACAGATAACTATCCTCATCACAGATAACTGACCTCATCACAGATAACTGTCCTCAGCACAGATAACTGTCCTCATCACAGATAACTATACTCATCACAGGTAACTGTCCTCATCCCAGATATCTGTCCTCATCACAGATAACTATCCTCATCACAGATAACTGTCCTCATCACAGATAACTGTCCTCATCACAGATAACTATCCTCATCACAGATAACTGTCCTCATCACAGGTAACAGTCCCTATCACAGATAACTGTCCTCACCCAGGATAACTATCCTCATCACAGACAACTGTCCTCATCAAAGATAACTCTCCCCATCACAGATAATTGCCCTCATCACAGATAACTGTCCTCATCACAGATAACTTTCCCAATCACAGATAACTGTCCCGATCACTGATAACTGTCCCCATCACAGATAACTGTCCTCATCACAGATAACTGTCCTCATCACAGATAACTGTCCTCATCAATGATAACTGTCCACATCACAGATAACTGTCCTCATCACAGTTAACTGTCCTCATCACAGATAACTGTCCTCATCACAGATAACTGTCCTCATCACAGATAACTATCCACATCACAGATAACTGTCCTCATCACAGATAACTGTCCTCATCACAGATAACTGTCCTCATCAGAGATAACTGTCCTCATCACAGATAACTGTCCTCATCACAGATAACTGTCCTCATCACAGATAACTGTCCTCATCACAGATAACTGTCCCTATCACAGATAACTGTCCTCATCACAGATAACTGTCCTCATCACAGATAACTGTCCTCATCAATGATAACTGTCCACATCACAGATAACTGTCCTCATCACAGATAACTGTCCTCATCACAGATAACTGTCCTCATCACAGATAACTGTCCTCATCACAGATAACTGTCCTCATCACAGTTAACTATCCTCATCACAGATAACTGTCCTCATCACAGACAACTATCCTCATCAAAGATATGTATCCTCATCACAGTTAACTATCCTCATCACAGATAACTGTCCTCATCACAGATAACTGTCCTCATCACAGATAACTATCCTCATCACAGATAACTGACCTCATCACAGATAACTGTCCTCATCACAGATAACTTTCCTCATCACAGATAACTATCCTCATCACAGGTAACTGTTCTCTTCCCAGATATCTGTCCTCATCACAGATAACTATCCTCATCACAGATAACTGTCCACATCACAGATAACTGTCCTCATCACAGATAACTGTCCTCATCACGGATAACTATCCTCATCACAGATAACTGTCCTCATCACAGATAACTATACTCATCACAGATAACTATCCTCATCACAGATAACTGTCCTCATCACAGATAACTGTCCTCATCACAGATAACTGTCCCCATCACAGAAAACTGTCCTCATCACAGATAACTGTCCTCATCACAGATAACTGTCCTCATCAATGATAACTGTCCACATCACAGATAACTGTCCTCATCACAGTTAACTGTCCTCATCACAGATAACTGTCCTCATCACAGATAACTGTCCTCATCACAGATAACTATCCACATCACAGATAACTGTCCTCATCACAGATAACTTTCCTCATCACAGATAACTGTCCTCATCACAGATAACTGTCCTCATCAGAGATAACTGTCCTCATCAGAGATAACTATCCTCATCACAGATAACTGTCCTCATCACAGATAACTATACTCATCACTGATAACTGTCCTCTTCACAGATAACTGTCCTCATCACAGTTAACTATCCTCATCACAGATAACTGTCCTCATCACAGACAACTATCCTCATCAAAGATATGTATCCTCATCACAGTTAACTATCCTCATCACAGATAACTGTCCTCATCACAGATAACTGTCCTCATCACAGATAACTATCCTCATCACAGATAACTGACCTCATCACAGATAACTGTCCTCATCACAGATAACTTTCCTCATCACAGATAACTATCCTCATCACAGGTAACTGTCCTCTTCCCAGATATCTGTCCTCATCACAGATAACTATCCTCATCACAGATAACTGTCCACATCACAGATAACTGTCCTCATCACAGATAACTGTCCTCATCACGGATAACTATCCTCATCACAGATAACTGTCCTCATCACAGATAACTATACTCATCACAGATAACTATCCTCATCACAGATAACTGTCCTCATCACAGATAACTGTCCTCATCACAGATAACTGTCCCCATCACAGATAACTGTCCTCATCACAGATAACTGTCCTCATCACAGATAACTGTCCTCATCAATGATAACTGTCCACATCACAGATTACTGTCCTCATCACAGTTAACTGTCCTCATCACAGATAACTGTCCTCATCACAGATAACTGTCCTCATCACAGATAACTATCCACATCACAGATAACTGTCCTCATCACAGATAACTTTCCTCATCACAGATAACTGTCCTCATCACAGATAACTGTCCTCATCAGAGATAACTGTCCTCATCAGAGATAACTATCCTCATCACAGATAACTGTCCTCATCACAGATAACTGTCCTCATCACAGATAACTGTCCTCATCACAGATAACTGTCCCTATCACAGATAACTGTCCTCATCACAGATAACTGTCCTCATCACAGATAACTGTCCTCATCAATGACAACTGTCCACATCACAGATAACTGTCCTCATCACAGATAACTGTCCTCATCACAGATAACTGTCCTCATCACAGATAACTGTCCTCATCACTGATAACTGTCCCCATCACAGATAACTGTTCTAATCACAGATAACTGTCCTCATCACAGATAACTGTCCTCATCACAGATAACTGTCCTCATCACAGATAACTATCCTCATCACAGATAACTGTCCTCATCACAGACAACTATCCTCATCAAAGATATGTATCCTCATCACAGTTAATTATCCTCATCACAGATAACTGTCCTCATCACAGATAACTGTCCTCATCACAGATAACTATCCTCATCACAGATAACTGACCTCATCACAGATAACTGTCCTCAGCACAGATAACTGTCCTCATCACAGATAACTATACTCATCACAGGTAACTGTCCTCATCCCAGATATCTGTCCTCATCACAGATAACTATCCTCATCACAGATAACTGTCCTCATCACAGATAACTGTCCTCATCACAGATAACTATCCTCATCACAGATAACTGTCCTCATCACAGGTAACAGTCCCTATCACAGATAACTGTCCTCACCCAGGATAACTATCCTCATCACAGACAACTGTCCTCATCAAAGATAACTCTCCCCATCACAGATAATTGCCCTCATCACAGATAACTGTCCTCATCACAGATAACTTTCCCAATCACAGATAACTGTCCCGATCACTGATAACTGTCCCCATCACAGATAACTGTCCTCATCACAGATAACTGTCCTCATCACAGATAACTGTCCTCATCAATGATAACTGTCCACATCACAGATAACTGTCCTCATCACAGTTAACTGTCCTCATCACAGATAACTGTCCTCATCACAGATAACTGTCCTCATCACAGATAACTATCCACATCACAGATAACTGTCCTCATCACAGATAACTTTCCTCATCACAGATAACTGTCCTCATCACAGATAACTGTCCTCATCAGAGATAACTGTCCTCATCACAGATAACTGTCCTCATCACAGATAACTGTCCTCATCACAGATAACTGTCCTCATCACAGATAACTGTCCCTATCACAGATAACTGTCCTCATCACAGATAACTGTCCTCATCACAGATAACTGTCCTCATCAATGATAACTGTCCACATCACAGATAACTGTCCTCATCACAGATAACTGTCCTCATCACAGATAACTGTCCTCATCACAGATAACTGTCCTCATCACAGATAACTGTCCTCATCACAGTTAACTATCCTCATCACAGATAACTGTCCTCATCACAGACAACTATCCTCATCAAAGATATGTATCCTCATCACAGTTAACTATCCTCATCACAGATAACTGACCTCATCACAGATAACTGTCCTCATCACAGATAACTTTCCTCATCACAGATAACTATCCTCATCACAGGTAACTGTCCTCTTCCCAGATATCTGTCCTCATCACAGATAACTATCCTCATCACAGATAACTGTCCACATCACAGATAACTGTCCTCATCACAGATAACTGTCCTCATCACGGATAACTATCCTCATCACAGATAACTGTCCTCATCACAGATAACTATACTCATCACAGATAACTATCCTCATCACAGATAACTGTCCTCATCACAGATAACTGTCCTCATCACAGATAACTGTCCCCATCACAGATAACTGTCCTCATCACAGATAACTGTCCTCATCACAGATAACTGTCCTCATCAATGATAACTGTCCACATCACAGATAACTGTCCTCATCACAGTTAACTGTCCTCATCACAGATAACTGTCCTCATCACAGATAACTGTCCTCATCACAGATAACTATCCACATCACAGATAACTGTCCTCATCACAGATAACTTTCCTCATCACAGATAACTGTCCTCATCACAGATAACTGTCCTCATCAGAGATAACTGTCCTCATCAGAGATAACTATCCTCATCACAGATAACTGTCCTCATCACAGATAACTGTCCTCATCACAGATAACTGTCCTCATCACAGATAACTGTCCCTATCACAGATAACTGTCCTCATCACAGATAACTGTCCTCATCACAGATAACTGTCCTCATCAATGACAACTGTCCACATCACAGATAACTGTCCTCATCACAGATAACTGTCCTCATCACAGATAACTGTCCTCATCACAGATAACTGTCCTCATCACTGATAACTGTCCCCATCACAGATAACTGTTCTAATCACAGATAACTGTCCTCATCACAGATAACTGTCCTCATCACAGATAACTGTCCTCATCACAGATAACTATCCTCATCACAGATAACTGTCCTCATCACAGACAACTATCCTCATCAAAGATATGTATCCTCATCACAGTTAATTATCCTCATCACAGATAACTGTCCTCATCACAGATAACTGTCCTCATCACAGATAACTATCCTCATCACAGATAACTGACCTCATCACAGATAACTGTCCTCAGCACAGATAACTGTCCTCATCACAGATAACTATACTCATCACAGGTAACTGTCCTCATCCCAGATATCTGTCCTCATCACAGATAACTATCCTCATCACAGATAACTGTCCTCATCACAGATAACTGTCCTCATCACAGATAACTATCCTCATCACAGATAACTGTCCTCATCACAGGTAACAGTCCCTATCACAGATAACTGTCCTCACCCAGGATAACTATCCTCATCACAGACAACTGTCCTCATCAAAGATAACTCTCCCCATCACAGATAATTGCCCTCATCACAGATAACTGTCCTCATCACAGATAACTTTCCCAATCACAGATAACTGTCCCGATCACTGATAACTGTCCCCATCACAGATAACTGTCCTCATCACAGATAACTGTCCTCATCACAGATAACTATCCACATCACAGATAACTGTCCTCATCACAGATAACTTTCCTCATCACAGATAACTGTCCTCATCACAGCTAAGAGTCCTCTTCACCGATAACTATCCTCATCACAGAAAACAGTCCTCATCACAGATATCTATCCTAATCACAGATAACTGTCCTCATCACAGATAACTGTCCTCATCACAGATAACTGTCCTCATCACAGATAACTTTCCCCATCTCAGATAACTGTCCTCATCACAGATAACTGTCCACATCACAGATAACTGTTCTCATCATAGATAATTGCCCAAATCACAGATAACTGTCCTCAGCACAGATAACTGTCCTCATCACAGATAACTGTCCTCATCACAGATAACTGTCCTCAGCACAGATAACTGTCCTCCTCAATGATAACTGTCCACATCACAGATAACTGTTCTCATCACAGATAACTGTTCTCATCACAGATAACTGTCCTCATCACAGATGACTGTCCTCATCATAGATAACTATACTCATCACAGATAACTGTCCTCATCACAGATAACTGTCCTCATCACAGATAACTATACTCATCACTGATAACTGTCCTCATCACAGATAACTGTCCTCATCACAGTTAACTATCCTCATCACAGATAACTGTCCTCATCACAGACAACTATCCTCATCAAAGATATGTATCCTCATCACAGTTAACTATCCTCATCACAGATAACTGTCCTCATCACAGATAACTGTCCTCATCACAGATAACTATCCTCATCACAGATAACTGACCTCATCACAGATAACTGTCCTCATCACAGATAACTGTCCTCATCACAGATAACTATACTCATCACAGGTAACTGTCCTCATCCCAGATATCTGTCCTCATCACAGATAACTATCCTCATCACAGATAACTGTCCACATCACAGATAACAGTCCCCATCACTGATAACTGTCCCCATCACAGGTAAAAGTCCCAATCGCAGATAACTGTCCCCATCCCTGATAACTGTCCCCATCACAGATAACTGTTCTCATCACAGATAGCTGTCCCCATCACAGATAATTGTTGTCATCACAGATAACTGTGCCCATCACAGATAACTGTCCCAATCACAGATAACTGCCCCCATCACAGATAACTGTCCCCATCACAGATAACTGTTCTCATCACAGATAACTGTTCTCATCACAGATAACTGTCCTCATCACAGATAACTGTCCTCATCATAGATCACTATACTCATCACAGATAACTGTCCTCATCACAGATAACTGTCCTCATCACAGATAACTATACTCATCACTGATAACTGTCCTCTTCACAGATAACTGTCCTCATCACAGTTAACTATCCTCATCACAGATAACTGTCCTCATCACAGACAACTATCCTCATCAAAGATATGTATCCTCATCACAGTTAACTATCCTCATCACAGATAACTGTCCTCATCACAGATAACTGTCCTCATCACAGATAACTATCCTCATCACAGATAACTGACCTCATCACAGATAACTGTCCTCATCACAGATAACTTTCCTCATCACAGATAACTATCCTCATCACAGGTAACTGTCCTCTTCCCAGATATCTGTCCTCATCACAGATAACTATCCTCATCACAGATAACTGTCCACATCACAGATAACTGTCCTCATCACAGATAACTGTCCTCATCACGGATAACTATCCTCATCACAGATAACTGTCCTCATCACAGATAACTATACTCATCACAGATAACTATCCTCATCACAGATAACTGTCCTCATCACAGATAACTGTCCTCATCACAGATAACTGTCCCCATCACAGATAACTGTCCTCATCACAGATAACTGTCCTCATCACAGATAACTGTCCTCATCAATGATAACTGTCCACATCACAGATAACTGTCCTCATCACAGTTAACTGTCCTCATCACAGATAACTGTCCTCATCACAGATAACTGTCCTCATCACAGATAACTATCCACATCACAGATAACTGTCCTCATCACAGATAACTTTCCTCATCACAGATAACTGTCCTCATCACAGATAACTGTCCTCATCAGAGATAACTGTCCTCATCAGAGATAACTATCCTCATCACAGATAACTGTCCTCATCACAGATAACTGTCCTCATCACAGATAACTGTCCTCATCACAGATAACAGTCCCTATCACAGATAACTGTCCTCATCACAGATAACTGTCCTCATCACAGATAACTGTCCTCATCAATGATAACTGTCCACATCACAGATAACTGTCCTCATCACAGATAACTGTCCTCATCACAGATAACTGTCCTCATCACAGATAACTGTCCTCATCACAGTTAACTATCCTCATCACAGATAACTGTCCTCATCACAGACAACTATCCTCATCAAAGATATGTATCCTCATCACAGTTAACTATCCTCATCACAGATAACTGTCCTCATCACAGATAACTGTCCTCATCACAGATAACTATCCTCATCACAGATAACTGACCTCATCACAGATAACTGTCCTCATCACAGATAACTTTCCTCATCACAGATAACTATCCTCATCACAGGTAACTGTCCTCTTCCCAGATATCTGTCCTCATCACAGATAACTATCCTCATCACAGATAACTGTCCACATCACAGATAACTGTCCTCATCACAGATAACTGTCCTCATCACGGATAACTATCCTCATCACAGATAACTGTCCTCATCACAGATAACTATACTCATCACAGATAACTATCCTCATCACAGATAACTGTCCTCATCACAGATAACTGTCCTCATCACAGATAACTGTCCCCATCACAGATAACTGTCCTCATCACAGATAACTGTCCTCATCACAGATAACTGTCCTCATCAATGATAACTGTCCACATCACAGATAACTGTCCTCATCACAGATAACTGTCCTCATCACAGATAACTGTCCTCATCACAGATAACTGTCCTCATCACAGATAACTATCCACATCACAGATAACTGTCCTCATCACAGATAACTTTCCTCATCACAGATAACTGTCCTCATCACAGATAACTGTCCTCATCAGAGATAACTGTCCTCATCAGAGATAACTATCCTCATCACAGATAACTGTCCTCATCACAGATAACTGTCCTCATCACAGATAACTGTCCTCATCACAGATAACTGTCCCTATCACAGATAACTGTCCTCATCACAGATAACTGTCCTCATCACAGATAACTGTCCTCATCAATGATAACTGTCCACATCACAGATAACTGTCCTCATCACAGATAACTGTCCTCATCACAGATAACTGTCCTCATCACAGATAACTATCCACATCACAGATAACTGTCCTCATCACAGATAACTTTCCTCATCACAGATAACTGTCCTCATCACAGCTAAGAGTCCTCTTCACCGATAACTATCCTCATCACAGAAAACAGTCCTCATCACAGATAACTGTCCTAATCACAGATAACTGTCCTCATCTCAGATAACTGTCCTCATCTCAGATAACTGTCCTCATCACAGATAACTGTCCACATCACAGATAACTGTTCTCATCATAGATAATTGCCCAAATCACAGATAACTGTCCTCAACACAGATAACTGTCCTCATCACAGATAACTGTCCTCATCACAGATAACTGTCCTCATCACAGATAACTGTTCTCATCACAGATAACTGTCCTCATCAATGATAACTGTCCACATCACAGATAACTGTCCTCATCACAGATAACTGTCCTCATCACAGATAACTGTCCTCATCACAGATAACTGTCCTCATCACAGATAACTATCCACATCACAGATAACTGTCCTCATCACAGATAACTTTCCTCATCACAGATGACTGTCCTCATCACAGCTAAGAGTCCTCTTCACCGATAACTATCCTCATCACAGAAAACAGTCCTCATCACAGATAACTATCCTAATCACAGATAACTGTCCTCATCACAGATAACTGTCCTCATCACAGATAACTGTCCTCATCACAGATAACTGTCCCCATCTCAGATAACTGTCCTCATCACAGATAACTGTCCACATCACAGATAACTGTTCTCATCATAGATAATTGCCCAAATCACAGATAACTGTCCTCAACACAGATAACTGTCCTCATCACAGATAACTGTCCCCATCACAGAAAACTGTCCCCATCACAGATAACTGTCCCCATCACTGATAACTGTCCCCATCACAGGTAACAGTCCCAATCACAGATAACTGTCCCCATCCCTGATAACTGTCCCCATCACAGATAACGCTTCTCATCACAGATAACTGTCCCAATCACAGATAACTATACTCGTCACAGGTAACTGTCCTCATCCCAGATATCTGTCCTCATCACAGATAACTATCCTCATCACAGATAATTGTCCTCATCACAGATAACTGTCCCCATCACAGATAACTATCCTCAACACAGATTACTGTCCACATCACAGATAACTATCCACATCACAGTTAACTGTCCTCATCACAGATAACTGTCCTCATCACAGATAACTGTCCTCATCACAGATAACTGTCCTCATCACAGATAACTATCCACATCACAGATAACTGTCCTCATCACAGATAACTTTCCTCATCACAGATAACTGTCCTCATCAAAGCTAAGAGTCCTCTTCACCGATAACTATCCTCATCACAGAAAACAGTCCTCATCACAGATATCTATCCTAATCACAGATAACTGTCCTCATCACAGATAACTGTCCTCATCACAGATAACTGTCCCCATCACAGATAATTGTTGTCATCACAGATAACTGTGCCCATCACAGATAACTGTCCCAATCACAGATAACTGCCCCCATCACAGATAACTGTCCCCATCACAGATAACTGTTCTCATCACAGATAACTGTTCTCATCACAGATAACTGTCCTCATCACAGATAACTGTCCTCATCATAGATCACTATACTCATCACAGATAACTGTCCTCATCCCAGATATCTGTCCTCATCACAGATAACTATCCTCATCACAGATAACTGTCCACATCACAGATAACAGTCCCCATCACTGATAACTGTCCCCATCACAGGTAAAAGTCCCAATCGCAGATAACTGTCCCCATCCCTGATAACTGTCCCCATCACAGATAACTGTTCTCATCACAGATAGCTGTCCCCATCACAGATAATTGTTGTCATCACAGATAACTGTGCCCATCACAGATAACTGTCCCAATCACAGATAACTGCCCCCATCACAGATAACTGTCCCCATCACAGATAACTGTTCTCATCACAGATAACTGTTCTCATCACAGATAACTGTCCTCATCACAGATAACTGTCCTCATCATAGATCACTATACTCATCACAGATAACTGTCCTCATCACAGATAACTGTCCTCATCACAGATAACTATACTCATCACTGATAACTGTCCTCTTCACAGATAACTGTCCTCATCACAGTTAACTATCCTCATCACAGATAACTGTCCTCATCACAGACAACTATCCTCATCAAAGATATGTATCCTCATCACAGTTAACTATCCTCATCACAGATAACTGTCCTCATCACAGATAACTGTCCTCATCACAGATAACTATCCTCATCACAGATAACTGACCTCATCACAGATAACTGTCCTCATCACAGATAACTTTCCTCATCACAGATAACTATCCTCATCACAGGTAACTGTCCTCTTCCCAGATATCTGTCCTCATCACAGATAACTATCCTCATCACAGATAACTGTCCACATCACAGATAACTGTCCTCATCACAGATAACTGTCCTCATCACGGATAACTATCCTCATCACAGATAACTGTCCTCATCACAGATAACTATACTCATCACAGATAACTATCCTCATCACAGATAACTGTCCTCATCACAGATAACTGTCCTCATCACAGATAACTGTCCCCATCACAGATAACTGTCCTCATCACAGATAACTGTCCTCATCACAGATAACTGTCCTCATCAATGATAACTGTCCACATCACAGATAACTGTCCTCATCACAGTTAACTGTCCTCATCACAGATAACTGTCCTCATCACAGATAACTGTCCTCATCACAGATAACTATCCACATCACAGATAACTGTCCTCATCACAGATAACTTTCCTCATCACAGATAACTGTCCTCATCACAGATAACTGTCCTCATCAGAGATAACTGTCCTCATCAGAGATAACTATCCTCATCACAGATAACTGTCCTCATCACAGATAACTGTCCTCATCACAGATAACTGTCCTCATCACAGATAACTGTCCCTATCACAGATAACTGTCCTCATCACAGATAACTGTCCTCATCACAGATAACTGTCCTCATCAATGATAACTGTCCACATCACAGATAACTGTCCTCATCACAGATAACTGTCCTCATCACAGATAACTGTCCTCATCACAGATAACTGTCCTCATCACAGATAACTGTCCTCATCACAGTTAACTATCCTCATCACAGATAACTGTCCTCATCACAGACAACTATCCTCATCAAAGATATGTATCCTCATCACAGTTAACTATCCTCATCACAGATAACTGTCCTCATCACAGATAACTGTCCTCATCACAGATAACTATCCTCATCACAGATAACTGACCTCATCACAGATAACTGTCCTCATCACAGATAACTTTCCTCATCACAGATAACTATCCTCATCACAGGTAACTGTCCTCTTCCCAGATATCTGTCCTCATCACAGATAACTATCCTCATCACAGATAACTGTCCACATCACAGATAACTGTCCTCATCACAGATAACTGTCCTCATCACGGATAACTATCCTCATCACAGATAACTGTCCTCATCACAGATAACTATACTCATCACAGATAACTATCCTCATCACAGATAACTGTCCTCATCACAGATAACTGTCCTCATCACAGATAACTGTCCCCATCACAGATAACTGTCCTCATCACAGATAACTGTCCTCATCACAGATAACTGTCCTCATCAATGATAACTGTCCACATCACAGATAACTGTCCTCATCACAGATAACTGTCCTCATCACAGATAACTGTCCTCATCACAGATAACTGTCCTCATCACAGATAACTATCCACATCACAGATAACTGTCCTCATCACAGATAACTTTCCTCATCACAGATAACTGTCCTCATCACAGATAACTGTCCTCATCAGAGATAACTGTCCTCATCAGAGATAACTATCCTCATCACAGATAACTGTCCTCATCACAGATAACTGTCCTCATCACAGATAACTGTCCTCATCACAGATAACTGTCCCTATCACAGATAACTGTCCTCATCACAGATAACTGTCCTCATCACAGATAACTGTCCTCATCAATGATAACTGTCCACATCACAGATAACTGTCCTCATCACAGATAACTGTCCTCATCACAGATAACTGTCCTCATCACAGATAACTATCCACATCACAGATAACTGTCCTCATCACAGATAACTTTCCTCATCACAGATAACTGTCCTCATCACAGCTAAGAGTCCTCTTCACCGATAACTATCCTCATCACAGAAAACAGTCCTCATCACAGATAACTGTCCTAATCACAGATAACTGTCCTCATCTCAGATAACTGTCCTCATCTCAGAAAACTGTCCTCATCACAGATAACTGTCCACATCACAGATAACTGTTCTCATCATAGATAATTGCCCAAATCACAGATAACTGTCCTCAACACAGATAACTGTCCTCATCACAGATAACTGTCCTCATCACAGATAACTGTCCTCATCACAGATAACTGTTCTCATCACAGATAACTGTCCTCATCAATGATAACTGTCCACATCACAGATAACTGTCCTCATCACAGATAACTGTCCTCATCACAGATAACTGTCCTCATCACAGATAACTGTCCTCATCACAGATAACTATCCACATCACAGATAACTGTCCTCATCACAGATAACTTTCCTCATCACAGATGACTGTCCTCATCACAGCTAAGAGTCCTCTTCACCGATAACTATCCTCATCACAGAAAACAGTCCTCATCACAGATAACTATCCTAATCACAGATAACTGTCCTCATCACAGATGACTGTCCTCATCACAGATAACTGTCCTCATCACAGATAACTGTCCCCATCTCAGATAACTGTCCTCATCACAGATAACTGTCCACATCACAGATAACTGTTCTCATCATAGATAATTGCCCAAATCACAGATAACTTTCCTCAACACAGATAACTGTCCTCATCACAGATAACTGTCCCCATCACAGAAAACTGTCCCCATCACAGATAACTGTCCCCATCACTGATAACTGTCCCCATCACAGGTAACAGTCCCAATCACAGATAACTGTCCCCATCCCTGATAACTGTCCCCATCACAGATAACGCTTCTCATCACAGATAACTGTCCCAATCACAGATAACTATACTCGTCACAGGTAACTGTCCTCATCCCAGATATCTGTCCTCATCACAGATAACTATCCTCATCACAGATAATTGTCCTCATCACAGATAACTGTCCCCATCACAGATAACTATCCTCAACACAGATTACTGTCCACATCACAGATAACTATCCACATCACAGTTAACTGTCCTCATCACAGATAACTGTCCTCATCACAGATAACTGTCCTCATCACAGATAACTGTCCTCATCACAGATAACTATCCACATCACAGATAACTGTCCTCATCACAGATAACTTTCCTCATCACAGATAACTGTCCTCATCAAAGCTAAGAGTCCTCTTCACCGATATCTATCCTCATCACAGAAAACAGTCCTCATCACAGATATCTATCCTAATCACAGATAACTGTCCTCATCACAGATAACTGTCCTCATCACAGATAACTGTCCCCATCACAGATAATTGTTGTCATCACAGATAACTGTGCCCATCACAGATAACTGTCCCAATCACAGATAACTGCCCCCATCACAGATAACTGTCCCCATCACAGATAACTGTTCTCATCACAGATAACTGTTCTCATCACAGATAACTGTCCTCATCACAGATAACTGTCCTCATCATAGATAACTATACTCATCACAGATAACTGTCCTCATCACAGATAACTGTCCTCATCACAGATAACTATACTCATCACTGATAACTGTCCTCTTCACAGATAACTGTCCTCATCACAGTTAACTATCCTCATCACAGATAACTGTCCTCATCACAGACAACTATCCTCATCAAAGATATGTATCCTCATCACAGTTAACTGTCCTCATCACAGATAACTGTCCTCATCACAGATAACTGTCCTCATCACAGATAACTATCCTCATCACAGATAACTGACCTCATCACAGATAACTGTCCTCATTACAGATAACTGTCCTCATCACAGATAACTATCCTCATCACAGGTAACTGTCCTCTTCCCAGATATCTGTCCTCATCACAGATAACTATCCTCATCACAGATAACTGTCCACATCACAGATAACTGTCCTCATCACAGATAACTGTCCTCATCACGGATAACTATCCTCATCACAGATAACAGTCCTCATCACAGTAACTGTCCCCATCACAGATAACTATCCTCATCACAGATAGCTGACCTCATCACAGATAACTGTCCCCATCAGAGAAATCTGGCCTCATCACAGATAACAGTCTTCATCACAGATAACTGTCCCCATCAGAGATAACTGTCCTCATCACAGATAACAGTCCCCATCACAGATAACTGTCCCCATCACAGATAACTCTCCTCATCAGAGCTAACTGTCCCCATCGCACATAACTGTCACCATCCCAGATAACTGTCCCCATCACAGATAACTGTCCTCATCACAGAAAACTGTCCCCATCACAGATAACTGTCCCCATCACAGATAACTGTCCTCATCACAGATAAATGTCCGCATCACAGATAACAGTCCTCATCACAGATAACTGTCCCCATCACAGATAACTGTCCCCATCACAGATAACTGTCCTCATCACAGATAACTGTCCTCATCACAGATAACGGTCCGCATCACAGATAACTGTCCTCATCACAGATAACTGTCCTCATCCCAGTTAACTGTCCTCATCACAGATAACTGTCCCCATCACAGATAACTGTCCCCATCACTGATAACTGTCCTCATCACAGATAACTGTCCTCATCACAGATTACTGTCCCCCTCACAGATAACTGACTGTGTGGAGAGTGGCCATGTGGAGACTGACCGTGTGGAGAAATGACCATGTGCAGATTGACCGTGTGGAGAGTCACCGTGTGGAGAGTCACCATGTGAAGAGTGACCTACTGGAGTGTGACCTTCTGGAGAGTGACCATGTAGAGAGTGACCATGTGGAGAGTGAACAAGTGGAGAGTGACCATGTTGAGAGTGACCATGTAGAGAGTAACCAAGTGCTGAGTGACCGAGTGGAGATTGATAATGTGGAGCGTGACCGTGTGCAGAGTGATCAGTTGGAGAGTGCATAAGTGGAGAGTGACCATGTAGAGAGTGACCATGTGGAGAGTGACCATGTAGAGAGTGACCATGTGGAGAGTGACCATGTGGAGTGTGACCATGTGGAGAGTGACCATGTGGTGAGATTGACCATTTGGAGAGTGACCGAGTGGAGAGTGACTATGTGGAGAGTGACCATGTGCCGAGTGACCATGTGGAGAGTGACCAAGAGCGGAGTGACTGTGTGGATAGTGACCGAGTGGAGTGTGACCATGTGGAGAGTGAACGTTTGGAGAGTGACCATGTGGAGAGTGACCGTGTGGAGAATGACAGTGTGGACAGTGACCATGTGGAGTGTGACCATGTGGAGAGTGACCATGTGAAGAATGATCTTGTGGAGAGGGAACATGTGGATAGTTACCGAGTGGAGCGTGACCATGTGGAGAGTGACCAAGTGGAGACTAACCATGTGGAGAATGACAATGTGGAGAGTGACCGTGTGGAGAGTTACCAAGTGGAGAGTGACCATGCGGAGAGTGGCCGTGTGGAGCGTGACTGTGTGGAATGTGACCGTGTGAACACTGCCCGAGCTGAGAGTCACCGAGTGGAGAGTGACCATGTGGTGAGTGAACATGTGGAGAGTGACCATGTGGAGAGTGACCATGTAGAGAGTGACCGAGTGGCTAGGGACCTTGTGGTGCGTGACCATGTGGAGAGTGACCGAGTGGAGAGTGACCGTGTGGAGAGAGACTGTGTGGTGAGTGACCTTGTAGAGAGTGACCATGTGCAGAGTGACCGAGTGGAGAGTGACAATGTGGAGAGTGACCGTGTGCAGAGTGATCGAGTGGAGAGTGAGTATGTGGAGAGTGACCATGTAGAGAGTGACCATGTGGAGAGTGACTGTGTGCAGAGTGATCGAGTGGAGAGTGAGCATGTGGACAGTGACCATGCAGAGAGTGACCGAGTCGAAAGTGACCATGTGGAGATTCACAATGTAGAGAGTGACCATGTGGAGAGTGACCAAGTGGAGAGCGACCATGTAGAGAGTGACCGTGTGGAGAGTGTCCACGTGGAGAGTGACCATGTGGAGTGTGACCTTGTGGTGCATGACCATGTGGAGAGTGACCGAGTGGAGAGTGACCATTTGGAGAGTGACTGTTTGGAGAGTGACCGTGTGGAGAGTGACCATGTGGAGAGTGACGATGTAGAGAGTGACCATGTGGAGAGTGTCCACGTGGAAAGTGACCATGTGCATAATGACCATGTGGAGAGTGACCATGTGGAGAGTGACCGAGTGGAGAGTGACCATGTGGAGAGTGACCGTGTGGAGAGTGACCACATGGAGATTGACCACTTGGAGAGTGACCATGTAGAGAGTGACTATGTGGAGAGTGATCATGTGGAGGGTGACCATTTGGAGAGTGACCGTGTGGAGAGTTACCATGTGGAGAGTGACCATGTGGAGAGTGACCGTATGGAGAGTGACCATGTGGAGAGTGACCATGTGAAGAGTGCTTGAGTGGAGAGTGACCGATTGTTTATTGATCGTGTGCAGAGTGACCATGTGGAGAGTGACCACTTGGAGAGTGACCATGTAGAGAGTGACTATGTGGAGAGTGATCATGTGGAGGGTGACCATTTGGAGAGTGACCGTGTGGAGAGTTACCATGTGGAGAGTGACCATGTGGAGAGTGACCGTATGGAGAGTGACCATGTGGAGAGTGACCATGTGAAGAGTGCTTGAGTGGAGAGTGACTGATTATTTATTGATCGTGTGGAGACTGACCATGTGGAGAGTGACCGCATGGAGAGTGACCGTGTGGAGAGAGACCATGTGGAGAGTAACTATGTGGAGAGTTACCATGTGGAGACTGACCATGTGGAGAGTGATCGTGTGGAGAGTGACAAATATGGAGAGTGACCTTGTGGAGATTGACCATGTGGAGAGTGACCATGTGGAGAGAGACCAAGTGGAGAGTGACCATGTGGAGAGTGACCGTGTGGACAGTGACCATGTGGAGAGTGACAATGTGGAGAGTGATCATGTGGACAGTGACCATGTGGAGAGTGACAATGTGGAGAGTGACCATTAGAAGATAAGAACATCAGAAATAGGAGCAGGAATAGGACACTTGGCCCCTCGAGCCTGCTACGCCATTCAATAAGATCATGGGTGATCTTGGGCTCAAAGCCAATTCCCCGTCCGCTCCCCATAACCCTTCACTCCCTTATCTAGCAAAAATCTGTCTATCTCCACCTGTGGAGAGTTACAGTGTGGAGAGTGACCGTGTGAAGAGTGACCATGTGTAGAGTGACCATGTGGAGAGTGATCATGTGGAGAGTGATCGTCTGGAGAGCAACCATAGAAACATAGAAACATAGAAGATAGGAGCAGGAGTAGGCCATTCGGCCCCTCGAGCCTGCTCCGCCATTCGATGAGATCATGGCTGATCATCCAAACTCAGTACCCTGTACCTGCCTTCTCCTCATATCCCTTGATACCTTTAGCTTTAAGAAATATATCTAACTCATTCTTGAATATATTTAATGACTTGGCCTCAACTACCTTCTGTGGTAGAGAATTCCACAGGTTCACCACTCTCTGGGTGAAGAAATTCTTCCTCATTTCTGTCCTAATGGCTTACCCCTTATCCTTAGATTATAACCCCTGGTTCTGGACTCTCCGACCATCGGGAACATTCTTCCTGCATCTAGTTTGTCCAGACCTGTCAGAATTTTATATGTTTCAATGAGATCCCCTTTCATTCTTCTATACTCCAGTGAGTATAAGCCCAATCGACCCAATCTCTCCTCATATGTCATTCCTGCCATCCCAGGTATCAGCCTTGTGAATCTTCGCTGAACTCCCTCCATGGCTAGAACATCCTTCCTCAGATAAGGTGACCAAAACTGCACACAATACTCAAGGTGTGGTCTCACCAAGGCCCTGTACAACTGCAGCAGGACATCCCTGTTCCTATACTCAAACCCGTTCGCTATGAAGGCCAACATACCATTTGCCTTCTTCACCGCCTGCTGCACCTGCATGCTTACCTTCAGCGACTGGTGCACAAGGACACCCAGGTCTCGTTGCACTTCCCCTTCTCCCAATCTATTGCCATTCAGATAATAGTCTGCCTTTCTGTTTTTGACACCAAAGTGGATAACCTCGCATTTATCCACGTTATATTGCATCTGCCACGCTTTTGCCCACTCACCCAACCTGTCCAAATCATCCTGGAGTTTCTCGGTATCCTCCTCGCAGCACACACTCCCACCGAGCTTTGTGTCATCTGCAAGCTTGGAGATATTACATTTAGTTCCCTTATCTAGATCATTAATGTATATTGTGAATAGCTGGGGTCCAAGGACCGATCCCTGCGGTACCCCACTAGTCACTGCTTGCCACTCGGAAAAAGAGCCATTAATTCCTACTCTTTGCTTTCTGTCCGCCAACCAGTTCTCTATCCAAGTCAATACCTTGCCCCCAATCCCATGTGCCTTAACTTTACACGCTAATCTCTTATGCGGGACCTTATCGAAAGCCTTTTGAAAGTCCAAATACACCACATCTATTGGTTCTCCCTTATCTATTTTCCCAGTTACATCCTCAAAAAATTCCAGTAGATTAGTCAAGCACGATTTACCTTTTGTAAATCCATGTTGACTTTGTCCGATCCTGTCACTGTTTTTCAAGTGCTCAGCTATTACATCCTTTATAATGGACTCTAGCATTTTCCCCACTACCGATGTCAGGCTTACCGGTCTGTAATTCCCCGCTTTCTCTCTACCACCCTTTTTGAATAGTGGAGTAACATTAGCTACCCTCCAATCCATGGGTACAGTTCCAGATTCCATCGAATGTTGGAAGATGATCAGCAATGCATCTACTATTTCTAGGGCCACTTCCTTAAGTACCCTAGGATGTAGATTATCAGGCCCTGGGGATTTATCGGCCTTCAATCCAGTCAATTTCCCTAACACCATTTCCCTGCAAATACTGATTTCTTTCAGTTCCTCCCTTTCATCAGACCGTATGTTCTCCAACATCTCTGGAGGTTATTTGTGTCCTCCTTTGTGAAGACAGAACCAAAATATGCATTTAATTGGTCTGCCATTTCTTTGTTCCCCATTATAACTTCCCCCGCTTCTGACTGCAAGGGACCTACACTTGATTTCACTAATCTTTTTCTCTTCACATATCTATAAACTCTTACAGTCAGTTTTTATGTTCCCTGCCAGCTTACTTTCATATTCTATTTTCCCCTTCTTAATTAATCCCTTTGTCCTCCTTTGTTGAATCCTAAACTGCTCCCAATCCTCAGGGTTACCGCTTTTTCTGGCCAATTTATATGCCCTCTCCTTGGATCTTATGCTATCCCTAATTTCCCTTGTTAGCCACGGTTGAGTCACCCTTTTTGTTTTATTCTTATGTTTACCGGATGGTTTTCTGGTACAATATGTGGATTGTGGCCATGTGGAGAGTGACCATGTGGAGATTGACCATGTGGAGAGTGATCATGTGGAGAGTGACCGTCTGGAGAACAACCATGTGGATTGTGACCATGTGGAGAGTGACCATGTGAAGAGTGACCATGTGAAGAGTGACCATGTGGTGAGTGACCATGTGAAGAGTGTCCATGTGGAGAGTGGCCAAGTGGAGAGTGACCATGTAGAGAGTGACCATGTGCAGAGTGACCAAGTGGAGAGTGACCATGTGAAGAGTGACTGTGCGGAGAGTGACCATGTGGATAGTGACCATGTAGAGAGTGACCATGTGCAGAGTGACCATGTGGAGAGTGACCATGTGGAGAGTGACCATGAGGAGAGTGACCGTGTGGAGAATGACAAATTGGAGAGTGACCGTGTGGAGAATCACCATGTGGAGAGTGAATATGTGGTGGGTGACCATGTGGAGAGTGACCAGGTGGAGAGTGACCGTGTGGAGAGTGACCATGTGGAGTGTGACTGTGGGCAGAGTGATCATTTGGAGAGTGACCGTGTGGAGTGTGACCATGTGAAGGGTAACCGTGCAGAAAGTGAAAGTGTGGAGTGTGACCATGTGGAGTGTGACTTTGTGGAGAGTGACAGTGTCGAGAGTGACCACGTGAAGAATAACCATGTGGAGTGTGACCGTGTGGAGAGTGACCACATGGTGAGTGACCATGTGGAGAGTGACAGTGTGGAGTGTGACCGTGTGGAGTGTGACCATGTGGAGGGTGACCACGTGAAGAATAACCGTGTGGAGTGTCACCGTGTGGAGAGTGACCACGTGGTGAGTGACCATTTGGAGAGTGACCATGTGGAGAGTGACCATGTGGAGAATAACCGTGTGGAGTGTGACCATGTGGAGAGTGACTGTGTGGAGAGTGACGATGTGGATAGCGACCATGTGGAGAGTTACCATGTGGAGACTGACCATGTGGAGAGTGATCATGTGGAGAGTGACCGTGTGGAGAGTGACCATGTGGAGAGTGACAAATATGGAGAGTGACCATGTGGAGATTGACCATGTTAAGAGTGACCATGTGGAGAGAGACTGAGTGGAGAGTGACCATGTGGAGAGTGATCGTGTGGACAGTGGCCATGTGGAGAGTGACCATGTGGAGAGTGACCATGTGGAGAGTGACCATGTGGAGAGTGACCGAGTGGAGAGTGACCATGTGGAGAGTGATCGTGTGGACAGTGGCCATGTGGAGAGTGACCATGTGGAGAGTGACCATGTGGAGAGTGACCATGTGGACAGTGACCATGTGGAGAGTGACAATGTGGAAAGTGACCATAAGAAGATAAGAACATTGGTAAGTAATTGGTTGGTGAGTATTTCTCTCTTTTTAAACTTAAACTCTGTGGGTTGTAGTTAATAAGGCCTTTCTGGTGCAGAGTGACTGTTGGTAAACCATTTAACTGGTGTAATTTAGAGGGATTGATTTAATTTATATCCAATTAATTAGAGGGGATACTAGCATCTATAATCGGGCAGAGAGTGTTCATAACTAACAATAAAAAATGTAATTAATTACATAGAATGGAGCAGGTGATGTGTTACTGTTGCGAGATGTGGGAGCCGGTGGACCCCATTGAGGCTCACGGTGATTACATCTGCGACAAGTGTCTGCTGCTACAGGAACTCCAGCTCCGTATTGATGAGCTGGAGTCTGAGCTTCAGACACTGCGACACATCAGGGTGGGGGAGAAGTACCTGGACTTTGTGTTTCAGGATGTGGTCACACCCATGAAGTTAATTAATTCAGATGTAGCCCATGGTCAGGGACAGGACGGTGTGACTACGAGTGAGGCAGGTACGGGGATCCAGGAGGTAGTGTTGGAGGAGCTGCAGCCCTTGCTCTTGTCCAACAGGTTCGAGGTTCTTACTCCCTGTGGGGACGGGAGCAGGGACTGCAGGGAGGATGAGCAACCTGGCCACAGCACCGTGGAATGGGGGGCCATTCAAGAGGGGGGAGCAAATAGAAATGTTGTAGTGGTAGGGGATAGTATTATTAGGGGGATAGATAGAGTTCTCTGCAGCCGAGAGCGAGAGTCCCGTAGGCTGTGTTGCCTGCCAGGGTTAAGGACATCTCCTCTGGGCTGGAAAGAAACTTGCAGTGGGAGGGGGTGGATCCAGTTGTCGTGGTCCATGTTGGTACAAACGACGTAGATAGGACAAGGAAGCAGGTTCTATTAAAGGAGTATGAGCAGCTAGGGGTCAAATTAAAAAACAGAACCTCAAGGGTATTAATCTCTGGATTATTACCTGAGCCACGAGCGAATTTGGCTAGGACAAATAAAATTAGAGAGTTAAATGAGTGGCTCAAAGACTGGTGTGGGAGAAATGGGTTTTGCTTCCTGGGACACTGGCACCAGTACTGGGGCAAAAGGGAGCTGTTCCGTGGGGACGGGCTTCACTTGGCCAGCACTGGGACTAGAGTCCTGGCGGATCATATAACTAGGGCTGTAGAGAGGGCTTTAAACTAACTAGTGGGGGGGAGGTTCCTAGAGAGCAAATAATAAAAATGACAACAGAGAAGGTCATAGACTTAGGTAGCAGTGGGGAAATTAAAAACCAGAGTGTGTCAGGAAGGAGCAGAAGGTATGGAGTAAAAGGTAAAGTAATAAAAAGGGCAAAAGCAGGAACTAAGTGTCACAAAACATATTTGAAAGTTCTCTATCTGAATGCACGTAGCATTCGTAACAAAATAGACGAGTTAATGGCACAAATAACTACATATGGGTATGATCTTGTGGCCATTACAGAAATATGGCTGCAGGGTGACAATGCCTGGGAATTAAACATACCAGGTTATTTAACGATCAGGAAGGACAGGCAGGAAGGAAGGGGAGGTGGGGTGGCTATGTTAATAAATGAAGGAATCACTGTAATATAGAGAAATGATATTGGGTCAAAAGATCAGGATAATGAAACAGTTTGGGTGGAGATAAGGAATAATAAGGGGAAAAAAACACTAGTGGGCATAGTCTATAGGCCTCCGAACAGTTGCAACTCTGTTGGACGGAGTATCAATCAGGAAATAGTTGAGGCTTGTAATAAGGGAACATCTTTAATTATGGGGGATTTTAACTATCATATTAATTGGGCAAATCAAATTGGGCAGGGCTGCCTTGAGGATGAGTTCATTGAGTGTATTAGGGATGGGTTTCTTGAGCAGTATGTAACTGAACCAACCAGGGGGCAAGCAACCTTAGATCTGGTCCTGTGTAACGAGACACGATTAATTAAAAATGTCCTAGTAAAGGATCCCCTTGGAATGAGTGACCATAACATGGTTGAATTCCATATTCAATTAGAGGGTGAAAAGGTTGGATCTCAAACAAGTGTGCTAAGCTTGAATAAAGGAGACTATGAAGGTATGCGAGCAGAATTGAGTAGAGTGGATTGGGAAAATAGATTAAAGGGTAAAACAATACATGATCAGTGGTGTACATTTAAGGAGTTATTTTACAACTTCCAAAAAATATATATTCCACTGAGAAGAAAAGGGTGTAAAAGAAAGGACAGTCATCCGTGGCGAAGTAAAGAAATTAAGGATAGTATTCGACTAAAAACAAGGGCTTATAAGGTAGCCAAATCTAGTGGGAGGATAGAGGATTGGGAAAACTTTAAAAGACAGCAAAAAATAACAAAAAGATTGATTAAGAAAGGGAAGATAGATTATGAAAGTAAATTAGCAAAAAATATAAAAACAGATAGTAAGAGTTTTTATAGTTATATAAAAAGAAAAAGGGTGGCTAAAGTAAATGTTGGTCTCTTAGAAGATGAGACCGGGAAATTAATGGTGGGAAATATGGAGATGGCAAATACACTGAATGAATATTTTGTATCAGTCTTTACAGTAGAGGAAACTAAGAATATCCCAACACTGGACAAACAGGGGGCTAAAGGGGGGGAGGAGCTAAACACGATCAAAATCACTAAGGAAGTGGTACTTGGTAAAATAATGGGACTCAAGGCGGATAAATCACCTGGACCTGATGGCTTACATCCTAGGGTCTTGAGGAAGTGGCGGTAGGGATTGTGGATGCATTGGTAATAATTTTCCAAAACTCCCTGGACTCAGCAAAGATCCCGGCAGACTGGAAAACTGCTAATGTAACACCCTTATTTAAAAAGGGCAGTAGACAGAAGGCTGGAAACTATAGACCGGTTAGCCTAACATCTGTGGTAGGTAAAATTTTGGAGTCCATTATTAAGGAGACAATAACGGGACATTTGGATAATCAAAATTTAATAGGACAAAGTCAGCATGGTTTTATGAAGGGGAAGTCATGTTTGACAAATTTGCTGGAGTTCTTTGAGGAAGTAACTTACAGGGTGGATAAAGGGGAACCAGTGGATGTGGTGTATTTAGATTTCCAAAAGGCATTTGACAAGGTGCCACACAAAAGATTATTGCTTAAGATAAAAAATCACTGGATTGGGGGGAATATTCTGGCATGGATAGAGGATTGGCTATCTAACAGAAGGCAGAGAGTTGGGATAAATGGTTCATTCTCAGACTGGCAATCAGTAACTAGTGGTTTTCTGCAGGGGTCAGTGCTGGGTCCCCAACTCTTTACAATCTATATTAACGATTTGGAGGAGGGGACCGAGTGTAACATATCAAAGTTTGCAGATGATACTAAGATGGGAGGGAAAGTAGTGAGTGAGGAGGACATAAAAAATCTGCAAGGGGACATAGACAGGCTAAGTAAGTGGGCAGAGATTTGGCAGATGGAATACAATACTGGAAAGTGTGAGGTTATGCACTTTGGCAGGAAAAATAGTAGAGCAAGTTATTATCTTAATGGCAAGAAACTGGAAAGTACTGAAGTACAAAGGGATCTGGGGGTCCTGGTGCACGAAACTCAAAAGGTTAGTATGCAGGTGCAGCAAGTGATTAAGAAGGCCAATGGAATGTTGGCTTTCATTGCTAGGGGGATAGAATATAAAAATAGGGAGGTATTGCTTCAGTTGTACAAGGTATTGGTGAGACCGCACCTGGAATACTGCATACAGTTTTGGTGTCCATACTTAAGAAAAGACATACTTGCTCTCGAGTCAGTACAAAGAAGGTTCACTCGGTTAATCCCGGGGATGAGGGGATGGACATATGAGGAGAGGTTGGGTAGATTGGGACTCTACTCATTGGAGTTCAGCAGAATGAGAGGCGATCTTATTGAAACATATAAGATTGCGAAGGGGTTGGATCGGGTGGATGTGGGGAGGATGTTCCCGATGATGGGTGAAACTAGAACTAGGGGGCATAGTCTTAGAATAAGGGGCTGCTCTTTCAAAACTGAGATGAGAAGGAACTACTTCACTCAGAGGGTGGTAGGTCCATGGAATATGCTGCCCCAAAAAGCTGTAGAAGCTACATCATTACATAAATTTAAAACAGAAATAGACAGTTTCCTAGAAGTAAAGGGAATTAAGGGTTACGGGGAGCGGGCAGGAATTTGGACATAAGTCTAGGTTCGGGTCGGTCATTGTGCTGTGGGTAGCGTAGCGGGCCCAGGGGCCGTGTAGCCTGATCCTGCTCCTATTTTGTGTGTCCAATTCTGTAAGGTTCAGGAGATGGTTCTGTGATAGTAGATTGGCGGTTAGGATCAGATCAGCCATGATCTTATTGAATGGCGGTCAGGCTCGAGGGGCCAATTGGCCTACTCCTGCTCCTATTTCTTATGTTCTTATGTTCTTATGTAACATAAGAAATAGGTGCAGGAATAGGCCACTTGGCCCCTCGAGCCTGCTACGCCATTCAATAAGATCATGGCTGATATTGGGCTCAAAACCACTTCCCAGCCCGCTCCCCATAACCCTTCACTCCCTTATCTAGCAAAAATCTGTCTATCTCCACCTTAAATGTATTTCATGTGAAGAGTGACCATGTGGAGAGTGACCGTGTAGAGATGGCCATGTGGAGAGTGACCGTGTAGAGAGTGGCCATGTGGAGAGTGACCTTGTGGAGAGTGACCATGTGGAGAGTGACCATGTGGAGAAACACCATGTGTAGAGTGACCATGTGGAGAATGACCGTGTGGAGAAATTACCGTGTGGAGAGTCACTGTGTGGAGAGTGACCATGTGGAGATTGTCAATGTGAAGAGTGACCATGTGGAGAGCGACCGTGTGGATAGCGACCATGTGGAGAGTGACCATGTGGAGAGTGGCCATGTGGATAGTGACCATGTGGAGAGTGACCATGTGGAGAGTCGCCATGTGGAGAGTGACCGTGTGGAAAGTCGCCATGTGGAGAGTGACCGTGTGGAGAGTGGCCATGTGGAGAGTGACCATATGGAGAATGACCGTGTGGAGAAATTACCGTGTGGAGAGTCACTGTGTGGAGGGTGACCATGTGGAGCTTGACAATGTGGAGAGTGACCATGTGGAGAGTGACCGTGTGGATAGCGACCATGTGGAGAGTGACCATGGGGAGAGTGGCCATGTGGAGAGTGACCGTGTGGAGAGTGGCCATGTGGAGAGTGACTGTGTGGAGAGTGACCGTGTGGAGAGTGACCGTGTGCAGAAATTACCATGTGGAGAGTGACCTTGTGGAGAGTGACCGAGTGGAGAGTGACCATGTGGAGAGTGACTGAGTGGAGAGTGACCATGTGGAGAGTGACCATGTAGAGAGTGACCATGTGCAAAGTTACCGAGTGGAGAGTGACCATGTGAAGAGTGACTGTGTGGAGAGTGACCGTGTGGAGAGTGATCATGTGGAGAGTGACCGTCTGGAGAGCAACCATGTGGATTGTGACCATGTGGAGAGTGACCATATGAAGAATGACCATGTGGTGAGTGACCATGTGAAAAGTGACCATGTGGAGAGTGGCCAAGTGGAGAGTGACCAGTAGAGAGTGACCATGTGAAGAGTGACTGTGTGGAGAGTGACCATGTGGAGAGTGACCATGTAGAGAGTGACCATGTGGAAAGTCACCATGTGTAGAGTGACTGTGTGGAGAGTGGCCATGTGGAGAGTGACCGTGTGGAAAGTCGCCATGTGGAGAGTGACCATGTGAAGAGTGACTGTGTGGAGAGTGACCGTGTGGAGAGTGATCATGTGGAGAGTGACCGTCTGGAGAGCAACCATGTGTATTGTGACCATGTGGAGAGTGACCATGTGAAGAATGACCATGTGGTGAGTGACCATGTGAAGAGTGACCATGTGGAGAGTGGCCAAGTGGAGAGTGACCATGTAGAGAGTGACCATGTGAAGAGTGACTGTGTGGAGAGTGACCATGTGAAGAGTGACCATGTATAGAGTGACCATGTGGAAAGTCGCCATGTGGAGAGTGACTGTGTGGAGAGTGGCCATGTGGAGAGTGACCATATGGAGAATGACCGTGTGGAGAAATTACCGTGTGGAGAGTCACTGTGTGGAGGGTGACCATGTGGAGCTTGACAATGTGGAGAGTGACCATGTGGAGAGTGATCGTGTGGATAACGACCATGTGGAGTGTGACCGTGTGGAGCGTGACAACATGGTGAGTTACCATGTGGAGAGTGACAGTGTGGAGTGTGACCGTGTGGAGTGTGACCATGTGGAGAGTGACCACGTGAAGAATAACCGTGTGGAATGTGACCGTGTGGAGAGTGACCAGGTGGTGAGTGACCATTTGGAGAGTGACCATGTGGAGAGTGACCATGTGGAGAATAACCGTGTGGAGTGTGACCATGTGGAGAGTGACCATGTGGAGAGTGGCCATGTGGATAGTGACCATGTGGAGAGTGACCATGTGGAGAGTGGCCATGTGGAGAGTGACCGTGTGGAAAGTCGCCATGTGGAGAGTGACCGTGTGGAGAGTGGCCATGTGGAGAGTGACCATATGGAGAATGACCGTGTGGAGAAATTACCATGTGGAGAGTCACTGTGTGGAGGGTGACCATGTGGAGATTGACAATGTGGAGAGTGACCATGTGGAGAGTGACCGTGTGGATAGCGACCATGTGGAGAGTGACCGTGGGGAGAGTGGCCATGTGGAGAGTGACCGTGTGGAGAGTGGCCATGTGGAGAGTGACCGTGTGGAGAGTGACCGTGTGGAGAGCGACCATGTGCAGAAATTACCATGTGGAGAGCGACCATGTGGAGAGTGACCGAGTGGAGAGTGACCATGTGGAGAGTGACCGAGTGGAGAGTGACCATGTGGAGAGTGACCATGTAGAGAGTGACCATGTGCAAAGTGACCGAGTGGAGAGTGACCATATGAAGAGTGACTGTGTGGAGAGTGACCGTGTGGAGAGTGATCATGTGGAGAGTGACCGTCTGGAGAGCAACCATGTGGATTGTGACCATGTGGAGAGTGACCATGTGAAGAGTGACCATGTGAATAGTGACCATGTGCTGAGTGACCATGTGAAGAGTGACCATGTGGAGAGTGGCCAAGTGGAGAGTGACCATGTAGAGAGTGAACATGTGAAGAGTGACTGTGTGGAGAGTGACCATGTGGAGAGTGACCATGTAGAGAGTGACCATGTGGAAAGTCGCCATGTGGAGAGTGACCGTGTGGAGAGTGACCATGTGGAGAGTGACCATATGGAGAATGACAGTGTGGAGAAATTACCGTGTGGAGAGTCACTGTGTGGAGGGTGACCATGTGGAGCTTGACAATGTGGAGAGTGACCATGTGGAGAGTGATCGTGTGGATAGCGACCATGTGGAGAGTGACCGTGGGGAGAGTGGCCATGTGGAGAGTGACCGTGTGTAGAGTGGCCATGTGGAGAGTGACCGTGTGAAGTGTGACCGTGTGGAGAGTGACCGTGTGCAGAAATTACCATGTGGAGAACGACCATGTGGAGAGTGACCGAGTGGAGAGTGACCACGTGGAGAGTGACCGAGTGGAGAGTTACCATGTGGAGAGTGACCATGTAGAGTGTAACCATGTGCAAAGTGACCGAGTGGAGAGTGACCATGTGAAGAATGACTGTGTGGAGAGTGACCGTGTGGAGAGTGATCATGTGGAGAGTGACCGTCTGGAGAACAACCATGTGGATTGTGACCATGTGAAGATTGACCATGTGAAGAGTGAGCATGTGGTGAGTGACCATGTGGAGAGTGACCATGTGGAGAGTGACCATGTGCAGAGTGACCAAGTGGAGAGTGACCATGTGAAGAGTGACTGTGTGGAGAGTGACCATGTGGAGAGTGAACATGTAGAGAGTGACCATGTGCAGAGTGACCATGTGGAGAGTGACCATGTGGAGAGTGACCATGTGGAGAGTGACCATGTGGAGAAGGACAAAGTGGAGAGTGAATGTGTGGAGAATGATCATGTGGAGAGTGAATATGTGGTGTGTGACCATGTGGAGAGTGACCAGATGGAGAGTGACTATGTGGGTAGTGACCATGTGGAGAATAACCATGTGGAGTGTGACCATGTGGAGAGTGACCATGTGGAGAGTGACCGTGTGGAGAGTGACCATGTGGAGAGTGACAAATATGGAGAATTACCATGTGGAGATTGACCATGTTGAGAGTGACCATGTGGAGAGTGACCATGAGGAGAGTGACGATGTGGAGAGTGACCATGTGAGAGTGACCATGTGGAGCGTGACCGTGTGGAGAGTGACCATGTGGAGAGTGACAAATATGGAGAATTAAAATGTGGAGATTGACCATGTTGAGAGTGACCATGTGGAGAGAGACTGAGTGGAGAGTGACCATGTGGAGAGTGATCATGTGGAGAGTGGCCATGTGGAGAGTGACCATGTGGAGAGTGACCATGTGGAGAGTGACCATGTGGAGAGTCACCATGTGGAGAGTGACCGAGTGGAGGGTGACCATGTGGAGAGTGATCATGTGGATAATGGCCATGTGGAGAGTGACCATGTGGAGAGTGACCATGTGGACAGTGACCATGTGGAGAGTGATAATGTGGAAAGTGACCATAAGAAGATAAGAACATAAGAAATAGGAGCAGGAATAGGCCACTTGGCCCCTCGAGCCTGCTACGCCATTCAATAAGATCATGGCTGATCTTGTGCTCAAAACCACTTCCCAGCCTGCTCCCCATAACCCTTCACTCCCTTATCTAGCAAAAATCTGTTTATCTCCACCTTAAATGTATTTCATGTGAAGAGTGACCATGTGGAGAGTGACTGTGTGGAGAGTGACCATGTGGAGAGTGACCATGTGGAGAAAAACCATGTGTAGAGTGACCATGTGGAGAATGACCATGTGGAGTGTGACCGTGGGCAGAGTGATCATTTGGAGAGTGACTGTTTGGAGAGTGACTATGTGGATAGCGACCATGTGGAGAGTTATCATGTGGAGACTGACCATGTGGAGAGTGACCATGTGGAGAGTGACTGTGTGGAGAGTGACCATGTGGAGAGTGACAAATATGGAGAGTGACCATTTGGAGATTGACCACGTTGCGAGTGACCATGTGGAGAGAGACTGAATGGAGTGTGACGATGTGTAGAGTGACCGTGTGTAGAGAGACCATGTGGAGAGTGACCGATTGGAGAGTGACCATGTGAAGAGTGACTGTGTGGATAGTGACCATGTGGAAGTGACCATGTGGAGAGTGACCATGTGGAGAGTGACTGTGTGGAGAATTACAAAGTGGAGAGTGACCGTGTGGAGAATGACCATGTGGAGAGTGAATATGTGGTGGGTGACCATGTGGAGAGTGACCAGGTGGAGAGTGAACATGTGGATAGTGACCATGTGGAGTGTGACCGTGGGCAGAGTGATCATTTGGAGAGTGACCGTTTGGAGAGTGACCATGTGAAGGGTGACCGTGCGGAGAGTGAAAGTGTGGAGTGTGACCATGAGGAGTGTGACTTTGTGGAGAGTGACTGTGTCGAGAGTGACCACGTGGAGAGTGACCTTGTGGAGAGTGACCATGTGGAGAGTGACCATGTGAAGAATAACCGTGTGGTGTGACCGTGTGGAGAGTGACCATGTGGTGAGTGACCATGTGGAGAGTGACCATGTGCAGAGTGACCATGTGGAGAATAACCATGTGGAGTGTGACAATGTGGAGAGTGACCATGTGGAAAGCGGCCATGTGGAGAGTGACCATGTGGAGAGTGACCGAGTGGAGAGTGACCATGTGGAGAGTGACCGTGTGGAGAGCGACCGTGTGGAGAGTGACTGTGTGGAGAGTGACCGAGTGGAGAGTGACCATGTGGAGAGCTACCATGTGGAGACTGACCATGTGGAGAGTGACCATGTGGAGAATGACCATGTGGAGAGTGACCATGTGGAGATTGACCATGTTGAGAGTGACCATGTGGAGAGAGACTGAGTGGAGTGTGACCAAGTGGAGAGTGACCGTGTGTAGAGAGACCGTGTGGAGAGTGACTAAGTGGAGAGTGACCATGTGGAGAGTGATCATGTGGACAGTGGACATGTGGAGAGTGACCATGTGGAGAGTGATCGTGTGGACAGTGACCATGTGGAGAGTGAGCATGTGGACAGTAGCCATGTGGAGAGTGACCATATGGAGAGTGACCATGTGGAGAGTGACCATGTGGAGAGTGACCATGTGGAGAGTGACAATGTGGAGAGTGACCATAAGAAGATAAGAACATAAGAAATAGGAGCAGGAATAGGCCACTTGGCCCCTCGAGATTGTCCACCATTCAATAAGATCATGGCTGCTCTTGGGCTCAAAAACACTTCCCAACCCACTCCCCATAACCCTTCACTCCCTTATCTGGCAAAAATCTGTCTATCTCCACCTTAAATATATTTCATGTGAAGAGTGACCATGTGGAGAGTGACCGTGTAGAGAGCGGCCATGTGGAGAGTGACCATGTAGAGAGTGGCCATGTGGAGAGTGACCGTGTGGAGAGTGACCGTGTGGAGAAAACCCATGTGTAGAGTGACCATGCGGAGAATGACCGTGTGGAGAAATTACCATGTGGAGATTCACTGTGTGGAGAGTGACCATGTGGTGATTGTCAAAGTGGAGAGTGACCATGTGGAGAGCGACCATGTGGAAGGTGACCATGTGGAGAGTGACCGTGTGGAGAGTCGTCATGTGGAGAGTGACCGTGTGGAGAGTGGCCATGTGGAGAGTGACCATGTGGAGAGTGACCATGTGTAGAGTGACCATGTGGAGAGTGACCATGTGGAGAGTGACAATGTGGAGATTGACCATGTGGAGAGTGACCGCATGGAGAGTGACCGTTTGGAGAGTGACGATGTGGAAATTCATCGTGTGGAGGGTGACCATGTGGAGTTTGTCCTTATGGAGAGTGAACATGTGGAGAGTGACCGAGTGGAAAGTAACCTTGATGAGCGTTACCATGTGGAGAGTGACCACCTGAAGACTGACCCTGTGGAGATTGACCGTGTGGAGATTGACCATGTGGAGAGTGACCATGTGGAGAGTGAGCTTGTGGAGAGTGACTATGAGGAGAGTGACCATGTGGAAATTGATCGAGTGGAGAGTGACCGTGTGGAGAGTGACCATGTGGAGAGTGACCCTGTGGAGAGTGACCATGTGGAGAGTGACCATGTGGAGAGTGACCATGTGGAGAGTGACCATGTAGAGGGTGACAATTTGGAGAGTGACAATGTGGAGATTGACCATGTGGAGAGTTACCGTGTGGAGCGTGACCGTGTGGAGAGTGACAATGTGGAGATTGACCATGTGGGGAGTGAACATGTGGAGAATGACTATGTGGAGAGTGACCGTGTGGAGAGTGACAATGTGGGCATTGACCATGTGGAGAGTGACCATGTGGAGAGTGACCATGTGCTGAGTGACCATGTGGAGAGTGACCATGTGGTTATTGACCAAGTGGAAACTGACCATGTGGAGTGTGTGTGTGGAGAGAGAACGTGTGGAGATTGACCATGTGGAGATTGACCATGTGGAGAGTGACCATGTGGAGAGTGACCATGTGTAGAGTGACCATGTGGAGAGTGACCATGTGGAGAGTGACAATGTGGAGATTGACCATGTGGAGAGTGACCGCATAGAGAGTGACCGTTTGGAGAGTGACGATGTGGAAATTCATCGTGTGGAGGGTGACCATGTGGAGTTTGTCCTTATGGAGAGTGAACATGTGGAGAGTGACCGAGTGGAGAGTAACCTTGATGAGCATTACCATGTGGAGAGTGACCATGTGGAGAATGCCCATGGAGAGTGACTGTGTGGAGAGTGATCATGTGGAGCATGAACATGTGGAATATGACCATGCGGAGAGTGACCATGTGGATAGTGACCGATTGGAGAGTGACCATGTGGGGAGTGATCGAGTGGAGAGTGACTGTGTGGAGAGTGACCATGTGGAGGGCCACCGTATGGAGAGTGACGGTGTGGAGAGTGACCAAGTGGAGATTGACCATGTGGAGAGTGACCCTGTGGTGAGTGACCATGTGGAGAGTGACCGTGTGGAGAGTGACAATGTGGAAATTGACCGTGTGGAGAGTGACTGCGTGGAGAGTGACCATGTGGAGAGTGACCATGTGGAGTGTGTCATTGTGGAGTGTGAACTTGTGGAGAGTGACCATCTGGAGAGTGACCGTGTGGAGAGTGACCAGGTGGAGTGTGACCATGTGGAGAGTGACCATGTGGAGAGTGACTGTGTGGAGAGTGACCATGTGGAGCATGACCCTGTGGAATATGACCATGTGGAGAGTGACCATGTGGATAGTGACCGATTGGAGAGTGACCATGTGGGGAGTGATCGAGTGGCGAGTGACTGTGTGGAGAGTGACCACGTAGAGGGTGACCAAGTGGACATTAACCATGTGGAGAGTGACCGTGTGGAGAGTGACAATGTGGAAATTGCCAATGTGGAGAGTGACCGCGTGGAGAGTGACCGTGTGGAGAGTGACCATGTGGAAATTCATCATGTGGAGGGTGACCATGTGGAGTGTGTCATTGTGGAGAGTGAACTTGTGGAGAGTGAACATCTGGAGAGTGACCATGTGGAGAGTGACGAGGTGGAGTGTGACCATGTGGAGAGTGACCATGTGGAGAGTGACCACGTGGAGAGTGACCATGGAGAGTGACTGTGTGGAGAGTGACCATGTGGAGCATGACCATGTGGAATATGACCATGTGGAGAGTGACCATGTGGATAGTGACCGATTGGAGAGTGACCATGTGGGTAGTGATCGAGTGGAGAGTGAGTGTGTGGAGAGTGACCATGTGGAGGGTGAACGTATGGAGAGTGACCGTGTGGAGAGTGACCAAGTCGACATTAACCATGTGGAGAGTGACTGTGTGGAGAGTGACAATGTGGAAATTGACCATGTGGAGAGTGACCGCGTGGAGAGTGACCATGTGGAGAGTGACCATGTGGAAATTCATCATGTGGAGGGTGACCATATGGAGTGTGTCATTGTGGAGAGTGAACTTGTGGAGTGTGACCATCTGGAGAGTGACCGTGTGGAGAGTGACCAGGTGGAGTGTGACCATGTGGAGAGTGACCGTGTGGAGAGTGACCGCGTGGAGAGTGACAATGTGGAGAGTAACCCTGTGGAGATTGACCATGTGGAGAGTGAGCATGTGGAGAATGACCATCTGGAGAGTGACCGTGTGGAGTGTGACTGCCTGGAGAGTGACCATGTGGAGAGTGACCAGGTGTCGTGTGACCAATTGGAGAGTGACCATGTGGGGAGTGACCATGTGGAAACTGACCAGGTGGAGAGTGACCGTGTGGAGAGAGACTGTGTAGATAGAGACTGTGTGGAGACGGACCGATTGAAGAGTGACCGCGTGGAGAGTGACCATGTGGAGTGTGACGATCTGGAGAGTGACCATGTGGAGAGTGAATGTGTGGAGAGTGACTAGGTGGAGAGTGTCCGTCTGGAGAGTGACAGTGTGGAAGTGACCATGTGGTGATTGACCGTGTTGGGAGTGACCATGTGGAGAGGGACCGTGTGGTATGTGACCATGTGGAGAGTGACCACGTGAAGAGTGACCCTGTGGAGATTGACAGTGTGGAGATTGAACACGTGGCGAGTGATCGTGTGGAGAGTGACCGTGTGGAGAGTGACTGTGTGGAGATTGACCACGTGGAGAGTGACTGTGTGGAGAGTGACCGTGTAAAGCGCCACCATGTGTAGAGAGACAGTGTTAAAAGTGACCGTGTGGAGAGTGACACTGTGGAGATTGAGCATGTGGACAGTGACCACATGAAGAGTGTCCGTGTGGAGATTGACTGTGTAGAGAGTGACTGTGTGGCGATTGACCATGTGGAGAGTGACCGTGTGGAGAGTGACCATGTGGAGAGTGACCATGTGGAAAGTAACTGTGTGGAGAGTGACAATGTGGAGAGTGACCATGTGGAGAGTGACCGCATGGAGAGTGACCATGTGGAGAGTGACCATGTGGAAATTCATCATGTGGAGGGTGACCATGTGGAGTGTGTCCTTATGGAGAGTGACCTTGTGGAGCGTGACCGTCTGGAGAGTGACCGTGTGGAGAGTAACCAGGTGGAGTGTGACCATGTGGAATGTGACCGTGTGGAGAGTGACCATGTGGAGAGTGACCATGTGCAGAGTGACCCTGTGGAGATTGACCATGTGGAGAGTGAGCATGTGGAGAATGACCGTCTGGAACGTGACCATGTGGAGTGTGACTGTCTGGAGAGTGACCATGTGGAGAGTGACCAGCTGGCGTGTGACCGATTGGAGAGTGACCATGTGGGGAGTGACCATGTGGAGACTTACCAGGTGGAGATTGACCGTGTGGAGAGAGACTGTGTGGATAGAGACTGTGTGGAGAGGGACCGATTGAAGAGTGACCGCGTGGAGAGTGACCGTGTGGAGTGTGACGATCTGGAGAGTGACCATGTGGAGAGTGAATGAGTGGAGAGTATCCATCTGTAGAGTGACCGTGTGGAGAGTGACCATGTGGCGAGTGACCGCGTGGAGAGTGACCGTTTGGAGAGTGACGATGTGGAGAGTGAGCTTGTGGGGAGTGACTATGAGGAGAGTGACCATGTGGAAATTGATCGAGTGGAGAGTGACTGTGTGGAGAGTGACCATGTGGAGAGTGAGCGTGTGGAGAGTGACCATGTGGAGTGTGTCCTTATGGAGAGTGAACATGTGGAGAGTGACCAAGTGGAGAGTAACCTTGATGAGCATTACCATGTGGAGAGTGACCACCTGAAGACTGACCCTGTGGAGATTGACCATGTGGAGATTAACCATGTGGAGAGTGACCATGTGGAGAGTGAGCTTGTGGAGAGTGACTATGAGGAGAGTGACCATGTGGAAATTGATCGAGTGGAGAGTGACCGTGTGGAGAGTGACCATGTGGAGAGTGAGCGTGTGGAGAGTGACCATGGGGAGAGTGACCGTGAGAAGAGTGACCATGTGGAGAGTGACCATGTAGAGAGTGACAATTTGGAGAGTGAAAATGTGGAGATTGACCATGTGGAGAGTGACCGTGTGGAGAATGACCATGTGGAGAGTGACCGAGTGGAGAGTGACAATGTGGAGATTGGCCATGTGGGGAGTGAACATGTGGAGAATGATCGTGTGGAGAGTGACCGAGTGGAGAGTGACAAATTGGGCATTGACCATGTGGAGAGTGACCGCGTTGAGAGTGACCATGTGGAGTGTGACAATCTGGAGAGTGACCATTTGGAGAGTGATCATGTGGAGAGTGAATGTGTGGAGAGTGACCATGTGGAGAGTGACCATGTGGAGAGTGACCCTGTGGAGATGGATGGTGTGGTGAGTGACCATGCGGAGAGTGTCCATGTGGACAGTGACCATGTGTAGAGTGACCGTGTGGAGAGTGACCATGTGGAGAGTGACCATCTGGAGAGTGACAGTGTGGATAGTGACCATGTGGTGAGTGACCATTTGATTAGTGACCATGTGGAATATGAATGAGTGGAGAGTGACCATGTGGAGAGTGGCCATGTGGATAGTGACAGAGTGGAGAGTGACCGTGTGGAGAGTGATCGAGTGGAGGGTGACCATGTGGTGAGTGGCCATGTGGAGAGTGACCATGTGGAGAGTGACCATGTGCTGAGTGACCATGCGCAGAGTGTCCATGTGGAGAGTGATCATGTGGTTATTGACCATGTGGAAAGTGACCAAGTGGAGTGTGTCTGTGTGGAGAGAGAACATGTGGAGATTGACCACATGGAGATTGACCGTCTGGAGAGTGACCGTGTGGAGTGTGACCATGTGGAGAGTGACCAGGTTAATTGTGACCATGTGGAAAGTGATCATGTGGAGAGTGACCATGTGGAGAGTGACCGTGTGGAGAGTGACTGAGTGGAGAGTGACAATGTGGAGAGTGACCGTGTGGAGAGTGACCGTGTGGAGAGTGACCATGCGGAGAGTGACCATGTGGCGAGTCACCATGTGGACAGTGACTGTGTGGAGAGTGAACGAGTGGACAGTGACCATGTGGAAAGTGACCATGTGGTGAGTGACCATGTGGAGAGTGACCGAGTGGAGAGTGACCATGTGGAGCGTGACCATGGAGAGTGACTGTATGAAGAGTGACCATGTGGAGCATGACCATGTGGAATATGACCACATGGAGAGTGACCGATTGGAGAGTGACCATGTGGGGAGTGATCGAGTGGACAGTGACTATGTGGAGAGTGACCATGTGGAGAGTGACCATATGGAAAGTGACCATGTGGAGAGTGACCAAGTGGAGAGTGACCATGTGGTGAGTGACCATGTGGAGAGTGACCATGTGGAGAGTGACCATGTGGAGATTGCCCATGTGGAGATTGACCGCGTGGAGATAGACCATGTGGAGAGTGACCGTGTGGAGAGTGACCGTGTGGAGAGTGACCATGTGGAGAGTGACCATGTGGAGAGTGACCACGTGAAGAGTAACCATTTGGACTGTGACAGTGTGGAGAGTGACCATGTGGAGAGTGACCATGCAGAGTGGCCGTGTGGAGAGTGTCCCTGTGGAGAATGACCATGTGGAGAGTGACCATGTGGAGAGTGACCATGTGGAGAGTGATGATGTGGAGATTGACCATGTGGATATTGACCGCGTGGAGATAGACCATGTGGAGAGTGACCGTCTGGAGATTGACGACGTGGAGATTGACCGCGTGGAGATAGACCATGTGGACATTGACCATGTGGAGGCTGACCGTTTGCATAGTGACCCTGTGGAGATTGACCAGGTGGAGAGTGAGCATGTGCAGAATGACTGTCTGGAGAGTGACCATGTGGATTGTGACTGTCTGGAGAGTGACCGTGTGGAGAGTGACCATGTGGTTAGTGACCATGTGGAAAGTGACCATAAGGACAGTGACCTTGTGGAGAGTGACTGTGTGGAGATAGACCGCAAGGAGATTGACCGCGTGGAGATTGACCGTGTGGAGAGTGACCATGTGGAGAGTGAGTGTGTGGAGAGTGACCATGTGGAGAGTGACCATGTGGAGAGTGACCACGTGAAGAGTAACCATTTGGACTGTGACTGTGTGGAGAGTGACCATGTGGAGAGTGACCATGCAGAGTGGCCGTGTGGAGAGTGACCATGTGGAGAGTGACCATGTGGAGAGTGAACATGTGGAGAGTGATGATGTGGAGATTGACCATGTGGGAGATTGAACATGTGGAGAGTGACCATGTGGAGAGTGATCGTGTGGAGAGTGACCATGTGGAGAGTGACCGAGTGGCGAGTGACCGTGCGGAGATAGACCATGTGGAGAGTGATCACATGGAGATTGACCATGTGGAGATTGACCATGGGGAGAGTGACCATGTGGAGAGTGACCGTGTGGAGATTGACCATGTGGAGACTGAACACGTGGAGAGTGACCGTGTGGAGATTGACCATGTGGAGAGTGAACGTGTGGAGAGTGACCGTGTGGGGAGTGATCACAAGAAGAGTGACCATGTGGAGATTGACTGTGTGGAGAGTGACCGTGTGGAGAGTGACCATGTGGAGAGTGACTGTGTGGAGAGTGACCGTTTGGAGTGTGAAAGTGTGGAGAGTCACCATGTGGAGAGTGACCATCTGGAGAGTGACCATGGAGAGTGACTGCGTGGAGAGTGACCATGTGGAGAGTGACCATCTGGAGAGTGACCATGGAGAGTGACTGCGTGGAGAGTGACCATGCGGAGAGTGACCGTATGGAGAGGGACCGTGTGGAGAGTGACCAAATGGAGATTGACCATGTGGAGAGTGACCATGTGTAGAGTGTCCATGTGGAGAGGGACCGTGTGGAGAGTGACCGCATGGAGAGTGACCATGTGGAGAGTGACGATGTGGAAATTCATTGTGTGGACGGTGACCATGTGGAGAGGGTTCTTGTGGAGAGTGACCATGTGGAGAGTGACCATCTGAAGACTGACACTGTGGAGATTGACCGTGCGGAGATTGACCATGTGGAGAGTGACCATGTGGTGAGTGACCATGTGGATAGTCATCGCTTGGAGAGTGACCATGTGGGGAGTGATCGAGTGGAGAGTGACTGTGTGGAGAGTGACCATGTGGAGAGTGACCGTATGGAGAGGGATTGTGTGGAGAGTGACCAAGTGGAGATTGACCATGTGGAGAGTGACCATGTGTAGAGGGACCATGTGGAGATTGACCGTGTGGAGAGTGACCGCGTGGAGAGTGACCATGTGGAGAGTGACAATGTGGAAAATCATCGTGTGGAGGGTGACCATGTGGAGTGTGTCCTTGTGGAGAGTGACCATGTGGAGAGTGACCACCTGAAGACTGACACTGTGGAGATTGACCATGTGGAGTTTGACCATGTAGAGAGTGACCGTATGGAGAGTGAGCTTGTGGAGAGTGACCTTGAGGAGAGTGACCATGTGGAAATTGATCGAGTGGAGAGTGACCGTGTGGAGAGTGACCGTGTGGAGTGACCCTGTGGAGAGCGACCATGTGGAGAGTGACGGTGTGGAGAGTGACCATGTGGTTAGTGACCATGTGGACATTGACCATGTGGAGATTGACCGCGTGGAGAGTGACTAAGTGGAGAGTGACCATGTGGAGAGTGACCGTGTGGAGAGTGACCATGTGGAGAGTGACCATGCGGAGAGTGACCATGTGGTGTTTGACCATGTGGTTAGTGACCATGTGGAGAGTGACTGAGTGGAGAGTGACCATGTGGAGAGTGAGCATGTGCTGAGTGACCGTGCGGAGATAGACCATGTGGAGAGTGATCACGTGGAGATTGACCATGTGGAGATTGACCATTGGGAGAGTGACCATGTGGAGAGTGACCATGTGGAGATTGACAGTGTGGAGATTCAACACGTGGAGAGTGACCATGTGGAGATTGACCATGTGGAGTTTGACCATGTGGAGAGTGAACATGTGGAGAGTGATCATGTAAAGAGTCACCATGTGGAGAGAGACTGTGTGGAGATTGCCAATGTGGAGATTGACCACGTGGAGAGTGACCGTGTGGAGAGGGACCGTGTAACGAGTCACCATGTGGAGAGAGAATGTGTGAAGAGTGACCGCGTGGAGAGTGACTGTGTGGAGCGTGACCGTGTGGAGAGTGACCATGTGCAGAGTGACTGTGTGGAGAGTGACCATGTGGAGAGTGACCATGTAGAGATTGACCATGTGGAGAGTGACCGTTTGCAGTGTGACTGTGTGGAGAGTCACCATGTGGACAGTGACCATGTTGAGAGTGACCATGGAGAGTGACTGTGTGGAGAGTGACCATGTGGTGCATGACCAGGTGGTGAGTGACCATGTGGAGAGTCATTGATTGGAGAGTGACCATGTGGGGAGTGATCGAGTGGAGAGTGACTGTGTGGAGAGTGACCATGTGGAGAGTGACCTTATGGAGGGGGACCATGTGGAGAGTGACCAAGTGGAGATTGACCATGTGGAGAGTCATCGATTGGAGAGTGACCATGTGGGGAGTGATCGAGTGGAGAGTGACAATGTGGAGAGTGACCATGCGGAGAGTGATGATGTGGAAATTCATCGTGTGGAGGGTGACCATGTGGAGTGCGTCCTTGTGGAGAGTGACCATGTGGAGAGTGACCACCTGAAGACTGACCCTGTGGAGATTGACCGTGTGGAGATTGACCATGTGTAGTGTGACCGTGTGGAGAATGAGCTTGTGGAGAGTGACCTTGAGGAGAGTGACCATGTGGAAATTGATCGAGTGGAGAATGACCGTGTGGAGAGTGACCATGTGGAGAGTGACCCTGTGGAGAGTGACCATGTGGAGAGTGACCGTGTGGAGAGTGACCATGTAGGGAGTGACAATTTGGAGAGTGACCATGTGGAGAATGACCGAGTGGAGAGTGACAATGTGGAGATTGAACATTTGGAGAGTGACCACGTGGAGAGTGACCGTGTGGAGAGTGACCGTGTGGAGAGTGACCGTGTGGAGAGTGACCATGTGGAGAGTGACCATGTGGTGAGTGACCATGTGGTTAGTGACCATGTGGAGAGTGACTGAGTGGAGAGTGACCATGTGGAGTGTGATCGTGATGAGAGTGACCATGTGGAGAGTGACCGAGTGGCGAGTGACCATGCGGAGATAGACCATGTGGAGAGTGATCACGTGGAGATTGACCATGTGGCGATTAACCATGGGGAGAGTGACCGTGTGCAGAGTGACCATGTGGAGATTGACCTTGTGGAGAATGACCGTGTGGAGAATGACCGAGTGGAGAGTGACAATGTGGAGATTGACCATGTGGAGAGTGACCGCTTGGAGAGTGACTGAGTGGAGAGTGACCATGTGGAGAGTGACCATGTGGAGACTGACTGTATGGAGAGTGACCATGCAGAGAGTGACCATGTGGTGAGTGACCATGTGGTTAGTGACCATGTGGAGAGTGACTGAGTGGAGAGTGACCATGTGGAGAGTGACCATGTGGACAGTGACTGTGTGGAGAGTGACCGAGTGGAGTGTGACCATGTGGATAGTGACCATGTGGCAAGTGACCGTGTGGAGAGTGTTCGTGTGGAGAGTGACCATGCGGAGAGTGACCATGTGGTGAGTGACCATGTAGGGAGTGACATTTCAGAGAGTGAAAATGTGGAGATTGACCATGTGGAGAGTGACCGTGTGCAGAGTGACAATGTGGAGATTGACCTTGTGGAGAATGACCTTGTGGAGAATGACCGAGTGGAGAATGACAATGTGGAGATTGACCATGTGGAGAGTGACCGCTTGGAGAGTGACTGAGTGGAGAGTGACCATGTGGAGAGTGACCGTGTGGAGACTGACTGTGTGGAGAGTCACCATGCAAAGAGTGACCATGTGGTGAGTGACCATGTGGTTAGTGACCATGTGGAGAGGGACTGAGTGGAGAGTGACCATGAGGAGAGTGACCATGTGAAGAGTGACCATGTGGATAGTGACCATGTGGTGAGTGACCGTGTGGAGAGTGAACGTGTGGAGAGTGACCATGCGGAGAGTGACCATGTGGTGAGTGACCATGTGGTTAGTGACCATGTGGAGAGTGAATGAGTGGAGAGTGACTGAGTGGAGAGTGACCATGTGCGGAGTGACCATGTGGAGACTGACCAGGTGGAGAGTGAACTTGTGGAGAGAGACTGTGTGGATAGAGACTGTGCAGAGAGTGACCGATTGGAGAGTGACCACGTGGAGAGTGACCATGTGGAGTGTGACATTCTGCAGAGTGACCATTTGGAGAGTGACCATGTGGAGAGTGAAAGTGTGGAGAGTGACCGTGTGGAGAGTGACCGTGTGGAGAGTGGACCATGTGGTTAGTGACCGTGTTGGAAAGTGACCATGTGCAGTGTGTCGGTGTGGAGAGAGAACATGTGGAGTTTGACCAGGCATGGAGACTGACCGCATAGAGATTGACCATTCTGGAGAGTGACCGGTGGATGAGTGACCATGTGGAGATTTCCTTGGTGGAGAATGACCATGTGGAGAATGACCGAGAGGAGAGTGACAATGTGGAGATTGGACCATGTTGAGAGTGACCGCATGGAGAGTGACTGAGTGAGAGAGTGACCATGTGGAGAGTGACCGTGTGGAGAGTGACCATCTGGAGATGGACAGTGTGAGATTCACACGTGTAGAGTGACCATGTGGAGATTGACCATGTTGGAGTTTGACCATGTGGAGAGTGACCATGTGGAGAGTGACCATGTGGAAAGTAACTGTGTGGAGAGCGACAATGTGGAGAGTGACCATGTGGAGAGTGACCGCGTGGAGAGTGACCATGTGGAGAGTGACCATGTGGAAATTCATCATGTGGAGGGTGACCATGTGGAGTGTGTCCTTATGGAGAGTGACCTTGTGGAGCGTGACCGTCTGGAGAGTGACCGTGTGGAGAGTAACCAGGTGGAGTGTGACCATGTGGAATGTGACCGTGTGGAGAGTGACCATGTGGAGAGTGACCATGTGCAGAGTGACCCTGTGGAGATTGACCATGTGGAGAGTGAGCATGTGGAGAATGACCGTCTGGAAAGTGACCATGTGGAGTGTGACTGTCTGGAGAGTGACCATGTGGAGAGTGACCAGCTGGCGTGTGACCGATTGGAGAGTGACCATGTGGGGAGTGACCATGTGGAGACTTACCAGGTGGAGATTGACCGTGTGGAGAGAGACTGTGTGGATAGAGACTGTGTGGAGAGGGACCGATTGAAGAGTGACCGCGTGGAGAGTGACCGTGTGGAGTGTGACGATCTGGAGAGTGACCATGTGGAGAGTGAATGAGTGGAGAGTATCCATCTGTAGAGTGACCATGTGGAGAGTGACCATGTGGCGAGTGACCGCGTGGAGAGTGACCGTTTGGAGAGTGACGATGTGGAGAGTGAGCTTGTGGAGAGTGACTATGAGGAGAGTGACCATGTGGAAATTGATCGAGTGGAGAGTGACCGTGTGGAGAGTGACCATGTGGAGAGTGAGCGTGTGGAGAGTGACCATGTGGAGTGTGTCCTTATGGAGAGTGAACATGTGGAGAGTGACCAAGTGGAGAGTAACCTTGATGAGCGTTACCATGTGGAGAGTGACCACCTGAAGACTGACCCTGTGGAGATTGACCATGTGGAGATTAACCATGTGGAGAGTGACCATGTGGAGAGTGAGCTTGTGGAGAGTGACTATGAGGAGAGTGACCATGTGGAAATTGATCGAGTGGAGAGTGACCGTGTGGAGAGTGACCATGTGGAGAGTGAGCGTGTGGAGAGTGACCATGGGGAGAGTGACCGTGAGAAGAGTGACCATGTGGTGAGTGACCATGTAGAGAGTGACAATTTGGAGAGTGAAAATGTGGAGATTGACCATGTGGAGAGTGACCGTGTGGAGAATGACCATGTGGAGAGTGACCGAGTGGAGAGTGACAATGTGGAGATTGGCCATGTGGGGAGTGAACATGTGGAGAATGTTCGTGTGGAGAGTGACCGAGTGGAGAGTGACAAATTGGGCATTGACCATGTGGAGAGTGACCGCGTTGAGAGTGACCATGTGGAGTGTGACAATCTGGAGAGTGATCATGTGGAGAGTGAATGTGTGGAGA
Source organism: Squalus acanthias (assembly GCA_030390025.1). NCBI lineage: Eukaryota > Metazoa > Chordata > Chondrichthyes > Squaliformes > Squalidae > Squalus > Squalus acanthias. Next base: position 118,780,900 of record CM059427.1, on the reverse strand, counting down.
GTGACCATGTGGAGAGTGACCATGTGGAGAGTGACCCTGTGGAGATGGATGGTGTGGTGAGTGACCATGCGGAGAGTGTCCATGTGGACAGTGACCATGTGTAGAGTGACCGTGTGGAGAGTGACCATGTGGAGAGTGACCATCTGGAGAGTGACAGTGTGGATAGTGACCATGTGGTGAGTGACCATTTGATTAGTGACCATGTGGAATATGATTGAGTGGAGAGTGACCATGTGGAGAGTGGCCATGTGGATAGTGACAGAGTGGAGAGTGACCGTGTGGAGAGTGATCGAGTGGAGGGTGACCATGTGGTGAGTGGCCATGTGGAGAGTGACCATGTGGAGAGTGACCATGTGCTGAGTGACCATGCGCAGAGTGTCCATGTGGAGAGTGATCATGTGGTTATTGACCATGTGGAAAGTGACCAAGTGGAGTGTGTCTGTGTGGAGAGAGAACATGTGGAGATTGACCACATGGAGATTGACCGTCTGGAGAGTGACCGTGTGGAGTGTGACCATGTGGAGAGTGACCAGGTTAATTGTGACCATGTGGAAAGTGATCATGTGGAGAGTGACCATGTGGAGAGTGACCGTGTGGAGAGTGACTGAGTGGAGAGTGACAATGTGGAGAGTGACCGTGTGGAGAGTGACCGTGTGGAGAGTGACCATGCGGAGAGTGACCATGTGGCGAGTCACCATGAGGACAGTGACTGTGTGGAGAGTGAACGAGTGGACAGTGACCATGTGGAAAGTGACCATGTGGTGAGTGACCATGTGGAGAGTGACCGAGTGGAGAGTGACCATGTGGAGCGTGACCATGGAGAGTGACTGTATGAAGAGTGACCATGTGGAGCATGACCATGTGGAATATGACCACATGGAGAGTGACCAATTGGAGAGTGACCATGTGGGGAGTGATCGAGTGGACAGTGACTATGTGGAGAGTGACCATGTGGAGAGTGACCATATGGAAAGTGACCATGTGGAGAGTGACCAAGTGGAGAGTGACCATGTGGTGAGTGACCATGTGGAGAGTGACCATGTGGAGAGTGACCATGTGGAGATTGCCCATGTGGAGATTGACCGCGTGGAGATAGACCATGTGGAGAGTGACCGTGTGGAGAGTGACCGTGTGGAGAGTGACCATGTGGAGAGTGACCATGTGGAGAGTGACCACGTGAAGAGTAACCATTTGGACTGTGACAGTGTGGAGAGTGACCATGTGGAGAGTGACCATGCAGAGTGGCCGTGTGGAGAGTGTCCCTGTGGAGAATGACCATGTGGAGAGTGACCATGTGGAGAGTGACCATGTGGAGAGTGATGATGTGGAGAATGACCATGTGGATATTGACCGTGTGGAGATAGACCATGTGGAGAGTGACCGTCTGGAGATTGACGACGTGGAAATTGACCGCGTGGAGATAGACCATGTGGACATTGACCATGTGGAGGCTGACCGTTTGCATAGTGACCCTGTGGAGATTGACCAGGTGGAGAGTGAGCATGTGCAGAATGACTGTCTGGAGAGTGACCATGTGGATTGTGACTGTCTGGAGAGTGACCGTGTGGAGAGTGACCATGTGGTTAGTGACCATGTGGAAAGTGACCATAAGGACAGTGACCTTGTGGAGAGTGACTGTGTGGAGATAGACCGCAAGGAGATTGACCGCGTGGAGATTGACCGTGTGGAGAGTGACCATGTGGAGAGTGAGTGTGTGGAGAGTGACCATGTGGAGAGTGACCATGTGGAGAGTGACCACGTGAAGAGTAACCATTTGGATTGTGACTGTGTAGAGAGTGACCATGTGGAGAGTGACCATGCAGAGTGGCCATGTGGAGAGTGTCCCTGTGGAGAATGACCATGTGGAGAGTGACCATGTGGAGAGTGAACATGTGGAGAGTGATGATGTGGAGATTGACCATGTGGGAGATTGAACATGTGGAGAGTGACCATGTGGAGAGTGATCGTGTGGAGAGTGACCATGTGGAGAGTGACCGAGTGGCGAGTGACCGTGCGGAGATAGACCATGTGGAGAGTGATCACATGGAGATTGACCATGTGGAGATTGACCATGGGGAGAGTGACCATGTGGAGAGTGACCGTGTGGAGATTGACCATGTGGAGACTGAACACGTGGAGAGTGACCATGTGGAGTTTAACCATGTGGAGAGTGAACGTGTGGAGAGTGACCGTGTGGGGAGTGATCACAAGAAGAGTGACCATGTGGAGATTGACTGTGTGGAGAGTGACCGTGTGGAGAGTGACCATGTGGAGAGTGACTGTGTGGAGAGTGACCGTTTGGAGTGTGAAAGTGTGGAGAGTCACCATGTGGAGAGTGACCATCTGGAGAGTGACCATGGAGAGTGACTGCGTGGAGAGTGACCATGTGGAGAGTGACCATCTGGAGAGTGACCATGGAGAGTGACTGCGTGGAGAGTGACCATGCGGAGAGTGACCGTATGGAGAGGGACCGTGTGGAGAGTGACCAAATGGAGATTGACCATGTGGAGAGTGACCATGTGTAGAGTGTCCATGTGGAGAGGGACCGTGTGGAGAGTGACCGCATGGAGAGTGACCATGTGGAGAGTGACGATGTGGAAATTCATTGTGTGGACGGTGACCATGTGGAGAGGGTTCTTGTGGAGAGTGACCATGTGGAGAGTGACCATCTGAAGACTGACACTGTGGAGATTGACCGTGCGGAGATTGACCATGTGGAGAGTGACCATGTGGTGAGTGACCATGTGGATAGTCATCGCTTGGAGAGTGACCATGTGGGGAGTGATCGAGTGGAGAGTGACTGTGTGGAGAGTGACCATGTGGAGAGTGACCGTATGGAGAGGGATTGTGTGGAGAGTGACCAAGTGGAGATTGACCATGTGGAGAGTGACCATGTGTAGAGTGACCATGTGGAGATTGACCGTGTGGAGAGTGACCGCGTGGAGAGTGACCATGTGGAGAGTGACGATGTGGAAAATCATCGTGTGGAGGGTGACCATGTGGAGTGTGTCCTTGTGGCGAGTGACCATGTGGAGAGTGACCACCTGAAGACTGACACTGTGGAGATTGACCATGTGGAGTTTGACCATGTAGAGAGTGACCGTATGGAGAGTGAGCTTGTGGAGAGTGACCTTGAGGAGAGTGACCATGTGGAAATTGATCGAGTGGAGAGTGACCGTGTGGAGAGTGACCGTGTGGAGTGACCCTGTGGAGAGCGACCATGTGGAGAGTGACGGTGTGGAGAGTGACCATGTGGTTAGTGACCATGTGGACATTGACCATGTGGAGATTGACCGCGTGGAGAGTGACTAAGTGGAGAGTGACCATGTGGAGAGTGACCGTGTGGAGAGTGACCATGTGGAGAGTGACCATGCGGAGAGTGACCATGTGGTGTTTGACCATGTGGTTAGTGACCATGTGGAGAGTGACTGAGTGGAGAGTGACCATGTGGAGAGTGAGCATGTGCTGAGTGACCGTGCGGAGATAGACCATGTGGAGAGTGATCACGTGGAGATTGACCATGTGGAGATTGACCATTGGGAGAGTGACCATGTGGAGAGTGACCATGTGGAGATTGACAGTGTGGAGATTCAACACGTGGAGAGTGACCATGTGGAGATTGACCATGTGGAGTTTGACCATGTGGAGAGTGAACATGTGGAGAGTGACCATGTAAAGAGTCACCATGTGGAGAGAGACTGTGTGGAGATTGACAATGTGGAGATTGACCACGTGGAGAGTGACCGTGTGGAGAGGGACCGTGTAACGAGTCACCATGTGGAGAGAGAATGTGTGAAGAGTGACCGCGTGGAGAGTGACTGTGTGGAGCGTGACCGTGTGGAGAGTGACCATGTGCAGAGTGACTGTGTGGAGAGTGACCATGTGGAGAGTGACCATGTAGAGATTGACCATGTGGAGAGTGACCGTTTGCAGTGTGACTGTGTGGAGAGTCACCATGTGGACAGTGACCATGTTGAGAGTGACCATGGAGAGTGACTGTGTGGAGAGTGACCATGTGGTGCATGACCAGGTGGTGAGTGACCATGTGGAGAGTCATTGATTGGAGAGTGACCATGTGGGGAGTGATCGAGTGGAGAGTGACTGTGTGGAGAGTGACCATGTGGAGAGTGACCTTATGGAGGGGGACCATGTGGAGAGTGACCAAGTGGAGATTGACCATGTGGAGAGTCATCGATTGGAGAGTGACCATGTGGGGAGTGATCGAGTGGAGAGTGACAATGTGGAGAGTGACCATGCGGAGAGTGATGATGTGGAAATTCATCGTGTGGAGGGTGACCATGTGGAGTGCGTCCTTGTGGAGAGTGACCATGTGGAGAGTGACCACCTGAAGACTGACCCTGTGGAGATTGACCGTGTGGAGATTGACCATGTGTAGTGTGACCGTGTGGAGAATGAGCTTGTGGAGAGTGACCTTGAGGAGAGTGACCATGTGGAAATTGATCGAGTGGAGAATGACCGTGTGGAGAGTGACCATGTGGAGAGTGACCCTGTGGAGAGTGACCATGTGGAGAGTGACCGTGTGGAGAGTGACCATGTGGGAGTGACAATTTGGAGAGTGACCATGTGGAGAATGACCGAGTGGAGAGTGACAATGTGGAGATTGAACATTTGGAGAGTGACCACGTGGAGAGTGACCGTGTGGAGAGTGACCGTGTGGAGAGTGACCGTGTGGAGAGTGACCATGTGGAGAGTGACCATGTGGTGAGTGACCATGTGGTTAGTGACCATGTGGAGAGTGACTGAGTGGAGAGTGACCATGTGGAGTGTGATCGTGATGAGAGTGACCATGTGGAGAGTGACCGAGTGGCGAGTGACCATGCGGAGATAGACCATGTGGAGAGTGATCACGTGGAGATTGACCATGTGGCGATTAACCATGGGGAGAGTGACCGTGTGCAGAGTGACCATGTGGAGATTGACCTTGTGGAGAATGACCGTGTGGAGAATGACCGAGTGGAGAGTGACAATGTGGAGATTGACCATGTGGAGAGTGACCGCTTGGAGAGTGACTGAGTGGAGAGTGACCATGTGGAGAGTGACCATGTGGAGACTGACTGTATGGAGAGTGACCATGCAGAGAGTGACCATGTGGTGAGTGACCATGTGGTTAGTGACCATGTGGAGAGTGACTGAGTGGAGAGTGACCATGTGGAGAGTGACCATGTGGACAGTGACTGTGTGGAGAGTGACCGAGTGGAGTGTGACCATGTGGATAGTGACCATGTGGCAAGTGACCGTGTGGAGAGTGTTCGTGTGGAGAGTGACCATGCGGAGAGTGACCATGTGGTGAGTGACCATGTAGGGAGTGACATTTCAGAGAGTGAAAATGTGGAGATTGACCATGTGGAGAGTGACCGTGTGCAGAGTGACAATGTGGAGATTGACCTTGTGGAGAATGACCTTGTGGAGAATGACCGAGTGGAGAATGACAATGTGGAGATTGACCATGTGGAGAGTGACCGCTTGGAGAGTGACTGAGTGGAGAGTGACCATGTGGAGAGTGACCGTGTGGAGACTGACTGTGTGGAGAGTCACCATGCAAAGAGTGACCATGTGGTGAGTGACCATGTGGTTAGTGACCATGTGGAGAGGGACTGAGTGGAGAGTGACCATGAGGAGAGTGACCATGTGAAGAGTGACCATGTGGATAGTGACCATGTGGTGAGTGACCGTGTGGAGAGTGAACGTGTGGAGAGTGACCATGCGGAGAGTGACCATGTGGTGAGTGACCATGTGGTTAGTGACCATGTGGAGAGTGAATGAGTGGAGAGTGACTGAGTGGAGAGTGACCATGTGCGGAGTGACCATGTGGAGACTGACCAGGTGGAGAGTGAACTTGTGGAGAGAGACTGTGTGGATAGAGACTGTGCAGAGAGTGACCGATTGGAGAGTGACCACGTGGAGAGTGACCATGTTGAGTGTGACATTCTGCAGAGTGACCATTTGGAGAGTGACCATGTGGAGAGTGAATGTGTGGAGAGTGACCGTGTGGAGAGTGACCGTGTGGAGAGTGACCATGTGGTTAGTGACCGTGTGGAAAGTGACCATGTGCAGTGTGTCTGTGTGGAGAGAGAACATGTGGAGTTTGACCGCATGGAGACTGACCGCATAGAGATTGACCATCTGGAGAGTGACCGTGTGGAGAGTGACCATGTGGAGATTTACCTTGTGGAGAATGACCATGTGGAGAATGACCGAGAGGAGAGTGACAATGTGGAGATTGACCATGTGGAGAGTGACCGCATGGAGAGTGACTGAGTGGAGAGTGACCATGTGGAGAGTGACCGTGTGGAGAGTGACCATGTGGAGATTGACAGTGTGGAGATTCAACACGTGGAGAGTGACCATGTGGAGATTGACCATGTGGAGTTTGACCATGTGGAGAGTGAACATGTGGAGAGTGATCATGTAAAGAGTCACCATGTGGAGAGAGACTGTGTGGAGATTGCCAATGTGGAGATTGACCACGTGGAGAGTGACCGTGTGGAGAGGGACCGTGTAAAGAGTCACCATGTGGAGAGAGAATGTGTGAAGAGTGACCGCGTGGAGAGTGACTGTGTGGAGCGTGACCGTGTGGAGAGTGACCATGTGCAGAGTGACTGTGTGGAGAGTGACCATGTGGAGAGTGACCATGTAGAGATTGACCATGTGGAGAGTAACCGTTTGCAGTGTGACTGTGTGGAGAGTCACCATGTGGACAGTGACCATGTTGAGAGTGACCATGGAGAGTGACTGTGTGGAGATGACCATGTGGTGCATGACCAGGTGGTGAGTGACCATGTGGAGCGTCATTGATTGGAGAGTGACCATGTGGGGAGTGATCGAGTGGAGAGTGACTGTGTGGAGAGTGACCATGTGGAGAGTGACCTTATGGAGAGGGACCATGTGGAGAGTGACCAAGTGGAGATTGACCATGTGGAGAGTCATCGATTGGAGAGTGACCATGTGGGGAGTGATCGAGTGGAGAGTGACAATGTGGAGAGTGACCATGCGGAGAGTGATGATGTGGAAATTCATCGTGTGGAGGGTGACCATGTGGAGTGCGTCCTTGTGGAGAGTGACCATGTGGAGAGTGACCACCTGAAGACTGACCCTGTGGAGATTGACCGTGTGGAGATTGACCATGTGTAGTGTGACCGTGTGGAGAATGAGCTTGTGGAGAGTGACCTTGAGGAGAGTGACCATGTGGAAATTGATCGAGTGGAGAATGACCGTGTGGAGAGTGACCATGTGGAGAGTGACCCTGTGGAGAGTGACCATGTGGAGAGTGACCGTGTGGAGAGTGACCATGTAGGGAGTGACAATTTGGAGAGTGACCATGTGGAGAATGACCGAGTGGAGAGTGACAATGTGGAGATTGAACATTTGGAGAGTGACCACGTGGAGAGTGACCGTGTGGAGAGTGACCGTGTGGAGAGTGACCGTGTGGAGAGTGACCATGTGGAGAGTGACCATGTGGTGAGTGACCATGTGGTTAGTGACCATGTGGAGAGTGACTGAGTGGAGAGTGACCATGTGGAGTGTGATCGTGATGAGAGTGACCATGTGGAGAGTGACCGAGTGGCGAGTGACCATGCGGAGATAGACCATGTGGAGAGTGATCACGTGGAGATTGACCATGTGGCGATTAACCATGGGGAGAGTGACCGCTTGGAGAGTGACTGAGTGGAGAGTGACCATGTGGAGAGTGACCATGTGGAGACTGACTGTATGGAGAGTGACCATGCAGAGAGTGACCATGTGGTGAGTGACCATGTGGTTAGTGACCATGTGGAGAGTGACTGAGTGGAGAGTGACCATGTGGAGAGTGACCATGTGGAGATTGACCATGTGGAGAGTGACCGCTTGGAGAGTGACTGAGTGGAGAGTGACCATGTGGAGAGTGACCATGTGGAGACTGACTGTATGGAGAGTGACCATGCAGAGAGTGACCATGTGGTGAGTGACCATGTGGTTAGTGACCATGTGGAGAGTGACTGAGTGGAGAGTGACCATGTGGAGAGTGACCATGTGGACAGTGACTGTGTGGAGAGTGACCGAGTGGAGAGTGACCATGTGGATAGTGACCATGTGGCAAGTGACCGTGTGGAGAGTGTCCGTGTGGAGAGTGACCATGCGGAGAGTGACCATGTGGTGAGTGACCATGTAGGGAGTGACATTTCAGAGAGTGAAAATGTGGAGATTGACCATGTGGAGAGTGACCGTGTGCAGAGTGACAATGTGGAGATTGACCTTGTGGAGAATGACCTTGTGGAGAATGACCGAGTGGAGAATGACAATGTGGAGATTGACCATGTGGAGAGTGACCGCTTGGAGAGTGACTGAGTGGAGAGTGACCATGTGGAGAGTGACCGTGTGGGGACTGACTGTGTGGAGAGTCACCATGCAAAGAGTGACCATGTGGTGAGTGACCATGTGGTTAGTGACCATGTGGTTAGTGACCATATGGAGAGGGACTGAGTGGAGAGTGACCATGAGGAGAGTGACCATGTGAAGAGTGACCATGTGGATAGTGACCATGTGGTGAGTGACCGTGTGGAGAGTGAACGTGTGGAGAGTGACCATGCGGAGAGTGACCATGTGGTGAGTGACCATGTGGTTAGTGACCATGTGGAGAGTGACTGAGTGGAGAGAGACTGAGTGGAGAGTGACCTTGTGCGGAGTGACCATGTGGAGACTGACCAGGTGGAGAGTGAACTTGTGGAGAGAGACTGTGTGGATAGAGACTGTGCAGAGAGTGACCGATTGGAGAGTGACCACATGGAGAGTGACCATGTTGAGTGTGACATTCTGCAGAGTGACCATTTGGAGAGTGACCATGTGGAGAGTGAATGTGTGGAGAGTGACCGTGTGGAGAGTGACCGTGTGGAGAGTGACCATGTGGTTAGTGACCGTGTGGAAAGTGACCATGTGCAGTGTGTCTGTGTGGAGAGAGAACATGTGGAGTTTGACCGCATGGAGACTGACCGCATAGAGATTGACCATCTGGAGAGTGACCGTGTGGAGAGTGACCATGTGGAGATTTACCTTGTGGAGAATGACCGTGTGGAGAATGACCGAGAGGAGAGTGACAATGTGGAGATTGACCATGTGGAGAGTGACCGCATGGAGAGTGACTGAGTGGAGAGTGACCATGTGGAGAGTGACCGTGTGGAGAGTGACCATGCGGAGAGTGACCATGTGGATAGTGACCATGTGGTGATTGACCGAGTGGAGAGTGACTGTGTGGAGAGTGACCATGTGGAGAGTCAGCATGTGGACAGTGATTGTGTGGAGAGTGACCGAGTGGATAGTGACACTGTGGAGATTGAGCATGTGGGGAGTGACCACATGAAGAGTGACCGTGTGGACATTGACTGTGTGGAGAGTGACCGTGTGGAGTGTGACCATGTGGAGAGTGACTGTGTGGAGAGTGACCATGTGAAGAGTGACAATGTAGAGCAAGACCATCTGGAGAGTGACCATGTGGAGATTGACCATGTGGAGAGTGACCATGTGGAGATTGACCATGTGGAGAGTGACCGTTTGGAGAGTGACCGCGTGGAGAGTGACCATGTGGAGAGTGACCATGTGGAAATTCATCGTGTGGAGGGTGACCATGTGGAGTGTGTCCTTGTGGAGAGTGACCATGTGGAGAGTGACCACCTGAAGACTGACCCTGTGGAGATCGACCATGTGGAGATTGACCATGTAGAGGGTGACCGTATGGAGAGTGAGCTTGTGGAGAGTGACCTTGTGGAGAGTGACCGTGTGGAGAGTGACCGTGTGGAGTGACCCTGTGGAGAGTGACCATGTGGAGAGTGACGGTGTGGAGAGTGACCATGTGGTTAGTGACCATGTGGACATTGACCATGTGGAGATTGACCGCGTGGAGAGTGACTAAGTGGAGAGTGACCATGTGGAGAGTGACCGTGTGGAGAGTGACCGTGTGGAGAGTGACCATGCGGAGAGTGACCATGTGGTGTTTGACCATGCGGTTAGTGACCATGTGGAGAGTGACTGAGAGGAGAGTGACCATGCGGAGAGAGATCGTGTGCTGAGTGACCGTGCGGAGATAGACCATGTGGAGAGTGATCACGTGGAGATTGACCATGTGGAGATTGACCATTGGGAGAGTGACCATGTGGAGAGTGACCATGTGGAGATTGACAGTGTGGAGATTCAACACGTGGAGAGTGACCATGTGGAGATTGACCATGTGGAGAGGGACCGTGTAAAGAGTCACCATGTGGAGAGAGAATGTGTGAAGAGTGACCGCGTGGAGAGTGACTGTGTGGAGAGTGACCGTGTGGAGAGTGACCATGTGGAGAGTGACTGTGTGGAGAGTCACCATGTGGACAGTGACCATGCGGTGAGTGACCATGGAGAGTGACTGTGTGGAGAGTGACCATGTGGAGAGTGACCATGTAGAGATTGACCATTTGGAGAGTGACCGTTTGCAGTGTGACTGTGTGGAGAGTCACCATGTGGACAGTGACCATGTGGAGAGTGACCATGGAGAGTGACTGTGTGGAGAGTGACCATGTGGTGCATGACCAGGTGGTGAGTGACCATGTGGAGAGTCATCGATTGGAGTGTGGCCATGTGGGGAGTGATCGAGTGGAGAGTGACTGTGTGGAGAGTGACCATGTGGAGAGTGACCTTATGGAGAGGGACCATGTGGAGAGTGACCAAGTGGAGATTGACCATGTGGAGAGTCATCGATTGGAGAGTGACCATGTGGGGAGTGATCGAGTGGAGAGTGACAATGTGGAGAGTGACTATGTGGAGAGTGATGATGTGGAAATTCATCGTGTGGAGGGTGACCATGTGGAGTGTGTCCTTGTGGAGAGTGACCATGTGGAGAGTGACCACCTGAAGACTGACCCTGTGGAGATTGACCATGTGTAGAGTGATCGTGTGGAGAATGAGCTTGTGGAGAGTGACCTTGAGGAGAGTGACCATGTGGAAATTGATCGAGTGGAGAATGACCATGTGTAGAGTGACCATGTGGAGAATGAGCTTGTGGAGAGTGACCTTGAGGAGAGTGACCATGTGGAAATTGATCGAGTGGAGAATGACCGTGTGGAGAGTGACAGTGTGGAGAGTGACCATGCGGAGAGTGACCATGTGGAGAGTCACCATGTGGACAGTGACTGTGTGGAGAGTGAACGAGTGGACATTGACGATGTGGATAGTGACCATGTGGTGAGTGACCATGTGGAGAGTGACCGAGTGGAGAGTGACCATGTGGAGCGTGACCATGGAGAGTGACTGTATGAAGAGTGACCATGTGGAGCATGACCATGTGGAATATGACCACATAGAGAGTGACCGATTGGAGAGTGACCATGTGGGGAGTGATCGAGTGGACAGTGACTATGTGGAGAGTGACCATGTGGAGAGTGACCATATGGAAAGTGACCATGTGGAGAGTGACCAAGTGGAGAGTGACCATGTGGTGAGTGACCATGTGGAGAGCGACCATGTGGAGAGTGACCATGTGGAGATTGCCCATGTGGAGATTGACCGCGTGGAGATAGACCAAGTGGAGAGTGAACATGTGGAGAGTGATCATGTAAAGAGTCACCATGTGGAGAGAGACTGTGTGGAGATTGACAATGTGGAGATTGACCACGTGGAGAGTGACCGTGTGGAGAGGGACCGTGTAAAGAGTCACCATGTGGAGAGAGAATGTGTGAAGTGTGACCGCGTGGAGAGTGACTGTGTGGAGAGTGACCGTGTGGAGAGTGACCATGTGGAGAGTGACTGTGTGGAGAGTGACCATGTGGAGAGTGACCATGTAGAGATTGACCATTTGGAGAGTGACCGTTTGCAGTGTGACTGTGTGGAGAGTCACCATGTGGACAGTGACCATGTGGAGAGTGACCATGGAGAGTGACTGTGTGGAGAGTGACCATGTGGTGCATGACCAGGTGGTGAGTGACCATGTGGAGAGTCATCGATTGGAGAGTGACCATGTGGGGAGTGATCGAGTGGAGAGTGACTGTGTGGAGAGTGACCATGTGGAGAGTGACCTTATGGAGAGGGAACATGTGGAGAGTGACCAAGTGGAGATTGACCATGTGGAGAGTCATCGATTGGAGAGTGACCATGTGGGGAGTGATCGAGTGGAGAGTGACAATGTGGAGAGTGACTATGTGGAGAGTGATGATGTGGAAATTCATCGTGTGGAGGGTGACCATGTGAAGTGTGTCCGTGTGGAGAGTGACCATGTGGAGAGTGACCACCTGAAGACTGACCCTGTGGAGATTGACCGTGTGGAGATTGACCATGTGTAGAGTGATCGTGTGGAGAATGAGCTTGTGGAGAGCGACCTTGAGGAGAGTGACCATGTGGAAATTGATCGCGTGGAGAATGACCGTGTGGAGAGTGACCATGTGGAGAGTGACCCTGTGGAAATTGACCATGTGGAGAGTGACCATGTGGAGAGTGACCATGTGGAGAGTGACCGTGTGGAGAGTGACAATGTGGAGATTGATCATGTGGAGAGTGGCCGCGTGGAGAGTGACCATGTGGAGAATGACCATGTGGAAATTCATCGTGTGGAGAGTGACCATGTGGAGTGTGTCCTTGTGGAGTGTGACTGATTGGAGAGTGACCATGTGGGGAGTGACCATGTGGAGACTGACCAGGTGGAGAGTGACCATGTGGAGAGAGACTGTGTGGATAGAGACTGTGTGGAGAGTGACCGATTGGAGAGTGACCACGTGGAGAGTGACTGTGTGGAGTGTGACAATCTGGAGAGTGACCATTTGGGAGTGACCATGTGGAGTTTGAATGTGTGGAGAGTGACCATGTGGTGAGTGACCATGTGGAGATTCAACGAGTGGAGAGTGACCATGTGGTGAGTGACTGAGTGGACACTGACCATGTTGAGAGTGACCATGTGGATAGTGACCATGTGGTGAGTGACCATTTGGAGAGTGACCACGTGGAGAGTGACCTTGTGGAGAGTGACCATGTGGAAATTCATCATGTGGAGGGTGACTATGTGGAGTGTGTCCTTGTGGAGAGTGACCTTGTGGAGAGTGACCGTCTGGAGAGTGACCGTGTGGAGAGTGACAAGGTGGAGTGTGACCATGTGGAGAGTGACCGTGTGGAGAGTGACCGAGTGGAGAGTGACCATGTGGTGAGTGACCATGTGGAGAGTGACCCTGTGGAGATTGACCATGTGGAGAGTGAAAATGTGGAGATTGACCATGTGGGGAGTGACCACGTGGAGAGTGACCATGTGGAGAGTGACGATGTGGAAATTCATCATGTGGAGGGTGACCATGTGGAGTGTGTCCTTGTGGAGAGTGACCATGTGGAGAGTGACCACCTGAAGACTGACCCTGTGGAGATTGACCGTGTGGAGATTGACCATGTGGAGAGTGACCGTGTGGAGAGTGAGCGTGTGGAGAGTGAGCTTGTGGAAAGTGACCTTGAGGAGAGTGATCATGTGGAAATTTATCGAGTGGAGAGTGACCATGTGGAGAGTGACCGTGTGGAGAGTGACCATGTGGAGAGTGACCCTGTGGAGAGTGACCATGTGGAGAGTGACCGTGTGGACAGTGACCATGTAGGGGGTGACAATTCGGAGAGTGAAAATGTGGAGATTGACCATGTGGAGCGTGACCGTGTGGAGAGTGACCATGTGGTGATTGACCTTGTGGAGAATGACCGTGTGGAGAATGACCGAGTGGAGAGTGACAATGTGGAGATTGACCATGTGGAGAGTGACCGCATGGAGAGTGACCATGTGGTGAGTGACCATGTGGTTAGTGACCATGTGAAGAGTGACTGCGTGGAGAGTGACCATGTGGAGAGTGATCGGGTGGAGAGTGACCATTTGGAGAGTGACCGTGTGGAGAGTCACCCTGTGGAGAGTGACCATGTGGAGAGTGACCGTGTGGAGAGTGACCATGTAGGGAGTGAAAATTCGGAGAGTGAAAATGTGGTGATTGACCATGTGGAGAGTGACCGTGTGGAGAGTGACCATGTGGAGATTGACCTTGTGGAGAATGACCGTGTGGAGAATGACCGAGTGGAGAGTGACAATGTGGAGATTGAACATTTGGAGAGTGACCGCGTGGAGAGTGACCGTGTGGAGAGTGACCGTGTGGAGAGTGACCATGTGGAGAGTGACCATGTGGTGAGTGACCATGTTGTTAGTGACCATGTGGAGAGTGACTGAGAGGAGAGTGACCATGTGGAGAGTGATCGTGATGAGAGTGACCATGTGGAGATTGACTGAGTGGCGAGTGACCATGCGGAGATAGACCATGTGGAGAGTGAGCATGTGGAGAGTGACCATGTAGGGAGTGACATTTCGGAGAGTGAAAATGTGGAGATTGACCATGTGGAGAGTGACCGTGTGCAGAGTGACCATGTGGAGATTGACCTTGTGGAGAATGACCGTGTGGAGAATGACCAAGTGGAGAGTGACAATGTGGAGATTGACCATGTGGAGAGTGACCGCTTGGAGAGTGACTGAGTGGAGAGTGACCATGTGGAGAGTGACCATGTGGAGACAGACTGTATGGAGAGTGACCATGCAGAGAGTGACCATGTGGTGAGGGACCATGTGGTTAGTGACCATGTGGAGAGTGACTGAGTGGAGAGTGACCATGTGGAGAGTGACCATGTGGACAGTGACTGTGTGGAGAGTGACCGAGTGGAGAGTGACCATGTGGAGAGTGACCATGTGGCAAGTGACCGTGTGGAGAGTGTCCGTGTGGAGAGTGACCATGCGGAGAGTGACCATGTGGTGAGTGACCATGTTGTTAGTGACGATGTGGAGAGTGACTGAGTGGAGAGTGACCATGTGGAGAGTCACCATGTGGACAGTGACTGTGTGGAGAGTGACCGAGTGGAGAGTGACCATGTGGAGAGTGACCATGTGGAGAGTGACCATGTGGAGAGTGACCATGTAGGGAGTGACATTTCGGAGAGTGAAAATGTGGAGATTGACCATGTGGAGAGTGACCGTGTGCAGAGTGACCATGTGGAGATTGACCTTGTGGAGAATGACCGTGTGGAGAATGACCGAGTGGAGAGTGACAATGTGGAGATTGACCATGTGGAGAGTGACCGCTTGGAGAGTGACTGAGTGGAGAGTGACCATGTGGAGAGTGACCGTGTGGAGACTGACTGTGTGGAGAGTCATCATGCAAAGAGTGACCATGTGGTGAGTGACCATGTGGTTAGTGACCATGTGGAGAGGGACTGAGTGGAGAGTGACCATGAGGAGTGTGACCATGTGAAGAGTGACCATGTGGATAGTGACCATGTGGTGAGTGACCGTGTGGAGAGTGACCGTGTGGAGAGTGACCATGCGGAGAGTGACCATGTGGTGAGTGACAATGTGGTTAGTGACCATGTGGAGAGTGACTGAGTGGAGAGTGACCATGTGGAGAGTCACCATGTGGACAGTGACTGTGTGGAGAGTGACCGAGTGGAGAGTGACCATGTGGATAGTGACCATGTGGTGAGTGACCATGTGGAGAGTGACTGAGTGGAGAGTGACCATGTGCGGAGTGACCATGTGGAGACTGACCAGGTGGAGAGTGAACTTGTGGAGAGAGACTGTGTGGATAGAGACTGTGCGGAGAGTGACCGATTGGAGAGTGACCACGTGGAGAGTGACCATGTGGAGTGTGACATTCTGGAGAGTGACCATTTGGAGAGTGACCATGTGGAGAGTGAATGTGTGGAGAGTGACCGTGTGGAGAGTGACCGTGTGGAGAGTGACCATGTGGTTATTGACCCTGTGGAAAGTGACCATGTGCAGTGTGTCTGTGTGGAGAGAGAACATGTGGAGTTTGACCGCATGGAGATTGACCGCATAGAGATTGACCATCTGGAGAGTGACCGTGTGGAGAGTGACCATGTGGAGATTGACCTTGCGGAGAATGACCGTGTGGAGAATGACCGAGAGGAGAGTGACAATGTGGAGATTGACCATGTGGAGAGTGACCGCATGGAGAGTGACTGAGTGGAGAGTGACCATGTGGAGAGTGACCGTGTGGAGAGTGACCGTGTGGAGAGTGACCATGCGGAGAGTGACCATGTGGTGAGTGACCATGTAGTTAGTGACCATGTGGAGAGTGACAGAGTGGAGAGGGACCATGTGGAGAGTGACCATGTGGAGAGTGACCATGTGGACAATGACTGTGTGGAGAGTGACCGAGTGGAGAGTGACCATGTGGATAGTGACCATGTGGTGATTGACCGAGTGGAGAGTGACCGTGTGGAGAGTGACCATGTGGAGAGTCACCATGTGGACAGTGATTGTGTGGAGAGTGACCGAGTGGATAGTGACACTGTGCAGATTGAGCATGTGGGGAGTGACCACATGAAGAGTGACCGTGTGGAGATTGACTGTGTGGAGAGTGACCGTGTGGAGTGTGACCATGTGGAGAGTGACTGTGTGGAGAGTGACCATGTGAAGAGTGACAATGTAGAGCAAGACCATCTGGAGAGTGACCATGTGCAGATTGACCATGTGGAGAGTGACCGTTTGGAGTGTGACCATGTGGAGAATGAGCATGTGGACAATGACTGTGTGGAGAGTGACCGAGTGGAGAGTGACCATGTGGATAGTGACCATGTGGTGATTGACCGAGTGGAGAGTGACCGTGTGGAGAGTGACCATGTGGACAGTCACCATGTGGACAGTGATTGTGTGGAGAGCGACCGAGTGGAAAGTGACACTGTGGAGATTGAGCATGTGGGGAGTGACCACATGAAGAGTGACCGTGTGGAGATTGACTGTGTGGAGAGTGACCGTGTGGAGTGTGACCATGTGGAGAGTGACTGTGTGGAGAGTGACCATGTGAAGAGTGACAATGTAGAGCAAGACCATCTGGAGAGTGACCATGTGCAGATTGACCATGTGGAGAGTGACCGTTTGGAGTGTGACCATGTGGAGAATGAGCATGTGGACAATGACTGTGTGGAGAGTGACCGAGTGGAGAGTGACCATGTGGATAGTGACCATGTGGTGATTGACCGAGTGGAGAGTGACCGTGTGGAGAGTGACCATGTGGACAGTCACCATGTGGACAGTGATTGTGTGGAGAGTGACCGAGTGGATAGTGACACTGTGGAGATTGAGCATGTGGGGAGTGACCACATGAAGAGTGACCGTGTGGAGATTGACTGTGTGGAGAGTGACCGTGTGGAGTGTGACCATGTGGAGAGTGACTGTGTGGAGAGTGACCATGTGAAGAGTGACAATGTAGAGCAAGACCATCTGGAGAGTGACCATGTGGAGATTGACCATGTGGAGAGTGACCGTTTGGAGTGTGACTGTGTGGAGATTCACCATGTGGAGAGTGGCCATGTGGAGAGTGACCATGGAGAGTGACAGTGTGGAGAGTGACCATGTGGTGCATGACCATGTGGAGAGTGACCGATTGGAGAGTGACCATGTTGGGAGTGATCGAGTGGAGAGTGACTGTGTGGAGAGTGACCATGTGGAGAGTGACCATGTGGAGAGTGACCGTGTGGAGAGTGACCGTGTGGAATGTGACCATGCGGAGAGTGACCATGTGGACAGAGACTGTGTGGAGAGTGACCGAGTGGAGAGTGACCATGTGGATAGTGACCATGTGGTGATTGACCATGTGGAGAGTGACCATGTGGAGAGTGACCATGTGGAGAGTGACCATGTGGTGAGTGACCATGTGGACAGTGACTGTGTGGAGAGTGACCGAGTGGAGAGTGACCAAGTGGAGATTGACCATGTGGAGAGTGACCATGTGGAGAGTGACCATGTGGAGAGTGACCGTGTGGAGAGTGACAATGTGGAGATTGATCATGTGGAGAGTGGCCGCGTGGAGAGTGACCATGTGGAGAATGACCATGTGGAAATTCATCGTGTGGAGAGTGACCATGTGGAGTGTGTCCTTGTGGAGTGTGACTGATTGGAGAGTGACCATGTGGGGAGTGACCATGTGGAGACTGACCAGGTGGAGAGTGACCATGTGGAGAGAGACTGTGTGGATAGAGACTGTGTGGAGAGTGACCGATTGGAGAGTGACCACGTGGAGAGTGACTGTGTGGAGTGTGACAATCTGGAGAGTGACCATTTGGGAGTGACCATGTGGAGTTTGAATGTGTGGAGAGTGACCGTGTGGTGAGTGACCATGTGGAGATTGAACGAGTGGAGAGTGACCATGTGGAGAGTGACTGAGTGGACACTGACCATGTTGAGAGTGACCATGTGGATAGTGACCATGTGGTGAGTGACCATTTGGAGAGTGACCGCGTGGAGAGTGACCTTGTGGAGAGTGACCATGTGGAAATTCATCATGTGGAGGGTGACCATGTGGAGTGTGTCCTTGTGGAGAGTGACCTTGTGGAGAGTGACCGTCTGGAGAGTGACCGTGTGGAGAGTGACAAGGTGGAGTGTGACCATGTGGAGAGTGACCGTGTGGAGAGTGACCGAGTGGAGAGTGACCATGTGGTGAGTGACCATGTGGAGAGTGACCCTGTGGAGATTGACCATGTGGAGAGTGAGCATGTGGAGAATGACCGTCTGGAGAGTGACCGTGTGGAGAGTGACCATGTGGGGAGTGACCATGTGGTGATTGAACGAGTGGAGAGTGACCATGTGGAGAGTGACTGAGTGGACACTGACCATGTTGAGAGTGACCATGTGGATAGTGACCATGTGGTGTGTGACCAAGTGGAGAGTGACCATGTGGATAGTGACCATGTTGTGATTCACCGTGTGCTGAGTGACCATGCGGAGAGTGACCATGTGGTGAGTGACCATGTGGTTAGTGGCCATGTGGAGAGTGACCATGTGGACAGTGACTGTGTGGAGAGTGACCGAGTGGAGAGTGACCATGTGGATAGTGACCATGTGGTGAGTGTCTATGTGGAGAGTGACCGAGTGGAGAGTGACCATGTGGGGAGTGACCGAGTGGAGAGTGACCATGTGGAGAGTGACCCTGTGGAGATTGATCATGTGGACAGTGAGCATGTGGAGAATGACCGTCTGGAGAGTGACCATGTGGAGTGTGACTGTCTGGAGAGTGACCATGTGGAGAGTGACCAGCTGGAGTGTGACCGATTGGAGAGTGACCATGTGGGGAGTGACCATGTGGAGACTGACCAGGTGGAGAGTGACCGTGTGGAGAGAGACTGTGTGGATAGAGACTGTGTGAAGAGTGACCGATTGCAGAGTGACCACGTGGAGAGTGACCGTGTGGAGTGTGACATTCTGGAGAGTGACCATTTGGAGAGTGACCATGTGGAGAGTGAATGTGTGGAGAGTGACAGTGTGGAGAGTGACCGTGTGGAGAGTGACTGTGTGGAGAGTGACCATGTGCTGAGTGACCGTGTGGAGAGTGACCATGTGCTGAGTGACCATGCGCAGAGTGACCATGTGGAGAGTGACCATGTGGTTATTGACCATGTGGAAAGTGACCATGTGGAGTGTGTCTGTGTGGAGAGAGAACATGTGGAGATTGACCATGTGGAGAGTGACCATGTGGAGACTGACCATTTGAAGTGTGACTGTGTGGAGAGTGACCATGTGGAGAGTGACCATGTGGAGAGTGACCATGTGGAGAGTGACAGTGTGGAGACTGACCATGTGGAGAGTGACCGGCTGGAAGGTGACAGTGTTGAGAGTGACCATGTGGAGAGTGACCATGTGGAGAGTGACCATTTGGAGTGAGATGGTGTGGAGAGAGAACATGTGGAGAGTGACCAGGTGGAGAGTGACTGTTTGGACTGTGACTGTGTGGAGAGTGACCATGTGGAGAATGACTGTATGGAGAGTGACCATGTGGAGCATGACCATATGGAATATGACCATGTGGAGAGTGACCATGTGGAGAATGACCGATTGGCGAATGACCTTGTGGATAGTGACCATGTGGTGAGTGACCATGTGGAGATTGAACGAGTGGAGAGTGACCATGTGGAGAGTGACTGAGTGGACACTGACCATGTTGAGAGTGACCATGTGGATAGTGACCATGTGGTGAGTGACCATTTGGAGAGTGACCGCGTGGAGAGTGACCTTGTGGAGAGTGACCATGTGGAAACTCATCGTGTGGAGGGTGACCATGTGGAGTGTGTCCTTGTGGAGAGTGACCTTGTGGAGAGTGACCGTCTGGAGAGTGACCGTGTGGAGAGTGACAAGGTGGAGTGTGACCATGTGGAGAGTGACCATGTGGAGGGTGACCCTGTGGAGATTGACCATGTGGAGAGTGAGCATGTGGAGAATGACCGTCTGGAGAGTGACCATGTGGAGTGTGACTGTCTGGAGTGTGACCGTGTGGAGAGTGACCATGTGGAGAGTGACCATGTGGTGAGTGACCATGTGGAGAGTGACCCTGTGGAGATTGACCATGTGGAGAGTGAGCATGTGGAGAATGACCATCTGGAGAGTGACCGTGTGGAGAGTGACCATGCGGAGAGTGACCATGTGGTGAGTGACCATGTGGTTTGTGACCATGTGGAGAGTGACTGAGTGGAGAGTGACTGTATGCAGAGTGACCATGTGGAGAGTGACCATGTGGAGAGTGACCGTCTGGAGAGTGACCATGTGGAATGTGACCATGTGGAGACTGACCATGTGGACAGAGACTGTGTGGAGAGTGACCGAGTGGAGAGTGACCATGTGGATAGTGACCATGTGGTGATTGACCATGTGGAGAGTGACCATGTGGAGAGTGACCATGTGGAGAGTGACCATGTGGTGAGTGACCATGTGGACAGTGACTGTGTGGAGAGTGACCGAGTGGAGAGTGACCAAGTGGAGATTGACCATGTGGAGAGTGACCATGTGGAGAGTGACCATGTGGAGAGTGACCGTGTGGAGAGTGACAATGTGGAGATTGATCATGTGGAGAGTGGCCGCGTGGAGAGTGACCATGTGGAGAATGACCATGTGGAAATTCATCGTGTGGAGAGTGACCATGTGGAGTGTGTCCTTGTGGATAGTGACCTTGTGGAGAGTGACTGTCTGGAGAGTGACCGTGTGGAGAGTGACCAGGTGGAATGTGACCATGTGGAGAGTGACCTTGTGGAGAGTGACCATGTGGAGAGTGACCATGTGGAGAATGACCGTCTGGAGAGTGACCGTGTGGAGTGTGACTGTCTGGAGAGTGACCATGTGGAGAGTGACCAGGTGGAGTGTGACTGATTGGAGAGTGACCATGTGGGGAGTGACCATGTGGAGACTGACCAGGTGGAGAGTGACCGTGTGGAGAGAGACTGTGTGGATAGAGACTGTGTGGAGAGTGACCGATTGGAGAGTGACCACGTGGAGAGTGACTGTGTGGAGTGTGACAATCTGGAGAGTGACCATTTGGGAGTGACCATGTGGAGTTTGAATGTGTGGAGAGTGACCGTGTGGTGAGTGACCATGTGGAGATTGAACGAGTGGAGAGTGACCATGTGGAGAGTGACTGAGTGGACACTGACCATGTTGAGAGTGACCATGTGGATAGTGACCATGTGGTGAGTGACCATTTGGAGAGTGACCGCGTGGAGAGTGACCTTGTGGAGAGTGACCATGTGGAAATTCATCATGTGGAGGGTGACCATGTGGAGTGTGTCCTTGTGGAGAGTGACCTTGTGGAGAGTGACCGTCTGGAGAGTGACCGTGTGGAGAGTGACAAGGTGGAGTGTGACCATGTGGAGA
>CM059427.1:118527459-118759027 GCA_030390025.1 Squalus acanthias | reverse complement strand
ACACCATGATACATCACTCACCGTTCAGTTGTATCGATTACACCATGATACATCACTCACCGTTCAGTGTATCGATTACACCATGATACATCACTCACCGTTCAGTTGTATCGATTACACCATGATACATCACTCACCGTTCAGTTGTATCGATTACACCATGATACATCACTCACCGTTCAGTTGTATCGATTACACCATGATACATCACTCACCGTTCAGTTGTATCGATTACACCATGATACATCACTCACCGTTCAGTTGTATCGATTACACCATGATACATCACTCACCGTTCAGTGTATCGATTACACCATGATACATCACTCACCGTTCAGTTGTATCGATTACACCATGATACATCACTCACCGTTCAGTGTATCGATTACACCATGATACATCACTCACCGTTCAGTGTATCGATTACACCATGATACATCACTCACCGTTCAGTTGTATCGATTACACCATGATACATCACTCACCGTTCAGTTGTATCGATTACACCATGATACATCACTCACCGTTCAGGGTCTCAATTACACCATGATACATCACTCACCGTTCAGTGTATCGATTACACCATGATACATCACTCACCGTTCAGTGTCTCAATTACACCATGATACATCACTCACCGTTCAGTGTCTCAATTACACCATGATACATCACTCACAGTTCAGTGTATCGATTACACCATGATACATCACTCACCATTCAGTGTCTCAATTACACCATGATACATCACTCACCGTTCAGTTGTATCGATTACACCATGATACATCACTCACCGTTCATTGTATCGATTACACCATGATACATCACTCACCGTTCAGTTGTATCGATTACACCATGATACATCACTCACAGTTCAGTGTCTCAATTACACCATGATACATCACTCACCGTTCAGTTGTATCGATTACACCATGATACATCACTCACCGTTCAGTGTCTCAATTATTACACCATGATACATCACTCACCGTTCAGTTGTATCGATTACACCATGATACATCACTCACCGTTCAGTTGTATCGATTACACCATGATACATCACTCACAGTTCAGTTGTATCGATTACACCATGATACATCACTCACAGTTCAGTGTATCGATTACACCATGATACATCACTCACCGTTCAGTGTAAGATTACACCATGATACATCACAGTTCAGTGTATCGATTACACCATGATACATCACTCACAGTTCAGTTATCGATTACACCATGATACATCACTCACCGTTCGTTGTATCGATTACACCATGATACATCACTCACCGTTCAGTGTATCGATTACACCATGATACATCACTCACAGTACGGTTGTATCGATTACACCATGATACATCACTCACCGTTCAGTGTAACGATTACACCATGATACATCACTCACCGTTCAGTTGTATCGATTACACCATGATACATCACTCACCGTTCAGTTGTATCGATTACACCCATGATACCTCACCACAGTTTCAGATTGGTATCGATTTACACCATGATACATCACTCACGTTTCAGCTGTCTCAATTACACATGATACATCACTCACAGTTCTGTTGTATCGATTACACGCATTGATACATCACTTCACCGTTCAGTGTATCGATTACACCATAGATACATCACTCACCGTTCAGTGTCACAATTTACACCATGCTACAATCACTCTCACTAGTTCAGTTGTATCTGATTACACCAAGATACATCACCACCGTTCAGTTGCTCAATTTCACCATGATACGATCACTCACAGTTCAGTTTGTATCGATTACACCATGATACATCATCACCGTTCAAGTGCATCGATTACACAATGATACGATCCACTCACCAGTTCAGTTGTATCTTGATTACACCATGATACATTCACTCATACCGTTCAGTTGGTATAGATTACATCATGATACTATCACTCACTGTCGTTCAGTTGTATCAATTACACTTGATACATCACTCACCGTTCAGTTTCTATCGATTACCACCATGATACATCCTCACCGATCAGTTGTATCGATTACACCATGATACATCACTCACGTACGTTGTATCGATTACACCATGATACATCACTCAGCAGTTCAGTTGTATCGATTACACCATGATACATCACTCACGTTCAGTTGTATCGATTACACCATGATACATCACTCACCGTTCAGTGTATCAATTACACCATGATACATCACTCACCGTTCAGTTGTATCGATTACACCATGATACATCACTCACCGTTCAGTTGTATCAATTACACCATGATACATCACTCACCGTTCAGTTGTATCGATTACACCATGATACATCACTCACAGTTCAGTGTATCGATTACACCATGATACATCACTCACCGTTCAGTTGTATCGATTACACCATGATACATCACTCACAGTTCAGTTGTATCGATTACACCATGATACATCACTCACCGTTCAGTTGTATCGATTACACCATGATACATCACTCACCGTTCAGTTGTATCGATTACACCATGATACATCACTCACCGTTCAGTGTCTCAATTACACCATGATACATCACTCACCGTTCAGTTGTATCGATTACACCATGATACATCACTCACCGTTCAGTTGTATCGATTACACCATGATAACAACCTCACCCGTTCAGTTGTATCGATTACACCCATGCTACATCACTCGCCGTCAGTGTAACAATTCACACCTGATACATCACTCACGTTCAGAGTCTCGTTACACCATGAACATCACCACCGTTCAGTTGTATCGTTTACACCATGATGCATCACTCACCGTTCAGTTGTAACGATTACCCATGATACATCACTCACAGTTCAGTGTCTCAATTACCACCATGATACATCACTCACCGTTCAGTTGTATCGATTACACCTGATACATCACTCACCGATCAGTGTCTCGAATTACCCATGATACATCCCTCACCAGTTCCAGTTGTAACGATTACACCATGCTACCTCACCTCACCGTTCAGTTGTACGATTACACCAGATACACACTCACCTGTTCAGTGTCTCGATATACACCATATACATCACTCACCGTACGGTTGTATCGATTACACCATGATACATCACTCACCGATCAGATGTAACGATTTACCCATGATACATCACTCCACCGATTCAGCTGTACCGCTTACACCATGAACCATCACCTCACCGTTCAGTTGTCTCAATTACACCATGATACATCACTCACCGTCGCAGTTGTATAGATTACACCAAGATACATCACTCACAGTTCAGTGTATCGATATACACCATGATTACATCACTCACCGTTCAGTGTATCGAATTACCATGATACATCACTCACCGTTCAGTGTATCGATTACACCATGATACATCACTCACCGTTCAGTGTCTCAATTACACCATGATACATCACTCACCGTTCAGTGTATCGATTACACCATGATACATCACTCACCGTTCAGTGTATCGATTACACCATGATACATCACTCACAGTTCAGTTCTATCGATTACACCATGATACATCACTCACAGTTCAGTGTATCGATTACACCATGATACATCACTCACAGTTCAGTTGTATCGATTACACCATGATACATCACTCACCGTTCAGTGTATCGATTACACCATGATACATCACTCACCGTTCAGTTGTATCGATTACACCATGATACATCACTCACCGTTCAGTGTATCGATTACACCATGATACATCACTCACCGTTCAGTGTATCGATTACACCATGATACATCACTCAC
The DNA here is from genome assembly GCA_030390025.1 of Squalus acanthias. NCBI lineage: Eukaryota > Metazoa > Chordata > Chondrichthyes > Squaliformes > Squalidae > Squalus > Squalus acanthias. The sequence continues at coordinate 118,755,280 of CM059427.1, read as the reverse complement.
CGTTCAGTGTATCGATTACACCATGATACATCACTCACCGTTCAGTGTATCGATTACACCATGATACATCACTCACCGTTCAGTTGTATCGATTACACCATGATACATCACTCACCGTTCAGTGTATCGATTACACCATGATACTTCACTCACCGTTCAGTTGTAACGATTTACACATGATACATCACTCACCGTTCAAGTTTATCGATTTTACAGCATGATACATCATCACGTTCAGTGTATCGATTGCACCATGATATATCACCCACCGTTCAGTGTATCGAGTACTCATGATAATCACTCACCGGTTCAGTGTCTCAATTACACCATGATTCATCACTCACCGTTCGCGTCCTGTCATCGATCCGAACCATGATACATCACTCACAGTGCTGTTGTATCGAATACACCATGATACATCACTCACCGTTCGGTTGTATCGATGGACACCCATGATACATCACTCACAGTTCAATTCTTTCGATTTACCCCATGATAACATCACTCACAGTTCAGTTGTACGATTACACCATGGATAATCACTCACAGTTCATCGGTTGTATCGGATTACACCATTGATACATCACTCACCGTTTCAGTGTAACGATTTCACATGATACATCACTCACAGTGCGCGTTGTATCGATTACACCATGATGCATCACTCACCTGTTCAGTGTATCGATTACACCATGAACATCACTCACCGTTTCTGTGTATCGATTACACCATGATACATCACTCACGTTCAGTTGTAACGATTTACACCATGATACTCACTCACAGTTCAGTGTCTCATTACACCATGAATGATCACTCACGTGCAGTTGTATCGATTACACCATGATACATCACTCACAGTCAGTGTATCGATTACACCATGATACATCACTCACCGTTCAGTGTATCGATTACACCATGATACATCACTCACCGTTCAGTTGTATCGATTACACCATGATACATCACTCACCGTTCAGTGTATCGATTACACCATGATACATCACTCACCGTTCAGTGTATCGATTACACCATGATACATCACTCACCGTTCAGTGTATCGATTACACCATGATACATCACTCACCGTTCAGTGTATCGATTACACCATGATACATCACTCACCGTTCAGTGTATCGATTACACCATGATACATCACTCACCGTTCAGTTGTATCGATTACACCATGATACATCACTCACAGTTCAGTTGTATCGATTACACCATGATACATCACTCACCGTTCAGTTGTATCGATTACACCATGATACATCACTCACAGTTCAGTTGTATCGATTACACCATGATACATCACTCACCGTTCAGTGTATCGATTACACCATGATACATCACTCACCGTTCAGTGTATCGATTACACCATGATACATCACTCACAGTTCAGTGTATCGATTACACCATGATACATCACTCACCGTTCAGTTGTATCGATTACACCATGATACATCACTCACCGTTCAGTGTCTCAATTACACCATGATACATCACTCACCGTTCAGTTGTATCGATTACACCATGATACATCACTCACAGTTCAGTGTATCGATTACACCATGATACATCACTCACCGTTCAGTTGTATCGATTACACCATGATACATCACTCACCGTTCAGTTGTATCGATTACACCATGATACATCACTCACCGTTCAGTGTATCGATTACACCATGATACATCACTCACCGTTCAGTGTCTCAATTACACCATGATACATCACTCACCGTTCAGTGTATCGATTACACCATGATACATCACTCACCGTTCAGTTGTATCGATTACACCATGATACATCACTCACCGTTCAGTGTATCGATTACACCATGATACATCACTCACCGTTCAGTGTATCGATTACACCATGATACATCACTCACCGTTCAGTTGTATCGATTACACCATGATACATCACTCACCGTTCAGTGTATCGATTACACCATGATACATCACTCACCGTTCAGTTGTATCGATTACACCATGATACATCACTCACCTGTTTCAGGTATCGATTACCCCATGATACATCACTCACCGTGCAGTTGTATCGATTACACCATGATACATCACTCACCGCTCAGTTGCTATCATTACACCATGATACATCACTCACCGTTCGAGTTGTATCGATTACACCATGATACATCACTCACCGATCGGATCGTCATCGATTACACCATGAAACATCACTCACCGTTCAGTTGTATCGATGACACCAATGATACATCACTCTACACCGTTCAGTGTATCGTTTACTCTCATGATACATCACTCACCGATCAGTGTATCAATTACACCCATGATACATCACTCACAGTTACGTTGTATCGATTACACCATGATTCATCACTCACCGTTCAGTGTATCGATTACACGCATGAAAGCATACTCACCGTTCAGTTGTATAGATTACACCATGATACATCACTCACCGATCAGTGGTAAAATTACACCATGATACATCACTCACCGTTCGGTTGTATCGATTACCCAGGGATACAGCACTCACCGTATAGTTGTATCAACTACAACATGATACATCACTCACAGTTCAGTTAATCGATATACACCATGATGACATCACTCACCGGTTTCAGTTATATCGATTACACCATGATACATCACTCACCGTTCAGTGTATCGATTCACCATGATACATCACTCACCAGGTTCAGTGTATCGATTACTCCATGATACAACCCTCACCGTTCAGTGTGTCGATTACACCATGATACATCACTCACCGTTCAGTGTATCGAATTACACCATGATACATCACTCACCGTTCAGTTGTATCGATTACACCATGATACATCACTCACGTTCAGTGTATCGATTACACCATGATACATCACTCACCGTTCAGTGTATCGATTACACCATGATACATCACTCACAGTTCAGTTTATCGATTACACCATGATACATCACTCACAGTTCAGTGTATCGATTACACCATGATACATCACTCACCGTTCAGTTGTATCGATTACACCATGATACATCACTCACCGTTCAGTGTATCGATTACACCATGATACATCACTCACCGTTCAGTTGTATCGATTACACCATGATACATCACTCACCGTTCAGTGTATCGATTACACCATGATACATCACTCACAGTTCAGTGTATCGATTACACCATGATACATCACTCACCGTTCGTTGTATCGATTACACCATGATACATCACTCACAGTTCAGTGTCTCGATTACACCATGATACATCACTCACCGTTCAGTTGTATCGATTACACCATGATACATCACTCACCGTTCAGTGTATCGATTACACCATGATTCATCACTCACGTTCAGTGTCTCAATTACACCATGATACATCACTCACCGTTCAGTTGTATCGATTACACCATGATACATCACTCACCGTTCAGTGTCTCGATTACACCATGTACATCACTCACCGTTCAGTTGTATCGATTACACCATGATACATCACTCACAGTTCAGTTGTATCAATTACACCATGATACATCACTCACCGTTCAGTTGTATCGATTACACCATGATACATCACTCACCGTTCAGTGTCTCGATTACACCATGATACATCACTCACCGTTCAGTGTATCGATTACACCATGATACATCACTCACAGTTCAGTGTATCGATTACACTTCAGTGCAGTGTATCGATCACATGACATCACTCACCGTGCAGTTGTATCGATTTACACCATGATACATCACTCACCGTGCAGTGTATCGATTACACCATGATACATCACTCACCGTTCAGTTGTATCGATTTACACCATGATACATCACTCACCGTTCAGTGTATCGATTACACCATGATACATCACTCACCGTTCAGTGTATCGATTACACCATGATACTTCACTCACAGTTCAGTGTATCGATTACACCATGATACATCACTCACCGTTCAGGTTGTATCGATTACACCATGATACATCACTCACAGTTCAGTGTCTATCGATTACACCATGATACATCACTCACCGTTCAGTTGTATCGATTACACCATGATACATCACTCACAGTTCAGTGTATCGATTACACCATGATACATCACTCACCGTTCAGTTGTATCGATTACACCATGATACATCACTCACCGTTCAGTTGTATCGATTACACCATGATACATCACTCACCGTTCAGTGTATCGATTACACCATGATACATCACTCACCGTTCAGTGTCTCAATTACACCATGATACATCACTCACCGTTCAGTGTATCGATTACACCATGATACATCACTCACCGTTCAGTTGTATCGATTACACCATGATACATCACTCACCGTTCAGTTGTATCGATTACACCATGATACATCACTCACCGTTCAGTGTATCGATTACACCATGATACATCACTCACCGTTCAGTTGTATCGATTACACCATGATACATCACTCACCGTTCAGTGTATCGATTACACCATGATACATCACTCACCGTTCAGTTGTATCGATTACACCATGATACATCACTCACCGTTCAGTGTATCAATTACACCATGATACATCACTCACCGTTCAGTTGTATCGATTACACCATGATACATCACTCACCGTTCAGTTGTATCAATTACACCATGATACATCACTCACCGTTCAGTGTATCGATTACACCATGATACATCACTCACAGTTCAGTGTATCGATTACACCATGATACATCACTCACCGTTCAGTTGTATCGATTACACCATGATACATCACTCACCGTTCAGTGTATCGATTACACCTGATACATCACTCACCGTTCAGTTGTATCGTTACACCATGATACATCACTCACCTTTCAGTGTCTCGATTACACCATGATACATCACTCACCGTTCAGTGTCTCGATTCACCATGATACATCACTCACCGTTCAGTGTATCGATTACACCATGATACATCACTCACCGTTCAGTGTATCGATTACACCATGATACATCACTCACCGTTCAGTGTATCGATTACACCATGATACATCACTCACGTTCAGTGTCTCAATTACACCATGATACATCACTCACCGTTCAGTTGTATCGATTACACCATGATACATCACTCACCGTCAGTGTCTCAATACACCATGATACATCACTACCTGGGCAGTGTATCGATTACACCATGATACATCACTCACCGTTCAGTTGTATCGATTACACCATGATACATCACTCACCGTTCAGTGTCTCAATTACACCATGATACATCACTCACCGTTCAGTGTATCGATTGACACCATGATACATCACTCACAGTTCAGTTGTATCGATTACACCATGATACATCACTCACCGTTCAGTTGTACGATTACACCATGATACATCACTCACCGTTCAGTGTATCGATTACACCATGATACATCACTCACCGTTCAGTGTATCGATTACACCATGATACATCACTCACCGTTCAGTTGTATCGATTACACCATGATACATCACTCACCGTTCAGTGTATCGATTACACCATGATACATCACTCACCGTTCAGTGTATCGATTACACCATGATACATCACTCACCGTTCAGTGTATCGATTACACCATGATACATCACTCACCGTTCAGTGTATCGATTACACCATGATACATCACTCACCGTTCAGTGTATCGATTACACCATGATACATCACTCACCGTTCAGTGTATCGATTACACCATGATACATCACTCACCGTTCAGTGTATCGATTACACCATGATACATCACTCACCGTTCAGTGTATCGATTACACCATGATACATCACTCACCGTTCAGTGTATCGATTACACCATGATACATCACTCACCGTTCAGTTGTATCGATTACACCATGATACATCACTCACAGTTCAGTGTATCGATTACACCATGATACATCACTCACCGTTCAGTTGTATCGATTACACCATGATACATCACTCACAGTTCAGTGTATCGATTACACCATGATACATCACTCACCGTTCAGTTGTATCGATTACACCATGATACATCACTCACCGTTCAGTGTATCAATTACACCATGATACATCACTCACCGTTCAGTGTATCGATTACACCATGATACATCACTCACCGTTCAGTGTATCGATTACACCATGATACATCACTCACCGTTCAGTGTATCGATTACACCATGATACATCACTCACCGTTCAGTTGTATCGATTACACCATGATACATCACTCACCGTTCAGTGTATCGATTACACCATGATACATCACTCACCGTTCAGTTGTATCGATTACACCATGATACATCACTCACCGTTCAGTGTATCGATTACACCATGATACATCACTCACCGTTCAGTTGTATCGATTACACCATGATACATCACTCACCGTTCAGTTGTATCGATTACACCATGATACATCACTCACCGTTCGGTTGTATCGATTACACCATGATACATCACTCACAGTTCAGTGTATCGATTACACCATGATACATCACTCACCGTTCAGTTGTATCGATTACACCATGATACATCACTCACAGTTCAGTGTCTCAATTACACCATGATACATCACTCAGCCGTTCAGTTGTATCGATACACATGATACATCACTCACAGTTCAGTTGTATCGATTACACCATGATACATCACTCACAGTTCAGTGTCTCAATTACACCATGATACATCACTCACCGTTCAGTGTCTCGAATACACATGATACATCACTCACCGTTCAGTGTATCAATTACACCATGATACATCACTCACGTTCAGTGTATCGATACACCATGATACATCACTCACCGTTCAGTTTGTATCGATTACACCATGATACATCACTCACCGTTTCAGATGTATCGATTACACCATGATACATCACTCACAGTTCAGTGTATCGATTACACCATGATACATCACTCACCGTTCAGTGTCTCAATTACACCATGATACATCACTCACCGTTCAGTGTATCGATTACACCATGATACATCACTCACAGTTCAGTTGTATCGATTACACCATGATACATCACTCACCGTTCAGTTGTATCGATTACACCATGAACATCACTCACCGTTCAGTGTCTCAATTACACCATGATACATCACTCACGTTCAGTGTATCAATTACACCATGATACATCACTCACAGTTCAGTTGTATCGATTACACCATGATACATCACTCACCGTTCAGTTGTATCGATTACACCATGATACATCACTTCACCGTTCAGTGTATCGATTACACATGATACATCACTCACCGTTCAGTGTATCGATTACACCATGATACATCACTCACAGTTCAGTTGTATCGATTCACCATGATACATCACTCACCGTTCAGTTGTATCATTACAACCATGATACATCACTCACCGTTCAGTTGTATCGATTACACCATGATACATCACTCACCGTTCAGTGTATCGATTACACCGATGATACATCACTCACAGTTCAGTGTATCGATTACACCATGATACATCACTCACCGTTCAGTGTATCGATTAGCACCATGATACATCACTCACCGTTCAGTTGTATCGATTACTCCATGATACATCACTCACCGTTCAGTTGTATCGATTACACATGATACATCACTCACAGTTCAGTGTATCGATTACACCATGATACATCACTCACCGTTCAGTGTATCATTACACCATGATACATCACTCACCGTTCAGTTGTATCGATTACACCATGATACATCACTCACCGTTCAGTGTATCGATTACACCATGATACATCACTCACCGTTCTAGTTGTATCGATTACACCATGATACATCACTCACCGTTCAGTGTATCGATTACACCATGATACATCACTCACAGTTCAGTGTATCGATTACACCCATGAACATCACTCACCGTTCAGTAGTATCGATTACACCATGATACATCACTCACAGTTCTGTGTATCGATTACACCATGATACTCACTCACCGTACTGTTGTATCGATTACACCATGATACATCACTCACCGTTCAGTGTCTCGATTACACCATGATACATCACTCACCGTTCAGTGTATCGATTACACCATGATACATCACTCACCGTTCTGTTGTATCGATTACACCATGATACATCACTCACCGTTCAGTTGTATCGATTACACCATGATACATCACTCACCGTTTCAGTGTACGATTGCACCATGATACATCACTCACAGTTCAGTGTATCGATTACACCATGATACATCACTCACCGTTCAGTTGTATCGATTACACCATGAACTCACTCACAGTCAGTGTATCGATTACACCATGATACATCACTCACCGTCTCAGTGTATCGATTACACCATGATACATCACTCACCGTTCAGTGTATCGCTTACACCATGATACATCACTCACAGTTCAGTGCTATCGATTACACCATGATATATCACTCACCGTTCAGTGTCTCAATTACACCATGATACATCACTCACCGTTCAGTGTATCGATTACACCATGATACATCACTCACAGTTCAGTGTATCGATTACACCATGATACATCACTCACCGTTCAGTTGTATCGATTACACCATGATACATCACTCACCGTTCAGTTGTATCGATCCCCATGATACCTCACTCACCGATCAGTATCGATAACACCATGATACATCACTCACCGTTCAGTGTATCGATTTACACCATGATACATCACTCACCGTTCAGTGTATCGATTACAACCATGATACATCACTCACCGTTCAGTGTCTCGATTACACCATGATACATCACTCACCGTTCGTTGTATCGATACACCATGATACAATCACTCACGTTCAGTGTCTCAATTACACCATGATACATCACTCACAGTTCAGTTGTATCGATTACACCATGATACATCACTCACAGTTCAGTGTTCGAATTACACCATGATACATCACTCACCGTTCAGTTGTATCGATTACACCATGATACATCACTCACCGTTCAGTGTAACGATTACACCATGATACATCACTCACCGTTCAGTTGTATCGATTACACCATGATACATCACTCACAGTTCAGTGTATCGATTACACCATGATACATCACTCACCGTTCAGTGTATCGATTACACCATGATACATCACTCACCGTTCAGTTGTATCGATTACACCATGATACATCACTCACAGTTCAGTGTATCGATTACACCATGATACATCACTCACCGTTCAGTGTATCGATTACACCATGATACATCACTCACAGTTCAGTGTATCGATTACACCATGATACATCACTCACCGTTCAGTTGTATCGATTACACCATGATACATCACTCACCGTTCAGTGTATCGATTACACCATGATACATCACTCACCGTTCAGTTGTATCGATTACACCATGATACATCACTCACCGTTCAGTGTCTCAATTACACCATGATACATCACTCACCGTTCAGTGTATCGATTACACCATGATACATCACTCACCGTTCAGTGTCTCAATTACACCATGATACATCACTCACCGTTCAGTGTATCGATTACACCATGATACATCACTCACAGTTCAGTTGTATCGATTACACCATGATACATCACTCACAGTTCAGTGTAACGATTACACCATGATACATCACTCACCGTTCAGTTGTATCGATTACACCATGATACATCACTCACCGTTCAGTTGTATCGATTACACCATGATACATCACTCACCGTTCAGTGTATCGATTACACCATGATACATCACTCACCGTTCATTGTATCGATACACCATTGATACATCACTCACCGTTCAGTTGTATCGATTACACCATGATACATCACTCACCGTTCAGTGTATCGATTACACCATGATACATCACTCACCGTTCAGTGTATCGATTACACCATGATACATCACTCACCGTTCAGTGTATCGATTACACCATGATACATCACTCACCGTTCAGTTGTATCGATTACACCATGATACATCACTCACCGTTCAGTTGTATCGATTACACCATGATACATCACTCACAGTTCAGTGTCTCAATTACACCATGATACATCACTCACCGTTCGGTTGTATCGATTACACCATGATACATCACTCACAGTTCAGTTGTATCGATTACACCATGATACATCACTCACCGTTCAGTGTATCGATTACACCATGATACATCACTCACGGTTCAGTGTATCGATTACACCATGATACATCACTCACCGTTCAGTTGTATCGATTACACATGATACATACTCACGTTCAGTGTACGATTACACCATGATACATCACTCACCGTTCAGTTGTATCGATTACACCATGATACATCACTCACAGTTCATTGTATCGATTACACCATGATACATCACTCACCGTTCGGTTGTATCGATTACACCATGATACATCACTCACCGTTCAGTGTATCGATTACACCATGATACATCACTCACCGTTCTGTTGTATCGATTACACCATGATACATCACTCACAGTTCAGTTGTATCGATTACACCATGATACATCACTCACCGTTCAGTTGTATCGATTACACCATGATACATCACTCACCGTTCAGGTTGTATCGATTACATCACTCACCGTTCAGTGTATCGATTACACCATGATACATCACTCACAGTTCAGTTGTATCGATTACACCATGATACATCACTCACCGTTCAGTTGTATCGATTACACCATGATACATCACTCACCGTTCAGTGTATCGATTACACCATGATACATCACTCACCGTTCAGTGTATCGATTACACCATGATACATCACTCACCGTTCAGTGTATCGATTACACCATGATACATCACTCACCGTTCAGTTGTATCGATTACACCATGATACATCACTCACAGTTCAGTTGTATCGATTACACCATGATACATCACTCACCGTTCAGTTCTATCGATTACACCATGATACATCACTCACCGTTCAGTTGTATCGATTACACCATGATACATCACTCACAGTTCAGTGTCTCAATTACACCATGATACATCACTCACCGTTCAGTGTATCGATTACACCATGATACATCACTCACCGGTTCAGTGTATCGATTACACCATGATACATCACTCACCGTTCAGTTGTATCGATTACACCATGATACATCACTCACAGTTCAGTGTATCGATTACACCATGATACATCACTCACCGTTCAGTGTATCGATTACACCATGATACATCACTCACCGTTCAGTGTATCGATTACACCATGATACATCACTCACCGTTCAGTGTATCGATTACACCATGATACATCACTCACCGTTCAGTGTATCGATTACACCATGATACATCACTCACCGTTCAGTGTATCGATTACACCATGATACATCACTCACCGTTCAGTGTATCGATTACACCATGATACATCACTCACCGTTCAGTGTATCGATTACACCATGATACATCACTCACCGTTCAGTTGTATCGATACACCATGATACATCACTCACCGTTCAGTTGTATCGATTACACCATGATACATCACTCACCGTTCAGTTGTATCGATTACACCATGATACATCACTCACGTTCAGTGTCTCAATTACACCATGATACATCACTCACCGTTCAGTTGTATCGATTACACCATGATACATCACTCACCGTTCAGTTGTATCGATTACACCATGATACATCACTCACCGTTCAGTTGTATCAATTACACCATGATACATCACTCACGTTCAGTGTATCGATTACACCATGATACATCACTCACAGTTCAGTGTCTCGATTACACCATGATACATCACTCACCGTTCAGTTGTATCGATTTACACCATGATACATCACTCACCGTTCATTGTATCGATTACACCATGATACATCACTCACCGTTCAGTTGTATCGATTACACCATGATACATCACTCACCGTTCAGTGTATCGATTACACCATGATACATCACTCACCGTTCATTGTATCGATTACACCATGATACATCACTCACAGTTCAGTGTATCGATTACACCATGATACATCACTCACCGTTCAGTGTCTCAATTGCACCATGATACATCACTCACCATTCAGTTGTATCGATTACACCATGATACATCACTCACCGTTCAGTGTATCGATTACACCATGATACATCACTCACAGTTCAGTGTATCGATTACACCATGATACATCACTCACCGTTCAGTGTATCGATTACACCATGATACATCACTCACAGTTCAGTGTCTCAATTTCACCATGATACATCACTCACAGTTCAGTGTATCGATTACACCATGATACATCACTCACCGTTCAGTGTCTCAATTTCACCATGATACATCACTCACCGTTCAGTTGTATCGATTACACCATGATACATCACTCACAGTTCAGTTGTAACGATTACACCATGATACATCACTCACCGTTCAGTTGTATCGATTACACCATGATACATCACTCACCGTTCAGTTGTATCGATTACACCATGATACATCACTCACCGTTCAGTGTATCGATTACACCATGATACATCACTCACCGTTCAGTTGTATCGATTACACCATGATACATCACTCACAGTTCAGTGTATCGATTACACCATGATACATCACTCACCGTTCAGTTGTATCGATTACACCATGATACATCACTCACCGTTCAGTGTATCGATTACACCATGATACATCACTCACAGTACGGTTGTATCGATTACACCATGATACATCACTCACCGTTCAGTGTAACGATTACACCATGATACATCACTCACCGTTCAGTTGTATCGATTACACCATGATACATCACTCACGTTCAGTGTTCAATTACACCTGAACATCACTCACGTTAGGTTGTATCGATTACACCATGATACATCACTCACCGTTCAGTTGTATCATTACACCATGATACATCACTCACCGTTCAGTTGTATCGATTACACCATGATACATCACTCACCGTTCAGTGTATCGATTACACCATGATACATCACTCACCGTTCAGTGTATCGATTACACCATGATACATCACTCACCGTTCAGTTGTATCGATTACACCATGATACATCACTCACAGTTCAGTTGTATCGATTACACCATGATACATCACTCACCGTTCAGTTGTATCGATTACACCATGATACATCACTCACCGTTCAGTGTCTCAATTACACCATGATACATCACTCACCGTTCAGTTGTATCGATTACACCATGATACATCACTCACCGTTCAGTGTCTCAATTACACCATGATACATCACTCACCGTTCAGTGTATCGATTACACCATGATACATCACTCACCGTTCAGTGTCTCAATTACACCATGATACATCACTCACCGTTCAGTTGTATCGATTACACATGATACATCACTCACCGTTCAGTGTATCGATTACACATGATACATCACTCACCGTTCAGTGTCTCGATTTCACCATGATACATCACTCACCGTTCAGTGTATCGATTACACCATGATACATCACTCACCGTTCAGTGTCTCAATTACACCATGATACATCACTCACCGTTCAGTGTATCGATTACACCATGATACATCACTCACAGTTCAGTGTATCGATTACACCATGATACATCACTCACCGTTCAGTTGTATCGATTACACCATGATACATCACTCACCGTTCAGTGTCTCAATTACACCATGATACATCACTCACCGTTCAGTTGTATCGATTACACCATGATACATCACTCACCGTTCAGTTGTATCGATTACACCATGATACATCACTCACCGTTCAGTGTATCGATTACACCATGATACATCACTCACAGTTCAGTTGTATCGATTACACCATGATACATCACTCACCGTTCAGTGTCTCAATTACACCATGATACATCACTCACCGTTCAGTTGTATCGATTACACCATGATACATCACTCACCGTTCAGTTGTATCGATTACACCATGATACATCACTCACCGTTCAGTTGTATCGATTACACCATGATACATCACTCACCGTTCAGTTGTATCGATTACACCATGATACATCACTCACCGTTCAGTGTCTCGATTACACCATGATACATCACTCACCGTTCAGTGTATCGATTACACCATGATACATCACTCACCGTTCAGTGTATCGATTACACCATGATACATCACTCACCGTTCAGTTGTATCGATTACACCATGATACATCACTCGTTACCAGTTCAGTTGTATCGATTACACCATGATACATCACTCACCGTTCAGTGTCTCGATTACACCATGATACATCACTCACCGTTCAGTTGTATCGATTACACCATGATACATCACTCACCGTTCAGTGTCTCAATTACACCATGATACATCACTCACAGTTCAGTTGTATCGATTACACCATGATACATCACTCACCGTTCAGTGTATCGATTACACCATGATACATCACTCACCGTTCAGTTGTATCGATTACACCATGATACATCACTCACCGTTCAGTTGTATCGATTACACCATGATACATCACTCACCGTTCAGTTGTATCGATTACACCATGATACATCACTCACAGTTCAGTGTATCGATTACACCATGATACATCACTCACCGTTCAGTGTATCAATTACACCATGATACATCACTCACCGTTCAGTTGTATCGATTACACCATGATACATCACTCACCGTTCAGTGTCTCGATTACACCATGATACATCACTCACCGTTCAGTGTATCGATTACACCATGATACATCACTCACCGTTCAGTGTCTCAATTACACCATGATACATCACTCACCGTTCAGTGTATCGATTACACCATGATACATCACTCACCGTTCAGTTGTATCGATTACACCATGATACATCACTCACCGTTCAGTTGTATCTATTACACCATGATACATCACTCACCGTTCAGTTGTATCGATTACACCATGATACATCACTCACCGTTCAGTGTATCGATTACACCATGATACATCACTCACCGTTCAGTTGTATCGATTACACCATGATACATCACTCACCGTTCAGTTGTATCGATTACACCATGATACATCACTCACCGTTCAGTTGTATCGATTACACCATGATACATCACTCACCGTTCAGTGTATCGATTACACCATGATACATCACTCACCGTTCAGTGTCTCAATTTCACCATGATACATCACTCACCGTTCAGTTGTATCGATTACACCATGATACATCACTCACCGTTCAGTGTATCGATTACACCATGATACATCACTCACAGTTCAGTGTATCGATTACACCATGATACATCACTCACCGTTCAGTGTCTCAATTACACCATGATACATCACTCACCGTTTCAGTGTATCGATTACACCATGATACACACTCACAGTTCAGTGTATCGATTACTCCATGATACATCACTCACCGTTCAGTGTATCATTACACCATGATACATCACTCACCGTCAGTGTATCGATTACACCATGAGTACATCACTCACCGATCAGTGTCTCAATTACACCATGATACATCACTCACCGTTTCAGTGTATCGATTACACCATGATACATCACTCACCGTTCAGTGTATCAATTTCACCATGATACATCACTCACCGTTCAGTGTATCGATTACACCATGATACATCACTCACAGTTCAGTGTATCGATTTCACCATGATACATCACTCACCGTTCAGTGTATCGATTACACCATGATTACATCACTCACCGTTCAGTGTATCGATTACACCATGATACATCACTCACCGTTCAGTGTATCGATTACACCATGATACATCACTCACCGTTCAGTGTATCGATTACACCATGATACATCACTCACAGTTCAGTTGTATCGATTACACCATGATACTTCACTCACCGTTCAGTGTCTCAATTACACCATGATACATCACTCACCGTTCAGTGTATCGATTACACCATGATACATCACTCACAGTTCAGTGTATCGTACACCATGATACTCACACCGTTCAGTGTATCGATTACACCATGATACATCACTCACCGTTCAGTTGTATCGATTACACCATGATACATCACTCACCGTTCAGTGTCTCAATTACACCATGATACATCACTCACCGTTCAGTTGTATCGATTACACCATGATACATCACTCACCGTTCAGTGTATCGATTACACCATGATACATCACTCACCGTTCAGTGTCTCGATTACACCATGATACATCACTCACCGTTCAGTTGTATCGATTACACCATGATACATCACTCACCGTTCAGTGTATCGATTACACCATGATACATCACTCACCGTTCAGTGTCTCAATTACACCATGATACATCACTCACCGTTCAGTGTATCGATTACACCATGATACATCACTCACCGTTCAGTGTATCGATTACACCATGATACATCACTCACCGTTCAGTTGTATCGATTACACCATGATACATCACTCACAGTTCAGTGTATCGATTACACCATGATACATCACTCACCGTTCAGTGTCTCAATTACACCATGATACATCACTCACCGTTCAGTGTATCGATTACACCATGATACATCACTCACAGTTCAGTGTATCGATTACACCATGATACATCACTCACCGTTCAGTTGTATCGATTACACCATGATACATCACTCACCGTTCAGTGTATCGATTACACCATGATACATCACTCACCGTTCAGTGTATCGATTACACCATGATACATCACTCACCGTTCAGTGTATCGATTACACCATGATACATCACTCACCGTTCAGTTGTATCGATTACACCATGATACATCACTCACCGTTCAGTGTATCGATTACACCATGATACATCACTCACCGTTCAGTGTCTCAATTACACCATGATACATCACTCACCGTTCAGTGTATCGATTACACCATGATACATCACTCACCGTTCAGTGTATCGATTACACCATGATACATCACTCACCGTTCAGTTGTATCGATTACACCATGATACATCACTCACCGTTCAGTGTATCGATTACACCATGATACATCACTCACCGTTCAGTTGTATCGATTACACCATGATACATCACTCACCGTTCAGTGTATCGATTACACCATGATACATCACTCACCGTTCAGTGTATCGATTACACCATGATACATCACTCACCGTTCAGTGTATCGATTACACCATGATACATCACTCACCGTTCAGTGTATCGATTACACCATGATACATCACTCACCGTTCAGTGTCTCAATTACACCATGATACATCACTCACCGTTCAGTGTATCGATTACACCATGATACATCACTCACAGTTCAGTTGTATCGATTACACCATGATACATCACTCACCGTTCAGTGTATCGATTACACCCATGATACATCACTCACCGTTCAGTTGTATCGATTACACCATGAATACATCACTCACGGTCGTTCGGCTTGTATCCGTTCAGTGTATCGATACACCATGATACATCACTCACAGTTCAGTGTCTCAATTACACCATGATACATCACTCACCGTTCAGTGTATCGATTACACCATGATACATCACTCACCGTCAGTGTATCGATTACACCATGATACATCACTCACCGTTCAGTGTATCGATTACACCATGATACATCACTCCCGTTCAGTGTATCGATTACACCATGATACATCACTCACCGTTCAGTGTCTCGATTACACCATGATACATCACTCACCGTTCAGTGTCTCGATTACACCATGATACATCACTCACCGTTCAGTGTCTCGATTACACCATGATACATCACTCACCGTTCAGTGTATCAATTACACATGATACATCACTCACCGTTCAGTGTCTCGAATTACACCATGATACATCACTCACAGTTCAGTGTATCGATTGCACCATGATACATCACTCACAGTTCAGTGTATCGATTACACCATGATACATCACTCACCCGTTCAGTTGTATCGATTACACCATGATACATCACTCACCGTTCAGTGTCTCAATTACACCATGATACATCACTCACCGTTCAGTGTATCGATTACACCATGATACATCACTCACCGTTCAGTTGTATCGATTACACCATGATACATCACTCACCGTTCAGTTGTATCGATTACACCATGATACATCACTCACCGTTCAGTGATCGATTACACCATGATACATCACTCACCGTCAGTGTATCGATTACACCATGATACATCACTCACCGTTCAGTGTCTCTATTACACCATGATACATCCCCACCGTTCAGTGTCTCGATTACACCATGATACATCACTCACACGTTCAGTGTATCGATTACACCATGATACATCACTCACGTTCAGTTGTATCGATTACACCATGATACATCACTCAACGTTCAGTGTCTCAATTACACATGATACATCACTCACAGTTCAGTGTATCGATTACACCAGATCATCACTCACCGTTCAGTCTGTATCGATTACACCATGATACACACTCACCGTTCAGTGTATCGATTCACATGATACATACTCACCGTTCAGTGTATCGATTACACATGATAATCACTCACCGTTCAGTGTATCGATTCACCATGATACATCACTCACCGTTCAGTGTATCTATTACACCATGATACATCACTCACCGTCAGTGTCTCAATTTCACCATGATACAATCACTCACCGTTCAGTGTATCGATACACCATGATACATCACTCACCGTTCAGTTGTATCGATTGCACCATGATACATCACTCACAGTTCTGTAGTATCGATTACACCATGATACATCACTCACCGTTCAGTGTCTCAATTCACGCATGATACATCACTCACCGTTCAGTGTCTCAATTACACCATGATACATCACTCACCGTTCAGTGTATCGATTACACCATGATACATCACTCACCGTTCAGTTGTATCGATTACACCATGATACATCACTCACCGTTCAGTGTATCGATTACACCATGATACATCACTCACAGTTCAGTTGTATCGATTACACCATGATACATCACTCACCGTTCAGTGTATCGATTACACCATGATACATCACTCACCGTTCAGTTGTATCGATTACACCATGATACATCACTCACCGTTCAGTGTATCGATTACACCATGATACATCACTCACCGTTCAGTGTATCGATTACACCATGATACATCACTCACCGTTCAGTGTATCGATTACACCATGATACATCACTCACCGTTCAGTTGTATCGATTACACCATGATACATCACTCACCGTTCAGTGTCTCAATTACACCATGATACATCACTCACCGTTCAGTGTATCGATTACACCATGATACATCACTCACAGTTCAGTGTATCGATTACACCATGATACATCACTCACCGTTCAGTTGTATCGATTACACCATGATACATCACTCACAGTTCAGTGTCTCAATTACACCATGATACATCACTCACCGTTCAGTTGTATCGATTACACCATGATACATCACTCACCGTTCGGTTGTATCGATTACACCATGATACATCACTCACCGTTCAGTTGTATCGATTACACCATGATACATCACTCACCGTTCAGTTGTATCGATTACACCATGATACATCACTCACCGTTCAGTGTCTCAATTACACCATGATACATCACTCACCGTTCAGTGTATCGATTACAGCATGATACATCACTCACAGTTCAGTGTATCGATTGCACCATGATACATCACTCACAGTTCAGTTGTATCGATTACACCATGATACATCACTCACCGTTCAGTTGTATCGATTACACCATGATACATCACTCACCGTTCAGTGTCTCAATTACACCATGATACATCACTCACCGTTCAGTGTCTCAATTACACCATGATACATCACTCACCGTTCAGTGTATCGATTACACCATGATACATCACTCACCGTTCAGTTGTATCGATTACACCATGATACATCACTCACCGTTCAGTGTATCGATTACACCATGATACATCACTCACCGTTCAGTTGTATCGATTACACCATGATACATCACTCACCGTTCAGTGTCTCGATTACACCATGATACATCACTCACCGTTCAGTGTATCGATTACACCATGATACATCACTCACCGTTCAGTGTCTCAATTACACCATGATACATCACTCACCGTTCAGTGTATCGATTACACCATGATACATCACTCACCGTTCAGTGTCTCAATTACACCATGATACATCACTCACCGTTCAGTGTATCGATTACACCATGATACATCACTCACAGTTCAGTGTATCGATTACACCATGATACATCACTCACCGTTCAGTGTATCGATTACACCATGATACATCACTCACCGTTCAGTGTATCGATTACACCATGATACATCACTCACCGTTCAGTTGTATCGATTACACCATGATACATCACTCACCGTTCAGTGTATCGATTACACCATGATACATCACTCACCGTTCAGTTGTATCGATTACACCATGATACATCACTCACCGTTCAGTGTATCGATTACACCATGATACATCACTCACCGTTCAGTGTCTCAATTACACCATGATACATCACTCACCGTTCAGTTGTATCGATTACACCATGATACATCACTCACCGTTCAGTTGTATCGATTACACCATGATACATCACTCACCGTTCAGTGTCTCAATTACACCATGATACATCACTCACAGTTCAGTGTCTCAATTACACCATGATACATCACTCACAGTTCAGTGTATCGATTACACCATGATACATCACTCACAGTTCAGTTGTATCGATTACACCATGATACATCACTCACAGTTCAGTTGTATCGATTACACCATGATACATCACTCACAGTTCAGTGTCTCAATTTCACCATGATACATCACTCACCGTTCAGTGTATCGATTACACCATGATACATCACTCACCGTTCAGTGTATCGATTACACCATGATACATCACTCACAGTTCAGTGTATCGATTACACCATGATACATCACTCACCGTTCAGTGTATCGATTACACCATGATACATCACTCACCGTTCAGTGTCTCAATTACACCATGATACATCACTCACAGTTCAGTGTATCGATTACAGCATGATACATCACTCACCGTTCAGTTGTATCGATTACACCATGATACATCACTCACCGTTCAGTGTATCAATTACACCATGATACATCACTCACCGTTCAGTGTATCGATTACACCATGATACATCACTCACAGTTCAGTGTATCGATTGCACCATGATACATCACTCACCGTTCAGTTGTATCGATTACACCATGATACATCACTCACCGTTCAGTGTCTCAATTTCACCATGATACATCACTCACCGTTCAGTGTATCGATTACAGCATGATACATCACTCACAGTTCAGTGTATCGATTGCACCATGATACATCACTCACCGTTCAGTTGTATCGATTACAGCCATGATACATCACTCACCGTTCAGTTGTATCGATTACACCATGATACATCACTCACCGTTCAGTGTCTCATTTCACCATGATACATCACTCACCGTTCAGTGTATCGATTACAGCATGATACATCACTCACAGTTCAGTGTATCGATTGCACCATGATACATCACTCACCGTTCAGTTGTATCGATTACACCATGATACATCACTCACCGTTCAGTGTCTCAATTACACCATGATACATCACTCACCGTTCAGTTGTATCGATTACACCATGATACATCACTCACCGTTCGGTTGTATCGATTACACCATGATACATCACTCACCGTTCAGTTGTATCGATTACACCATGATACATCACTCACTGTTCACTTGTATCGATTACACCATGATACATCACTCATAGTTCAGTTCTATCGATTACACCATGATACATCACTCACCGTTCAGTTCTATCGATTACACCATGATACATCACTCACCGTTCGGTTGTATCGATTACACCATGATACATCACTCACCGTTCAGTGTATCGATAACACCATGATACATCACTCACCGTTCGGTTGTATCGATTACACCATGATACATCACTCACAGTTCAGTGTCTCATTTACACCATAATACATCACTCACCATTCGGTTGTATCGATTGCACCATGATACATCACTCACAGTTCTTTATGTGGATTATTCTGGGATATCTCACTCAGATTTGTTATGCAGGTTATACCGGGATATATCACACTGTGCTCTGTTATATGGATTACATTGGGCTTTATCCCACATATTTCTGCTTTATAGATAAAACAGCAATATCTCATGCACGGTTTTGTGATTTAACTGGGATATATCACTCTCAGTTCTCAGTTCTGTTATGTCGCTTACACTGCGATTTCTCACTCAAATTTCTGTTACAAAGATTACACAGGGATGTTTCACTCAAAGCTCTGTTATATAGATTAATCTGGGATATTTCACTCACAGCTTTGCTTTAATGATTACATCAGGATATATCACACACAGCTCTGTTATAGATATTACACTGGGATATATCACACCCACTGCTGTTATATAGATTACACCGGGATATATCACACACAGCTCTGTTCTATAGATTACGCTGGGATATATCACACCCAGTGCTGTTATATAGATTACACTGGGATATATCACACACAGCTCTGTTGTAGAGATTACACTGGGATATATCACACACAGCTCTGTTATATAGATTACACTGGGATATATCACACACAGCTCTGTTACATAGATTACACCGGGATATATCACACACAGCTCTGTTATAGAGATTACACTGGGATATATCACACACAGCTCTGTTATATAGATTACACTGGGATATATCACACACAGCTCTGTTATATAGATTACACTGGGATATATCACACACAGCTCTGTTATATAGATTACACTGGGATATATCACATACAGCTCTGTTATATAGATTACACTGGGATATATCACACCCAGTGCTGTTATATAGATTACACTGGGATATATCACACACAGCTCTGTTGTAGAGATTACACCGGGATATATCACACCCAGTGCTGTTATATAGATTACACTGGGATATATCACACACAGCTCTGTTATATAGATTACACCGGGAGATATCACACACAGCTCTGTTATATTGATTACACTGGGATATATCACACACAGCTCTGTTGTAGAGATTACACCGGGATATGTCACACACAGCTCTGTTATATAGATTACACTGGGATATATCACACACAGCTCTGTTACATAGATTACACCGGGATATATCACACACAGCTCTGTTATAGAGATTACACTGGGATATATCACACGCAGCTCTGTTATATAGATTACACTGGGATATATCACACACAGCTCTGTTATATAGATTACACTGTGACGCATCACTCACAATATTGTAATATAGATCAGGAATTCTCAATTGACGGTCTGCTGCCCAAGGTGTCCGCGAGAAGTTTTCAGGAGGTCCGCCAGTTGGTTTGTCCCAGAAGTACACAGGGGCGACTGCTGTTGTTTATGGCATCACCTGTATATTGGGACGATTGGAATAGTCTTTTATATAGTTCTTCTGGGATATATTACTCACACTACCGTTATATAGCATGCACTGTCATATCGCACATACTGTTATGTAATACGAAACACAAAGGCATAGATCACTCAAAGTTCTTTTATATAAAGCAAATTACATTGAAATATTTCAGACATATTTCTAATATATAAATAACACCAAGATATATCCTTCACATTTCTATTATATAGATTACAATGGAATTTCCGACACAGAGTTCTGTTATATAGATTTGATTGGGTTATATCACACTATGTACTGTTAGATAGATTACAGCAGGATATATCACAAAAATTTCCATTAAATAGATTACACAGAGATATATCGATTACACAGGGATATAGCGATTACACAGGGATATATCGATTACACAGGGATATATCGATTACACAGGGATATATCGATTACACAGGGATATATCGATTACACAGGGATATATCGATTACACAGGGATATAGCGATTACACAGGGATATATCGATTACACAGGGATATAGCGATTACACAGGGATATATCGATTACACAGGGATATATCGATTACACAGGGATATATCGATTACACAGGGATATAGCGATTCCACAGAGATATATCGAATACACAGAAATATATCGATTACACAAGGATATATCGATTACACAGGGATACAGCGAATAACCTGGGATATATCGATTACACAGGGATACAGCGAATAACCTGGGATATATCGATTATGATGCGGAGATGCCGGTGTTGGACTGGGGTGGACAAAATTGAGAGGTCGCACAACACCAGGTTATAGTCCAACAGTTTTATTTGAAATCACAAGCTTTCGGAGCTATCGATTGCTCCTTCACCTGAGGAAGGAGCAATCGATAGCTCCGAAAGCTTGTGATTTCAAATAAAACTGTTGGACTATAACCTGGTGTTGTGCGACCTCTCAAATATATCGATTACACAGGGATATATCGATTACACAGGGATACAGCGAATAACCTGGGATATATCGATTACACAGGGATACAGCGATTACCCTGGGATATATCGATTACACAGGGATATAGCGATTACACAGGGATATATCGATTACACAGGGATATATCGATTACACAGGGATATAGCGATTACACAGGGATATATCGATTACACAGGGATATATCGATTATGATGCGGAGATGCCGGTGTTGGACTGGGGTGGACAAAATTGAGAGGTCGCACAACACCAGGTTATAGTCCAACAGTTCACCTGAGGAAGGAGCGATAGCTCCGAAAGCTTGTGATTTCAAATAAAACTGTTGGACTATAACCTGGTGTTGTGCGACCTCTCAAATATATCGATTACACAGGGATATATCGATTACACAGGGATATATCGATTACACAGGGATATATCGATTACACAGGGATATATCGATTACACAGAGATATGTCGATTACACAGGGATATATCGATTACACAGGGATATATCGAATACACAGAAATATATCGATTACACAAGGATATATCGAATACACAGGGATACAGCGAATAACCTGGGATATATCGATTACACAGGGATACAGCGAATAACCTGGGATATATCGATTACACAGGGATATATCGATTACACAGGGATACAGCAATTACCCTGGAATATATCGATTACACAGGGATATATCGATTACACATTAAATATATTGATTACACAGGGATATAGCGATTAGACTGGAATATATCGATTACACTGGGATATATCGATAACGCAGGGGTATATCGATTACACAGGGGTATATTGATTACACAAGGATATATCGATTATGCAGGGTTATATCGATTACACAGGGATATATCGATCACAGAGATATATCGATTACACAGGGATATATCGATCACAGAGATATATCGATTACACAGGGATATATCGATTACACAGGGCTATATCGATTACACAGGGATATGTCGATTACACATGGTTATGTCGCACAACACCAGGTTATAGTCCAACAGTGTTAATTGAAATCACAAGCTTTCGGAGCGGCTGCTCCTTCATCAGGTGAAGTGAAGAAATACAAATCAGCAAAGCATGGTTATGTCGATTACACAGGGATATGTCTGTTACCTCGGATTATATTGATTACAAAGGGATATATTGAATACACCGGGATATATTGATTACATAGAAACATATCGATTACACAGAGACATATCGATTACACAGAGACATATCGATTACACAGGGATATATCGATTACACAGGGATATATCGATTACACAGGGATATATCGATTACAGAGAGATATATCGATTACAAAGGGATATATCGATTACAGAGAGATATATCGATTACACAGGGATATATCGATTACACAGAGATATATCGATTACAGAGAGATATATCGATTACAGAGAGATATATCGATTACAGAGAGATATATCGATTACACAGGGAATAAATCGATTACAGAGAGATATATCGATTACACAGGGATATATCGATTACAGAGAGATATATCGATTACAGAGAGATATATCGATTACACAGGGATATATCGATTACAGAGAGATATATCGATTACAGAGAGATATATCGATTACAGAGAGATATATCGATTACACAGGGATATATCGATTACAGAGAGATATATCGATTACACAGGTATATATCGATTTCACAGGGATATATCGATTACAAAGAGATATATCGATTACACAGAGATATATCGATTACAGAGAGATATATCGATTACAGAGAGATATATCGATTACACAGGGATATATCGATTACACAGGGATATATCGATTACAGAGAGATATATCGATTACACAGAGATATATCGATTACACAGAGATATATCGATTACAGAGAGATATATCGATTACACAGGGATATATCGATTACACAGGGATATATCGATTACAGAGAGATATATCGATTACACAGAGATATATCGATTACACAGGGATATATCGATTACACAGAGATATATCGATTTCACAGGGATATATCGATTACACAGGGATATATCGATTACAGAGATATATCGATTACACAGAGATATATCGATTTCACAGGGATATATCGATTTCACAGGGATATATCGATTACACAGGGATATATCGATTACACAGATGTGTCGATTACACAGGGATATATCGATTACTCAGGGATATATCGGTTACAGAGAGATATATCGATTACACAGAGATATTTTGATTACACATGGCTATGTCGATTTCACAGGCATATATTTATTATGATGCGGAGATGCCGGTGTTGGACTGGGGTGGACAAAATTGAGAGGTCGCACAACACCAGGTTATAGTCCAACAGTTTTATTTGAAATCACAAGCTTTCGGAGCTATCGCTCCTTCCTCAGGTGAAGTAAATTGGATACAGAATCGCCAGAGCATATATAGATGGAAAAAAAAAGCATGTGTACTTTACAATTGCAGACCAATAAATTAAATCATCCTGACTATCTGCCGAGGTGTGATAAAGTTAATTAAGTCAGCCAGGAAGGTACCACATCAAAAGACATAGCAAGATACAACTGAGACAATGAGGTGTAGTCGCAGGGGTTCCAACGTGTCAAAAGCTGCGTTTATCACACCTCGGCAGATAGTCAGGATGATTTAATTTATTGGTCTGCAATTGTAAAGTACACATGCTTTTTTTTTCCATCTATATATGCTCTGGCGATTCTGTATCCAATTTACTTCACCTGAGGAAGGAGCGATAGCTCCGAAAGCTTGTGATTTCAAATAAAACTGTTGGACTATAACCTGGTGTTGTGCGACCTCTCAATATATTTATTACCCAGGGATATGTCGATTACACATGGTTATGTCGATTACACCGAGATATATTGATTACGCAGAGATATATCATTTCGCAGAGATATATCGATTACACAGAGATATATCGATTACACCAAGATATTGATTATACCGGGATATATCGATTAAACAGCGATATAACGATTACACATCGAAATGTCGATTACACAGGGATATATCGATATAACGAGCACCGCGCAACAATCGCCAGGCAGGATTGTTACCTCCCAGTCGGGGAACACTTCAGCAGTCAAGGACATTCAGCCTCGGATCTGCGGGTAAGCGTTCTCCAAGGCAACCTTAGAAACACACGACAACGCAAAATCATCGAGCAGAAACTGATAGCCAAGTTCCGCACTCATGAAGACGGTCTCAATCGGGATCTTGGGTTTATGTCACGATACATGACGTGATCCGGACTCGAGTCGTCGTTAGCTTGTTCACAGATGTGATTCCCAGTAAAAAAAGTAAAAATTTTCCCAGTAAAAAAGTAAAAAAATGTTAAAGCTTTTCGTTTTACATACAGACGGCAGCTTTTGACACGTTAGAACCCCTGCGACTACACCTCATTGTCTCAGTTGTATCTTGCTATGTCTTTGATGTGGTACCTTCCTGGCTGACTTAATTAACTTTATCACACCTCGGCAGATAGTCAGGATGATTTAATTTATTGGTCTGCAATTGTAAAGTACACATTCTTTGTTTTCCATCTATATATGCTTTGGAGATTCTGTATCTAATTTACTTCACCTGAGGAAGGAGCAAATCGATAGCTCCGAAAGCTTGTGATTTCAAATAAAACTGTTGGACTATAACCTGGTGTTGTGCGACCTCTCAATTTTGTCCACCCCAGTCCAACACCGGCATCTCCGCATCATGACCACTATCGACACCACAAACTGCCGGCTGAAAGTGGAGAGAATCGCCAAGAAGATCGCGCATATCGACACCGACATCAAGTATCTACAGAGATGCAAGAAAGCAGACAAGATCCCGAAAGGACTACAGATCACGAACCCACTCAAGTCGACATACAACACAGACTACGCTGAGAGACTCTGCCGTCGTACCTCTCGCACACTCCTCAACCATCTCGTACACCAACTCTACAGCAAACGCCACAACCTCGAAACCAAGATAGAGTCCATGCTCTCAGCCTGTGCTCAGGACACAGCAGACCAGTTACGAGACACCACCAAACAGACGAGGCAACGGAACTACGCTGCCTACATGCGCATCAAGAACAGGAAGCTTGAGAAACTCGGCATCACCACCAGCAGCAACCAAGCCTCCCCCGGTACCACGGCTGCAACCATAGGGAAGTCCATCGTCAACTTGTCCGACCATACGCTTCAACCAGACGAAATCGAAGTTCTCGCCCTAGGGCTCAAGTTCTGCCCAACCACCAAAATGGACCCCATCGGCCTCGCGGCAGACACGGAGGAATTCATCAGGAGAATGAGGCTCCGGGAATACTTCCACAAATCCCAAGATGTCAGCAACAAACCCAATGAGACAATCAATGATCCAGAACAGCAGACAGAGGGACTCGCAGTGCAGCAACCGAAGAAAAAAGAGTCAAACTGGACCCCTCCGGAGGGTCGCTGCCCCAAGCTTGACATGTATGCTCAAGCTGTCAGGAGATGCATCAACGCCAGATTCATCAGCCGCACTCACAAGACAGTCCAGAATGTCACCCGAGCACAACGCAACGCCATCCACGCTCTCAAGACCAACCGCAACATTGTCATCAAACCAGCGGACAAAGGAGGAGCCATCGTCATACAGAACAGAACGGACTATTGTAAAGAAGCATACCGACAACTGGACAACTAGGAACACTACAGACAGCTACCCGCAGATCCGACCAAAGAACACACCCGCCAACTCAATAGACTGATCAAGACCTTCGATCCAGACCTTCAAAACATCCTACGCGCTCTCATCCCACGTAATCCCCGCGTGGGAGACTTCTACTGCCTCCCAAAGATACACAAAGCCAACACACCCGGACGTCCTATCGTATCAGGCAATGGAACCCTGTGTGAGAACCTCTCTGGATACGTCGAGGGCATTCTGAAACCCATCGTACAGGGAACCCCCAGCTTCTGTCGCGACACTACAGACTTCTTACAGAAACTCAGCACCCACGGACCAGTTGAACCAGGAACACTCCTTGCCACGATGGACGTATCGGCACTCTACACCAGTATCCCCCACGATGACGGCATCGCTGCAACAGCCTCAGTACTCAACATCA
Source organism: Squalus acanthias (assembly GCA_030390025.1). Lineage (NCBI taxonomy): Eukaryota > Metazoa > Chordata > Chondrichthyes > Squaliformes > Squalidae > Squalus > Squalus acanthias. The sequence goes on along the minus strand of CM059427.1, from coordinate 118,725,905 downwards.
ACAACAGCCAATCTCCAGACGCCATCCTACAACTCATCCGTTTCATCCTTGACCACAATGTCTTCACCTTCGACAACCATTTTTTTACCCAAACACACGGAACAGCCATGGGGACCAAATTCGCACCCCAATACGCCAACATCTTCATGCACAAGTTCGAGCAAGACTTCTTCGCTGCACAAGACCTCCAGCCAACGCTGTACACCAGATACATTGACGACATTTTCTTCCTTTGGACCCATGGCGAAGGATCACTGAAAAGACTACACGATAACATAAACATGTTCCATCCCACCATCAAACTCACCATGGACTACTCCTCAGAATCAGTCTCATTCCTGGACACACGAATCTCCATCAAAGACGAACACCTCAGCACTTCACTCTACCGCAAGCCCACGGACAACCTCACGATGCTCCACTTCTCCAGCTTCCACCCTAACCATGTTAAAGAAGCCATCCCCTATGGACAAGCCCTGCGAATACACAGGATCTGCTCAGACGAGGAGGAACGCGATGGACACCTACGGACGCTGAAAAACGCCCTCGTAAGAACGGGATATGACGCTCGACTCATCGATCGACAGTTCCGACGGGCCACAGCGAAAAATCGCATAGACCTCCTCAGAAGGCAAACACGGGACACAACCAACAGGGTACCCTACGTCGTCCAGTACTTCCCCAGAGCGGAGAAACTACGCCATGTTCTTCGCAGCCTTCAACATGTCATCGATGACGACAAACACCTCGCTAAGGCCATCCCCACGCCTCCACTACTTGCCTTCAAACAGCCGCCTAACCTCAGAAGTACCATCGTTCGCAGCAAATTACCCAGCTTTCAGGATAACAGCGACCACGACACCACACAACCCTGCCATGGCAAACTCTGCAAGACATGCCAGGTCATCAACACAGATACCACCATCACACGTGAGGACACTACCCACCAGGTACATGGTACATACTCATGTGACTCGGCCAACGTTGTCTACCTCATACGTTGCAGGAAAGAATGCACCGCGGCATGGTACATCGGCGAGACCATGCAGACACTGAGACAACGTATGAACGAGCACCGCGCAACAATCGCCAGGCAGGATTGTTACCTCCCAGTCGGGGAACACTTCAGCAGTCAAGGACATTCAGCCTCGGATCTGCGGGTAAGCGTTCTCCAAGGCAACCTAAGAAACACACGACAACGCAAAATCATCGAGCAGAAACTGATAGCCAAGTTCCGCACTCATGAAGACGGTCTCAATCGGGATCTTGGGTTTATGTCACGATACATGACGTGAACCGGACTCGAGTCATCGTTAGCTTGTTCACAGATGTGATTCCCAGTAAAAACAGTAAAAATTTTCCCAGTAAAAAAGTAAAAAAATGTTAAAGCTTTTCGTTTTACATACAGACGGCAGCTTTTGACACGTTAGAACCCCTGCGACTACACCTCATTGTCTCAGTTGTATCTTGCTATGTCTTTGATGTGGTACCTTCCTGGCTGACTTAATTAACTTTATCACACCTCGGCAGATAGTCAGGATGATTTAATTTATTGGTCTGCAATTGTAAAGTACACATTCTTTGTTTTCCATCTATATATGCTTTGGAGATTCTGTATCTAATTTACTTCACCTGAGGAAGGAGCAAATCGATAGCTCCGAAAGCTTGTGATTTCAAATAAAACTGTTGGACTATAACCTGGTGTTGTGCGACCTCTCAATTTTGTCCACCCCAGTCCAACACCGGCATCTCCGCATCATGACCACTATCGACACCACAAACTGCCGGCTGAAAGTGGAGAGAATCGCCAAGAAGATCGCGCATATCGACACCGACATCAAGTATCTACAGAGATGCAAGAAAGCAGACAAGATCCCGAAAGGACTACAGATCACGAACCCACTCAAGTCGACATACAACACAGACTACGCTGAGAGACTCTGCCGTCGTACCTCTCGCACACTCCTCAACCATCTCGTACACCAACTCTACAGCAAACGCCACAACCTCGAAACCAAGATAGAGTCCATGCTCTCAGCCTGTGCTCAGGACACAGCAGACCAGTTACGAGACACCACCAAACAGACGAGGCAACGGAACTACGCTGCCTACATGCGCATCAAGAACAGGAAGCTTGAGAAACTCGGCATCACCACCAGCAGCAACCAAGCCTCCCCCGGTACCACGGCTGCAACCATAGGGAAGTCCATCGTCAACTTGTCCGACCATACGCTTCAACCAGACGAAATCGAAGTTCTCGCCCTAGGGCTCAAGTTCTGCCCAACCACCAAAATGGACCCCATCGGCCTCGCGGCAGACACGGAGGAATTCATCAGGAGAATGAGGCTCCGGGAATACTTCCACAAATCCCAAGATGTCAGCAACAAACCCAATGAGACAATCAATGATCCAGAACAGCAGACAGAGGGACTCGCAGTGCAGCAACCGAAGAAAAAAGAGTCAAACTGGACCCCTCCGGAGGGTCGCTGCCCCAAGCTTGACATGTATGCTCAAGCTGTCAGGAGATGCATCAACGCCAGATTCATCAGCCGCACTCACAAGACAGTCCAGAATGTCACCCGAGCACAACGCAACGCCATCCACGCTCTCAAGACCAACCGCAACATTGTCATCAAACCAGCGGACAAAGGAGGAGCCATCGTCATACAGAACAGAACGGACTATTGTAAAGAAGCATACCGACAACTGGACAACTAGGAACACTACAGACAGCTACCCGCAGATCCGACCAAAGAACACACCCGCCAACTCAATAGACTGATCAAGACCTTCGATCCAGACCTTCAAAACATCCTACGCGCTCTCATCCCACGTAATCCCCGCGTGGGAGACTTCTACTGCCTCCCAAAGATACACAAAGCCAACACACCCGGACGTCCTATCGTATCAGGCAATGGAACCCTGTGTGAGAACCTCTCTGGATACGTCGAGGGCATTCTGAAACCCATCGTACAGGGAACCCCCAGCTTCTGTCGCGACACTACAGACTTCTTACAGAAACTCAGCACCCACGGACCAGTTGAACCAGGAACACTCCTTGCCACGATGGACGTATCGGCACTCTACACCAGTATCCCCCACGATGACGGCATCGCTGCAACAGCCTCAGTACTCAACATCAACAACAGCCAATCTCCAGACGCCATCCTACAACTCATCCGTTTCATCCTTGACCACAATGTCTTCACCTTCGACAACCATTTTTTTACCCAAACACACGGAACAGCCATGGGGACCAAATTCGCACCCCAATACGCCAACATCTTCATGCACAAGTTCGAGCAAGACTTCTTCGCTGCACAAGACCTCCAGCCAACGCTGTACACCAGATACATTGACGACATTTTCTTCCTTTGGACCCATGGCGAAGGATCACTGAAAAGACTACACGATAACATAAACATGTTCCATCCCACCATCAAACTCACCATGGACTACTCCTCAGAATCAGTCTCATTCCTGGACACACGAATCTCCATCAAAGACGAACACCTCAGCACTTCACTCTACCGCAAGCCCACGGACAACCTCACGATGCTCCACTTCTCCAGCTTCCACCCTAACCATGTTAAAGAAGCCATCCCCTATGGACAAGCCCTGCGAATACACAGGATCTGCTCAGACGAGGAGGAACGCGATGGACACCTACGGACGCTGAAAAACGCCCTCGTAAGAACGGGATATGACGCTCGACTCATCGATCGACAGTTCCGACGGGCCACAGCGAAAAATCGCATAGACCTCCTCAGAAGGCAAACACGGGACACAACCAACAGGGTACCCTACGTCGTCCAGTACTTCCCCAGAGCGGAGAAACTACGCCATGTTCTTCGCAGCCTTCAACATGTCATCGATGACGACAAACACCTCGCTAAGGCCATCCCCACGCCTCCACTACTTGCCTTCAAACAGCCGCCTAACCTCAGAAGTACCATCGTTCGCAGCAAATTACCCAGCTTTCAGGATAACAGCGACCACGACACCACACAACCCTGCCATGGCAAACTCTGCAAGACATGCCAGGTCATCAACACAGATACCACCATCACACGTGAGGACACTACCCACCAGGTACATGGTACATACTCATGTGACTCGGCCAACGTTGTCTACCTCATACGTTGCAGGAAAGAATGCACCGCGGCATGGTACATCGGCGAGACCATGCAGACACTGAGACAACGTATGAACGAGCACCGCGCAACAATCGCCAGGCAGGATTGTTACCTCCCAGTCGGGGAACACTTCAGCAGTCAAGGACATTCAGCCTCGGATCTGCGGGTAAGCGTTCTCCAAGGCAACCTAAGAAACACACGACAACGCAAAATCATCGAGCAGAAACTGATAGCCAAGTTCCGCACTCATGAAGACGGTCTCAATCGGGATCTTGGGTTTATGTCACGATACATGACGTGAACCGGACTCGAGTCATCGTTAGCTTGTTCACAGATGTGATTCCCAGTAAAAACAGTAAAAATTTTCCCAGTAAAAAAGTAAAAAAATGTTAAAGCTTTTCGTTTTACATACAGACGGCAGCTTTTGACACGTTAGAACCCCTGCGACTACACCTCATTGTCTCAGTTGTATCTTGCTATGTCTTTGATGTGGTACCTTCCTGGCTGACTTAATTAACTTTATCACACCTCGGCAGATAGTCAGGATGATTTAATTTATTGGTCTGCAATTGTAAAGTACACATTCTTTGTTTTCCATCTATATATGCTTTGGAGATTCTGTATCTAATTTACTTCACCTGAGGAAGAAGCAAATCGATAGCTCCGAAAGCTTGTGATTTCAAATAAAACTGTTGGACTATAACCTGGTGTTGTGCGACCTCTCAATTTTGTCCACCCCAGTCCAACACCGGCATCTCCGCATCATATATCGATTACACAGGGATATAGCGATTACACAGGGATATAGCAATTACACAGAGGTATATCAATTACACAGGGATATACCAATTACACAGGAATATGTCGATTACACAGGGATATATCGATTACTCAGGGATATATCAATTACTCAGGGATATATCGATTACACAGAGATATATCGATTACACAGGAATATATCGATTACTCAGGGATATGTCGAGTACACAGGGATATATTGATTACACAGGCATATGTCGATTATACAGGGATATGTCGAGAACACAGAGATATATCAATTACACAGGGATATATCAATTACACAGGGATATATCAATTACTCACGGATATATGAATTACACAGGGATATATCGATTACACGGAGATATATCGATTACACAGGGATATAGCGATTACACAGAGATATATCTATTACAGAGAGATATATCGATTACACAGGGATATATCGATTACACAGAGACATATCGATTACAGGGATATATTGAATACACAGCGATATTTTGATTACTTGGCAATATAGCGATTACAGAGAGATATATCGATTACACAGTAAAATATCGATTACACAGATGTGTCGATTACACAGGGATATATCGATTACACAGGGATAATCGATTACTCAGGGATATATCGGTTACAGAGAGATATATCGATTACACAGAGATATATCGATTACACAGAGATATTTTGATTACACATGGCTATGTCGATTTCACAGGGATATATTTATTACCCAGGGATATGTCGATTACACATGGTTATGTCGATTAAACCGAGATATATTGATTACGCAGAGATATATCATTTCGCAGAGATATATCGATTACACAGAGATATATCGATGAAACAGAGATATAGCGATTACACAGAGATATAGCGATTACACAGAGATAAAACGATTACACAGAGATATATCAATTAAACAGAGATATATCGATTACACAGAGATATATCGATTGCACCAAGATATTGATTACACCGGGATATATCGATTAAACAGCGATATAACGATTACACATCGAAATGTCGATTACACAGGGATATATCGATTACACAGGGATATAGCGATTACACAGGGATATATCAATTACACAGGAATATATCGATTACACAGGAATATATCAATTACACAGAGATATATCAATTACACAGGGAGATATCAATTACACAGGGATATATCAATTACACAGAGATATATCAATTACACAGAGATATATCAATTACACAGGGAGATATCAATTACACAGGAATATATCAATTACACAGAGATATATCAATTACACAGGGAGATATCAATTACACAGGGATATATCAATTACACAGAGATATATCAATTACACAGAGATATATCAATTACACAGGGAGATATCAATTACACAGGGATATATCAATTACACAGAGATATATCGATTACACAGGGATATATCAATTACACAGGGAGATATCAATTACACAGAGAGTTATCAATTACACAGAGATATAACAATTACACAGGGATATATCAATTACACAGGGAGATATCAATTACACAGAGAGTTATCAATTACACAGAGATATACCAATTACACAGGGATATATCAATTACACAGGGATATATCAATTACACAGAGATATATCAATTACACAGGGATATATCAATTACACAGGGAGATATCAATTACACAGAGAGTTATCAATTACACAGGGAGATATCAATTACACAGAGATATATCAATTACACAGAGATATATCAATTACACAGAGAGATATCAATTACACAGGGATATATCAATTACACAGGGAGATATATCAATTACACAGAGAGATATCAATTACACAGAGAGATATCAATTACACAGGGAGATATATCAATTACACAGGGATATATCAATTACACAGGGAGATATCAATTACACAGAGATATATCAATTACACAGAGAGATATCAATTACACAGAGATATATCAATTACACAGAGAGATATCAATTACACAGAGAGATATCAATTACACAGAGATATATCAATTACACAGAGAGATATATCAATTACACAGAGAGATATCAATTACACAGAGATATATCAATTACACAGAGAGATATATCAATTACACAGAGAGATATATCAATTACACAGAGAGATATATCAATTACACAGGGAGATATATCAATTACACAGGGAGATATATCAATTACACAGGGAGATATATCAATTACACAGGGAGATATATCAATTACACAGGGATATATATCAATTACACAGAGATATATCAATTACACAGAGAGATATCAATTACACAGGAGATATATCAATTACACAGAGATATATCAATTACACAGGAGAGATATCAATTACACAGGAGATATATCAATTACACAGGAGATATATCAATTACACAGAGATATATCAATTACACAGGAGATATATCAATTACACAGGGAGATATATCAATTACACAGAGAGATATATCAATTACACAGGGAGATATATCAATTACACAGAGATATATCAATTACACAGGGAGATATATCAATTACACAGAGATATATCAATTACACAGGGAGATATATCAATTACACAGGGAGATATATCAATTACACAGGGAGATATATCAATTACACAGGGATATATATCAATTACACAGGGAGATATATCAATTACACAGGGAGATATATCAATTACACAGAGATATATTCAATTACACAGAGATATATCAATTACACAGAGAGATATCAATTACACAGGAGAGATATCAATTACACAGAGATATATCAATTACACAGAGAGATATCAATTACACAGAGATATATCAATTACACAGAGAGATATATCAATTACACAGAGAGATATCAATTACACAGGGAGATATATCAATTACACAGAGAGATATCAATTACACAGAGAGATATCAATTACACAGGGAGAGATATCAATTACACAGAGATATATCAATTACACAGAGAGATATCAATTACACAGGGAGATATATCAATTACACAGAGATATATCAATACACAGGAGATATATCAATTACACAGGGAGATATTTCAATTACACAGAGATATATCAATTACACAGAGATATATCAATTACACAGAGAGATATCAATTACACAGGGATATATCAATTACACAGAGAGATATATCAATTACACAGAGAGATATCAATTACACAGAGAGATATATCAATTACACAGAGAGATATATCAATTACACAGAGAGATATATCAATTACACAGAGAGATATATCAATTACACAGAGAGATATATCAATTACACAGAGATATATCAATTACACAGAGAGATATATCAATTACACAGAGATATATCAATTACACAGAGAGATATATCAATTACACAGAGAGATATATCAATTACACAGAGAGATATATCAATTACACAGAGAGATATATCAATTACACAGAGAGATATCAATTACACAGAGAGATATATCAATTACACAGAGAGATATATCAATTACACAGAGAGATATATCAATTACACAGAGAGATATATCAATTACACAGAGAGATATATCAATTACACAGAGAGATATATCAATTACACAGAGAGATATATCAATTACACAGAGAGATATATCAATTACACAGAGAGATATATCAATTACACAGAGATATATCAATTACACAGAGAGATATATCAATTACACAGAGAGATATATCAATTACACAGAGAGATATATCAATTACACAGAGAGATATATCAATTACACAGAGAGATATATCAATTACACAGAGAGATATATCAATTACACAGAGATATATCAATTACACAGAGAGATATATCAATTACACAGAGAGATATATCAATTACACAGAGAGATATATCAATTACACAGAGAGATATATCAATTACACAGAGAGATATCAATTACACAGAGAGATATATCAATTACACAGAGAGATATATCAATTACACAGAGAGATATATCAATTACACAGAGAGATATATCAATTACACAGAGATATATCAATTACACAGAGAGATATATCAATTACACAGAGAGATATATCAATTACACAGAGAGATATATCAATTACACAGAGATATATCAATTACACAGAGAGATATATCAAATACACAGAGATATATCAATTACACAGAGATATATCAATTACAGAGAGAGATATCAATTACACAGAGAGATATCAATTACACAGAGAGATATCAATTACACAGGGAGATATATCAATTACACAGAGAGATATATCAATTACACAGAGATATATCAATTACACAGAGATATATCAATTACACAGAGAGATATATCAATTACACAGAGATATATCAATTACACAGAGAGATATATCAATTACACAGAGAGATATCAATTACACAGGGAGATATATCAATTACACAGAGAGATATCAATTACACAGAGAGATATCAATTACACAGAGAGATATCAATTACACAGGGAGATATATCAATTACACAGAGAGATATCAATTACACAGAGAGATATCAATTACACAGAGAGATATCAATTACACAGAGAGATATCAATTACACAGGGAGATATCAATTACACAGAGAGATATCAATTACACAGAGATATATCAATTACACAGGGAGATATATCAATTACACAGAGAGATATCAATTACACAGGGAGAGTATCAATTACACAGGGAGAGATATCAATTACACAGGGAGATATCAATTACACAGAGGAGATATCAATTACACAGGGAGATATATCAATGACACAGAGATATATCAATTACACAGGGAGATTATCGAATTACACAGAGAGATATATCATTTACACAGGGAGATATCAATTACACAGAGAGATATCAATTACAGAGAGATTAGGGAGATATCAATTACACAGAGAGATATCAATTACACAGGGAGATATCAATTACACAGAGAGATATCAATTACACAGGAGAGAGATCATTACACAGAGATATTCAATTACATCACAGGGAGATATCAAGTACACAGGGAGATATCAATTACACAGAGAGATATCATTACACAGGGAGATATCAATTACACAGGGATGATATCATTACACAGAGAGATATCAATTCACAGGGATATATTCAAGGGTATCAGCAGGGAGATATATCAAGTTACACAGGGATATATCAAGTACACAGAGAGATATCAATTACACAGAGAGATTATCAATTACACAGGGAGATATCAATTACACAGAGAGGATTATCAATGTACACAGAGAGATATCAATTACACAGGGAGATATCAATTACACAGGTGAGATATCAATTACACAGGAGATATCAATTACACAGGGAGATTATCAATTACACAGAGAGATATCAATTACACAGAGAGATATCAATTACACAGGGAGAGATAGCAATTACACAGAGAGAGATATCAATTACACAGAGAGATATCAATTACACAGAGAGATATATCAATTACACAGGGAGATATATCAATTACACAGAGAGATATATCAAATACACAGAGAGATATCAATTACACAGGGAGATATCAATTACACAGAGATATATCAATTACACAGAGAGATATCAATTACACAGGGAGATATCAATTACACAGGGAGATATCAATTACACAGGGAGATATCAATTACACAGAGAGATATCAATTACACAGGGATATATCAATTACACAGAGATATATCAATTACACAGAGAGATATCAATTACACAGAGAGATATCAATTACACAGAGATATATCAATTACACAGAGAGATATATCAAATACACAGAGAGATATCAATTACACAGGGAGATATCAATTACACAGAGATATATCAATTACACAGAGAGATATCAATTACACAGGGAGATATCAATTACACAGGGAGATATCAATTACACAGAGAGATATCAATTACACAGGGATATATCAATTACACAGAGATATATCAATTACACAGGGAGATATCAATTACACAGAGAGATATCAATTACACAGGGAGATATCAATTACACAGGGAGATATCAATTACACAGAGAGATATCAATTACACAGAGAGATATCAATTACACAGGGATATATCAATTACACAGGGGATATATCAATTACACAGGAGAGATATCAATTACACAGAGATATATCAATTACACAGAGAGATATATCAATTACACAGAGAGATATCAATTACACAGAGAGATATCAATTACACAGGAGAGATATCAATTACACAGAGAGATATCAATTACACAGGAGAGATATCAATTACACAGAGATACAATTACACAGGATATATCAATTACCACAGGAGATATATCAATTACACAGAGAGATATCAATTACACAGGGAGATAATCAATTACACAGAGAGAGATATCAATTACACAGAGAGATATCAATTACACAGAGAATATATCAATTACACAGGAGATATTCAATTACACAGAGATATCAATAACCGATATATCAATTACACAGGGAGATATATCAATTACACAGAGAGATATCAATTACACAGGGAGATATCAATTACACAGAGAGATATCAATTACACAGAGAGATATCAATTACACAGAGAGATATCAATTACACAGAGAGATATCAATTACACAGAGAGATATCAATTACACAGGAGAATATCAATTACACAGAGATATATCAATTACACAGGAGAGATATCAATTACACAGAGAGATATCAATTACACAGAGAGATATCAATTACACAGGAGAGAATATCAATTACACAGAGAGATATCAATTACACAGAGAGATATCAATTACACAGAGAGATATCAATTACACAGAGAGATATCAATTACACAGAGAGATATCAATTACACAGGGAGATATATCAATTACACAGGAGATATCAATTACACAGAGAGATATCAATTACACAGAGAGATATCAATTACACAGAGAGATATCAATTACACAGAGAGATATCAATTACACAGGGAGATATCAATTACACAGGAGATATCAATTACACAGAGAGATATCAATTACACAGAGAGATATCAATTACACAGGGAGATATCAATTACACAGGAGATATCAATTACAGAGAGATATCAATTACACAGAGAGATATCAATTACACAGAGAGATATCAATTACACAGAGATATATCAATTACACAGAGGAGATATCAATTACACAGGAGAGATATCAATTACACAGAGAGATATCAATTACACAGAGAGATATCAATTACACAGAGAGATATCAATACACAGAGAGATATCAATTACACAGGAGATATCAATTCACAGAGATTATCAATTACACAGAGAGATATCAATTACACAGAGAGATATCAATTACACAGGGAGAGATATCAATTACACAGGGAGAGATATCAATTACACAGAGAGATATCAATTACACAGAGAGATATCAATTACACAGAGAGATATCAATTACACAGAGAGATATCAATTACACAGGGAGATATCAATTACACAGGGAGATATATCAATTACACAGGGAGAGATATCAATTACACAGAGAGATATCAATTACACAGAGAGATATCAATTACACAGAGAGATATCAATTACACAGAGAGATATCAATTACACAGAGAGATATCAATTACACAGGGAGATATCAATTACACAGGGAGATATCAATTACACAGGGAGATATCAATTACACAGGGAGATATCAATTACACAGGGAGATATCAATTACACAGGGAGATATCAATTACACAGGGAGATATATCAATTACACAGAGATATATCAATTACACAGGGAGATATCAATTACACAGGGAGATATCAATTACACAGGGAGATATATCAATTACACAGGGAGATATCAATTACACAGGGAGATATCAATTACACAGGGAGATATCAATTACACAGGGAGATATCAATTACACAGGGAGATATATCAATTACACAGAGATATATCAATTACACAGGGAGATATATCAATTACACAGAGATATATCAATTACACAGGGAGATATCAATTACACAGAGAGATATATCAATTACACAGAGAGATATCAATTACACAGGGAGATATCAATTACACAGAGAGATATCAATTACACAGGGAGATATCAATTACACAGAGAGATATCAATTACACAGGGAGATATCAATTACACAGAGAGATATATCAATTACACAGAGAGATATCAATTACACAGGGAGATATCAATTACACAGAGAGATATCAATTACACAGGGAGATATCAATTACACAGGGAGATATCAATTACACAGGGAGATATCAATTACACAGGGAGATATCAATTACACAGGGAGATATCAATTACACAGGGAGATATATCAATTACACAGGGATATATCAATTACACAGGAGAGATCAATTACACAGGATATATCAATTCACAGGGAGATATCAATTACACAGAGAGATATCAATTACACTGAGGAGATATAATTACACAGAGGATATCAATTACACAGGGAGATATCAATTACACAGAGAGATATCAATTACACAGAGAGATACAATTACACAGAGAGATATCAATTACCCAGAGATATATCAATTAGCACAGGGAGATATCAATTACACAGAGAGATATCATTACACAGAGAGATATCAATTACCAGAGAGATATCAATTACACAGAGAGATATCAATTACACAGAGAGATATCAATTTACACAGAGATATCAATTACACAGAGAGATATCAAATTACACAGGGAGATATCAATTACACAGAGAGATATCAATTACACAGAGAGATATCAATTACACAGAGAGATATCAATTACACAGAGATATATCAATTACACAGAGAGATATCAATTACACAGAGATATATCAATTACACAGAGAGATATCAATTACACAGAGAGATATCAATTACACAGAGAGATATCAATTACACAGAGAGATATCAATTACACAGAGAGATATCAATTACTACAGGAGATATCAATTCACAGGAGCGTATATCAATTACACAGGAGAGATCATTACACACAGGGAGATATCAATTACACAGAGAGATATCAATTACACAGGAGATATCAATTACACAGAGATATATCAATTACACAGAGGAGAATATCAGATTACACAGAGAGATATCAATTACACAGAGAGATATCAATTACACAGAGAGATATCAATTACACAGAGATATATCAATTACACAGGGAGATATATCAATTACACAGGGAGATATCAATTACACAGGGAGATATCAATTACACAGGGAGATATCAATTACACAGAGAGATATCAATTACACAGAGAGATATCAATTACACAGAGAGATATCAATTACACAGGGAGATATCAATTACACAGGGAGATATCAATTACACAGAGATATATCAATTACACAGGGAGATATATCAATTACACAGGGAGATATCAATTACACAGGGAGATATCAATTACACAGGGAGATATCAATTACACAGGGAGATATCAATTACACAGGGAGATATCAATTACACAGGGAGATATCAATTACACAGGGAGATATCAATTACACAGGGAGATATATCAATTACACAGGGAGATATCAATTACACAGGGAGATATCAATTACACAGGGAGATATCAATTACACAGAGATATATCAATTACACAGGGAGATATATCAATTACACAGGGAGATATCAATTACACAGTGAGATATCAATTACACAGGGAGTATCAATTACACAGAGAGAGATATCAATTACACAGAGATATATCCATACACAGGGAATATCAATTACACAGGGAGATATCTATAACACAGAGATATATATCAATTACACAGGAGAGATATCAATTACACAGAGAGTATCAATTAACAGGGAGATATCAATTACACAGAGATATATCAATTACACAGAGAGAGATATACAATTACACAGGGATATATCAATTACCACATGAGATATCAATTACACAAGATGAGATATCAATTCACAGAGGGAGATATCTATTACACAGAGGATATCAATTACACAGGGGAGTGTATCAATTACACAGGGAGATATCCAATTACACAGAGATATATCAATTACACAGAGAGATATATCAATTACACAGGGAATATCAATTACACAGAGATATAATACACAGGGAGATATCAACAGAGAGATATCAATTACACAGAGAGATATAATCAATACACAGAGAGATATCAATTACACAGAGAGATATCAATTACACAGTGAGATATCAATTACACAGAGAGATATCAATTACACAGAGAGATATCAATTACACAGAGAGATATTCAATTACACAGAGAGATATCAATTACACAGAGAGATATCAATTACACAGAGAGATATCAATTACACAGAGAGATATCAATTACACAGAGAGATATCAATTACACAGAGAGATATCAATTACACAGAGAGATATCAATTACACAGAGAGATATCAATTACACAGAGAGATATCAATTACACAGAGAGATATCAATTACACAGAGAGATATCAATTACACAGAGATATATCAATTACACAGAGAGATATCAATTACACAGAGAGATATCAATTACACAGAGAGATATCAATTACACAGAGATATATCAATTACACAGAGAGATATCAATTACACAGAGAGATATCAATTACACAGAGAGATATCAATTACACAGAGGAGATATCAATTACACAGGAGATATCAATTACACAGAGAGATATCAATTACACAGAGAGATATCAATTACACAGAGAGATATCAATTACACAGAGAGATATCAATTACACAGAGATATATCAATTACACAGAGAGATATCAATTACACAGAGAGATATCAATTACACAGAGAGATATCAATTACACAGAGAGATATCAATTACACAGAGATATATCAATTACACAGGGAGATATCAATTACACAGAGAGATATCAATTACACAGAGAGATATCAATTACACAGAGATATATCAATTACACAGGGAGATATCAATTACACAGAGAGATATCAATTACACAGAGATATATCAATTACACAGAGAGATATCAATTACACAGAGAGATATCAATTACACAGAGAGATATCAATTACACAGAGATATATCAATTACACAGAGAGATATCAATTACACAGAGAGATATCAATTACACAGAGAGATATCAATTACACAGAGAGATATCAATTACACAGAGAGATATCAATTACACAGAGAGATATCAATTACACAGAGATATATCAATTACACAGGGAGATATCAATTACACAGAGAGATATCAATTACACAGAGAGATATCAATTACACAGAGAGAGATATCAATTACACAGAGAGATATCAATTACACAGAGAGAGATATCAATTACACAGGGAGATATCAATTACACAGAGAGATATCAATTACACAGAGAGATATCAATTACACAGGGAGATATCAATTACACAGGGAGATATCAATTACACAGAGAGATATCAATTACACAGAGATATATCAATTACACAGGGAGATATCAATTACACAGAGAGATATCAATTACACAGGGAGATATCAATTACACAGGGAGATATCAATTACACAGAGAGATATCAATTACACAGAGATATATCAATTACACAGGGAGATATCAATTACACAGAGAGATATCAATTACACAGAGAGATATCAATTACACAGAGAGATATCAATTACACAGAGAGATATATCAATTACACAGAGAGATATCAATTACACAGAGAGATATATCAATTACACAGAGATATATCAATTACACAGGGAGATATCAATTACACAGAGAGATATCATTAACAGAGAGATAATCAATTACACAGAGAGATATCAATTACACAGAGAGATATCAATTACACAGAGAGATATCAAATTACACAGGAGTATATCAATTACACAGAGAGATATCAATTACACAGAGAGATATCAATTACACAGAGAGATATCAAATACACAGAGAGATATCAATTACACAGAGAGATATCAATTACACAGGAGATATCAATTACACAGAGAGATATCCATTACACAGAGAGATATCAATTACCACGGAGAGTATATCAATTACACAGAGATATACAATTACACAGAGAGATATCAATTACACAGGGAGATATCAATTACACAGAGAGATATCAATTACACCAGGAGATATATCAAATACACAGAGATATATCAATTACACAGGAGATATCGATTAGGGATATATCAATTACACAGAGAGATATCAATTACACAGGGAGATATCATTTACACAGGGAGATATCAATTACACAGAGAGATATCAAATTACACAGAGAGATTATCAATTACACAGGGAGATATATCAATTACACAGAGAGCATTTCATACAAGTCAGAGATATCAATTACACAGAGAATATCAATTACACAGGAGATATCAATTACACAGTGAGATATCAATTACACAGGGAGATATATCAAATACACAGGGAGATATCAATTACACAGAGAGATATCAATTACACAGAGATATATCAATTACACAGAGAGATATCAAATACACAGAGAGATATCAATTACACAGAGATATCAATTACACAGAGAGATATCAATTACACAGGGAGATATCAATTACACAGAGATATATCAATTACACAGGGAGATATCAATTACACAGGGAGATATCAATTACACAGAGATATATCAATTACACAGAGATATCAATTACACAGAGATATATCAATTACACAGAGATATCAATTACACAGAGATATATCAATTACACAGAGATATCAATTACACAGAGATATATCAATTACACAGAGATATCAATTACACAGAGAGATATCAATTACACAGAGAGATATCAATTACACAGAGAGATATCAATTACACAGAGAGATATCAATTACACAGAGAGATATCAATTACACACAGAGATATCAATTACACAGGGAGATATCAATTACACAGGGAGATATCAATTACACAGAGATATCAATTACACAGGGAGATATCATTACACAGGAGAGATATCAATTACACAGAGAGATATCAATTACACAGGGAGATATCAATTACACAGAGAGATATTCAATTACACAGGGAGATATCAATTACACGAGAGGAGATATCAATACACAGGAGAGATATCAATTACACAGAGAGATAATCAATTACACAGAGAGATATCAATTACACAGAGAGATATCAATTACACAGAGGAGATATCAATACACAGAGAGATATCAATTACACAGAGGATATATCAATTACACAGAGAGATACAATTACACAGGAGATATATCAATTACACAGAGATATCAATTACTCATGGAGATATCAATTACACAGAGGAGATATCAATTACACAGGAGATTCAATTCCTCAGAGAGATAGCAATTACACAGGGAGATATCAATTACACAGAGAGATTTCAATTACACAGAGAGGATATCAATTACACAGAGAGATATCAATTACACAGAGAGATATCAATTACACCAGAGATATACAATTACACAGAGAGATATCAAATACACAGAGAGATATCAATTACACAGAGAAATAATTAAGAGAGATATCATTACACAGGGAGATATCAATTACCAGAGAGTTATATCAATTACACAGAGATATCAATTACACGAGAGATATCAATTACACAGGAGAGATATCAATTACACAGGGAGATATCAATTACACAGAGATATATCAATTACACAGAGAGATATCAATTACACAGGGAGATATCAATTACACAGGAGAGATATCAATTACACAGAGAGATATCAATTACACAGAGAGATATCAATTACACAGGGAGATATCAATTACACAGGAGAGATATCAATTACACAGAGAGATATCAATTACACAGGAGATATCAATTACACAGAGAATATCAATTACACAGAGGAGATATCAATTACACAGGGAGATATCAATTACACAGAGAGATATCAATTACACAGAGAGATATCAATTACACAGGGAGATTATCAATTACACAGAGATATATCAATTACACAGGAGAGATATCAATTACACAGAGAGATATCAATTACACAGGGAGATATCAATTACACAGAGAATATATCAATTACACAGGAGAGATCTATCAATTACACAGGGAGATATCAATTACACAGAGATATATCAATTACACAGAGAGATATCAATTACACAGGGAGATATCAATTACACAGAGATATATCAATTACACAGAGATATATCAATTACACAGAGAGATATCAATTACACAGAGAGATATCAATTACACAGAGAGATATCAATTACACAGGGAGATATCAATTACACAGAGATATATCAATTACACAGAGATATATCAATTACACAGAGAGATATCAATTACACAGGGAGATATCAATTACACAGAGATATATCAATTACACAGAGATATATCAATTACACAGAGAGATATCAATTACACAGGGAGATATCAATTACACAGAGAGATATCAATTACACAGAGAGATATCAATTACACAGGGAGATATCAATTACACAGGAGATATCAATTACACAGAGAGATATCAATTACACAGGGAGATATCAATTACACAGGGAGATATCAATTACACAGAGAGATATCAATTACACAGGGAGATATCAATTACACAGAGAGATATCAATTACACAGAGAGATATCAATTACACAGGGAGATATCAATTACACAGAGAGATATCAATTACACAGAGAGATATCAATTACACAGAGAGATATCAATTACACAGAGATATATCAATTACACAGGGAGATATCAATTACACAGAGAGATATCAATTACACAGGGAGATATCAATTACACAGAGAGATATCAATTACACAGAGATATATCAATTACACAGAGAGATATCAATTACACAGGGAGATATCAATTACACAGAGATATATCAATTACACAGGGAGATATCAATTACACAGAGAGATATCAATTACACAGAGAGATATCAATTACACAGAGAGATATCAATTACACAGAGATATATCAATTACACAGAGAGATATCAATTACACAGAGAGATATCAATTACACAGAGAGATATCAATTACACAGAGATATATCAATTACACAGAGAGATATCAATTACACAGAGAGATATCAATTACACAGAGAGATATCAATTACACAGAGAGATATCAATTACACAGAGAGATATCAATTACACAGAGAGATATCAATTACACACAGAGATATCAATTACACAGAGAGATATCAATTACACAGAGAGATATCAATTACACAGAGAGATATCAATTACACAGAGAGATATCAATTACACAGAGAGATATCAATTACACAGAGAGATATCAATTACACAGAGAGATATCAATTACACAGAGATATATCAATTACACAGAGAGATATCAATTACACAGAGAGATATCAATTACACAGAGAGATATCAATTACACAGAGAGATATCAATTACACAGAGAGATATCAATTACACAGGGAGATATATCAATTACACAGAGAGATATCAATTACACAGAGAGATATCAATTACACAGGGAGATATCAATTACACAGAGAGATATCAATTACACAGAGATATATATCAATTACACAGAGATATATCAATTACACAGAGAGATATATCAATTACACAGGGAGATATCAATTACACAGAGAGATATCAATTACACAGAGAGATATCAATTACACAGGGAGATATCAATTACACAGAGATATATCAATTACACAGAGAGATATCAATTACACAGAGAGATATCAATTACACAGGGAGATATCAATTACACAGGGAGATATCAATTACACAGAGAGATATCAATTACACAGAGAGATATCAATTACACAGGGAGATATCAATTACACAGAGATATCAATTACACAGAGAGATATCAATTACACAGGGAGATATCAATTACACAGGAGATATCAATTACACAGAGAGATATCAATTACACAGGGAGATATCAATTACACAGAGAGATATCAATTACACAGGGAGATATATCAATTACACAGAGAGATATCAATTACACAGAGAGATATCAATTACACAGGGAGATATCAATTACACAGAGATATATCAATTACACAGAGATATATCAATTACACAGAGATATATCAATTACACAGAGATATATCAATTACACAGAGAGATATATCAATTACACAGAGAGATATCAATTACACAGGGAGATATCAATTACACAGAGAGATATCAATTACACAGGGAGATATCAATTACACAGAGATATATCAATTACACAGAGATATATCAATTACACAGAGATATATCAATTACACAGAGATATATCAATTACACAGAGAGAGATATCAATTACACAGAGAGATATCAATTACACAGGGAGATATCAATTACACAGAGAGATATCAATTACACAGGGAGATATCAATTACACAGAGATATATCAATTACACAGAGATATATCAATTACACAGAGAGATATCAATTACACAGAGAGATATCAATTACACAGAGAGATATCAATTACACAGGGAGATATCAATTACACAGAGAGATATCAATTACACAGAGATATATCAATTACACAGAGAGATATATCAATTACACAGAGAGATATCAATTACACAGAGAGATATCAATTACACAGGGAGATATCAATTACACAGAGAGATATCAATTACACAGAGAGATATCAATTACACAGAGAGATATCAATTACACAGAGAGATATCAATTACACAGAGATATATCAATTACACAGAGAGATATCAATTACACACAGAGATATCAATTACACA
Source organism: Squalus acanthias (assembly GCA_030390025.1). Lineage (NCBI taxonomy): Eukaryota > Metazoa > Chordata > Chondrichthyes > Squaliformes > Squalidae > Squalus > Squalus acanthias. The sequence continues at coordinate 118,704,387 of CM059427.1, read as the reverse complement.
GGAGATATCAATTACACAGAGAGATATCAATTACACAGAGATATATCAATTACACAGAGGAGATATCAATTACACAGAGAGATATCAATTACACAGAGAGATATCAATTACACAGGGAGATATCAATTACACAGAGAGATATCAATTACACAGGAATATCAATTACACAGAGATATATCAATTACACAGAGAGATATCAATTACACAGAGAGATATCAATTACACAGAGAGATATCAATTACACAGAGAGATATCAATTACACAGGGAGATATCAATTACACAGAGATATATCAATTACACAGAGATATCAATTACACAGAGAGATATCAATTACACAGGGAGATATCAATTACACAGAGAGATATCAATTACACAGGAGATATCAATTACACAGAGAGATATCAATTACACAGGGAGATATCAATTACACAGAGATATATCAATTACACAGAGATATATCAATTACACAGAGAGATATCAATTACACAGAGATATATCAATTACACAGAGAGATATCAATTACACAGGGAGATATCAATTACACAGAGAGATATCAATTACACAGAGAGATATCAATTACACAGGGAGATATCAATTACACAGAGATATATCAATTACACAGGGAGATATCAATTACACAGGGAGATATCAATTACACAGAGAGATATCAATTACACAGGGAGATATCAATTACACAGAGAGATATCAATTACACAGAGATATATCAATTACACAGGGAGATATCAATTACACAGAGATATATCAATTACACAGAGAGATATCAATTACACAGAGAGATATCAATTACACAGGGAGATATCAATTACACAGAGAGATATCAATTACACAGAGAGATATCAATTACACAGGGAGATATCAATTACACAGAGAGATATCAATTACACAGAGATATATCAATTACACAGAGAGATATCAATTACACAGAGATATATCAATTACACAGAGAGATATCAATTACACAGAGATATATCAATTACACAGAGAGATATCAATTACACAGAGAGATATCAATTACACAGGGAGATATCAATTACACAGAGAGATATCAATTACACAGAGATATATCAATTACACAGAGATATATCAATTACACAGAGATATATCAATTACACAGAGAGATATCAATTACACAGGGAGATATCAATTACACAGAGAGATATCAATTACACAGAGAGATATCAATTACACAGAGATATATCAATTACACAGAGATATATCAATTACACAGAGATATATCAATTACACAGAGATATATCAATTACACAGAGAGATATCAATTACACAGGGATATATCAATTACACAGAGAGATATCAATTACACAGGGAGATATCAATTACACAGAGAGATATCAATTACACAGAGAGATATCAATTACACAGGGAGATATCAATTACACAGGGAGATATCAATTACACAGAGAGATATCAATTACACAGAGAGATATCAATTACACAGGGAGATATCAATTACACAGAGAGATATCAATTACACAGAGAGATATCAATTACACAGGGAGATATCAATTACACAGAGATATATCAATTACACAGGGAGATATCAATTACACAGAGAGATATCAATTACACAGGGAGATATCAATTACACAGAGAGATATCAATTACACAGAGATATATCAATTACACAGAGAGATATCAATTACACAGAGAGATATCAATTACACAGAGATATATCAATTACACAGAGAGATATCAATTACACAGAGAGATATCAATTACACAGAGATATATCAATTACACAGGGAGATATCAATTACACAGAGAGATATCAATTACACAGAGAGATATCAATTACACAGAGAGATATCAATTACACAGGGAGATATCAATTACACAGAGATATATCAATTACACAGAGATATATCAATTACACAGAGAGATATCAATTACACAGGGAGATATCAATTACACAGAGAGATAATCAATTACACAGAGAGATATCAATTACACAGAGAGATATCAATTACACAGGGATATATCAATTACACAGAGAGATATCAATTACACAGAGAGATATCAATTACACAGAGATATATCAATTACACAGAGATATATCAATTACACAGAGATATTATCAATTACACAGAGATATATCAATTACACAGAGAGATATCAATTACACAGAGAGATATCAATTACACAGAGAGATATCAATTACACAGAGATATATCAATTACACAGAGAGATATCAATTACACAGAGAGATATCAATTACACAGGGAGATATCAATTACACAGAGAGATATCAATTACACAGAGAGATATCAATTACACAGAGATATATCAATTACACAGAGATATATCAATACACAGAGAGATATCAATTACACAGAGAGATATCAATTACACAGAGAGATATCAATTACACAGGGAGATATCAATTACACAGAGAGATATCAATTACACAGAGAGATATCAATTACACAGAGATATATCAATTACACAGAGAGATATCAATTACACAGAGATATCAATTACACAGAGAGATATCAATTACACAGAGAGATATCAATTACACAGGGAGATATCAATTACACAGAGATATATCAATTACACAGAGAGATATCAATTACACAGAGATATATCAATTACACAGAGATATATCAATTACACAGAGAGATATCAATTACACAGAGAGATATCAATTACACAGAGATATATCAATTACACAGAGAGATATCAATTACACAGGGAGATATCAATTACACAGGGAGATATCAATTACACAGAGAGATATCAATTACACAGAGAGATATCAATTACACAGGGAGATATCAATTACACAGAGATATATCAATTACACAGAGAGATATCAATTACACAGAGAGATATCAATTACACAGGGAGATATCAATTACACAGGGAGATATCAATTACACAGAGAGATATATCAATTACACAGAGAGATATCAATTACACAGGGAGATATCAATTACACAGAGATATATCAATTACACAGAGAGATATCAATTACACAGAGAGATATCAATTACACAGGGAGATATCAATTACACAGGAGATATCAATTACACAGGGAGATATCAATTACACAGAGAGATATATCAATTACACAGAGAGATATCAATTACACAGAGAGATATCAATTACACAGGGAGATATCAATTACACAGAGAGATATCAATTACACAGAGAGATATCAATTACACAGGGAGATATCAATTACACAGGGAGATATCAATTACACAGGGAGATATCAATTACACAGAGAGATATATCAATTACACAGAGAGATATCAATTACACAGGGAGATATCAATTACACAGGGAGATATCAATTACACAGAGAGATATATCAATTACACAGAGAGATATCAATTACACAGGGAGATATCAATTACACAGGGAGATATCAATTACACAGAGATATATCAATTACACAGAGAGATATATCAATTACACAGGGAGATATCAATTACACAGGGAGATATCAATTACACAGAGAGATATATCAATTACACAGAGAGATATCAATTACACAGGGAGATATCAATTACACAGGGAGATATCAATTACACAGGGAGATATCAATTACACAGAGAGATATATCAATTACACAGAGAGATATCAATTACACAGGGAGATATCAATTACACAGAGATATATCAATTACACAGAGAGATATCAATTACACAGAGAGATATCAATTACACAGAGAGATATCAATTACACAGAGAGATATCAATTACACAGGGAGATATCAATTACACAGAGAGATATCAATTACACAGAGAGATATCAATTACACAGAGAGATATCAATTACACAGAGAGATATCAATTACACAGAGAGATATCAATTACACAGGAGATATCAATTACACAGAGAGATATCAATTACACAGGGAGATATCAATTACACAGAGAGATATCAATTACACAGGGAGATATCAATTACACAGAGAGATATCAATTACACAGAGATATATCAATTACACAGGGAGATATCAATTACACAGGGAGATATCAATTACACAGGGAGATATCAATTACACAGGGAGATATCAAATACACAGAGAGATATCAAATACACAGGGAGATATCAATTACACAGAGAGATATCAATTACACAGGGAGATATCAATTACACAGGGAGATATCAATTACACAGAGAGATATCAATTACACAGGGAGATATCAATTACACAGGGAGATATCAATTACACAGGGAGATATCAATTACACAGAGAGATATCAATTACACAGGGATATATCAATTACACAGAGAGATATCAATTACACAGAGAGATATCAATTACACAGAGAGATATCAATTACACAGGGAGATATCAATTACACAGAGATATATCAATTACACAGGGAGATATATCAATTACACAGAGAGATATCAATTACACAGAGATATATCAATTACACAGGGAGATATATCAATTACACAGGGAGATATCAATTACACAGAGAGATATCAATTACACAGAGATATATCAATTACACAGGGAGATATATCAATTACACAGAGAGATATCAATTACACAGAGAGATATCAATTACACAGAGAGATATCAATTACACAGAGATATATCAATTACACAGAGAGATATCAATTACACAGAGATATATCAATTACACAGAGAGATATCAATTACACAGAGAGATATCAATTACACAGAGATATATCAATTACACAGGGAGATATCAATTACACAGGGAGATATATCAATTACACAGAGAGATATCAATTACACAGAGAGATATCAATTACACAGAGAGATATCAATTACACAGGGAGATATCAATTACACAGAGAGATATCAATTACACAGAGAGATATCAATTACACAGGGAGATATCAATTACACAGAGAGATATCAATTACACAGGGAGATATCAATTACACAGAGAGATATCAATTACACAGAGAGATATCAATTACACAGGAGATATATCAATTACACAGAGAGATATCAATTACACAGAGAGATATCAATTACACAGAGAGATATCAATTACACAGAGATATATCAATTACACAGAGAGATATCAATTACACAGGGAGATATCAATTACACAGGGATATATCAATTACACAGAGAGATATCAATTACACAGGGAGATATCAATTACACAGAGAGATATCAATTACACAGAGATATATCAATTACACAGAGAGATATCAATTACACAGAGAGATATCAATTACACAGAGAGATATCAATTACACAGAGAGATATCAATTACACAGAGAGATATCAATTACACAGAGAGATATCAATTACACAGAGAGATATCAATTACACAGGGAGATATCAATTACACAGGGAGATATCAATTACACAGAGAGATATCAATTACACAGAGAGATATCAATTACACAGAGAGATATCAATTACACAGAGAGATATCAATTACACAGGGAGATATCAATTACACAGAGAGATATCAATTACACAGGGAGATATCAATTACACAGAGAGATATCAATTACACAGAGAGATATCAATTACACAGGGAGATATATCAATTACACAGAGAGATATCAATTACACAGAGAGATATCAATTACACAGAGAGATATCAATTACACAGGGAGATATCAATTACACAGAGAGATATATCAATTACACAGAGAGATATCAATTACACAGGGAGATATCAATTACACAGAGATATATCAATTACACAGAGAGATATCAATTACACAGAGAGATATCAATTACACAGAGAGATATCAATTACACAGAGAGATATCAATTACACAGGGAGATATCAATTACACAGAGAGATATCAATTACACAGAGAGATATCAATTACACAGGGAGATATCAATTACACAGAGAGATATCAATTACACAGAGATATCAATTACACAGAGAGATATCAATTACACAGGGAGATATCAATTACACAGAGAGATATCAATTACACAGAGAGATATCAATTACACAGGGAGATATCAATTACACAGAGAGATATCAATTACACAGAGATATCAATTACACAGAGAGATATCAATTACACAGGGAGATATCAATTACACAGAGAGATATCAATTACACAGAGAGATATCAATTACACAGGGAGATATCAAATACACAGAGAGATATCAAATACACAGAGAGATATCAATTACACAGAGAGATATCAATTACACAGGGAGATATCAATTACACAGGGAGATATCAATTACACAGGGAGATATCAATTACACAGAGAGATATCAATTACACAGGGAGATATCAATTACACAGGGAGATATCAATTACACAGAGAGATATCAATTACACAGAGATATCAATTACACAGAGAGATATCAATTACACAGGGAGATATCAATTACACAGAGATATATCAATTACACAGAGAGATATCAATTACACAGAGAGATATATCAATTACACAGGGAGATATCAATTACACAGAGAGATATCAATTACACAGAGAGATATATCAATTACACAGGGAGATATCAATTACACAGAGATATATCAATTACACAGAGAGATATCAATTACACAGGGAGATATATCAATTACACAGGGAGATATATCAATTACACAGAGAGATATCAATTACACAGAGAGATATCAATTACACAGAGAGATATCAATTACACAGGAGATATATCAATTACACAGAGAGATATCAATTACACAGGGAGATATCAATTACACAGGGAGATATATCAATTACACAGGGAGATATATCAATTACACAGAGAGATATCAATTACACAGAGAGATATCAATTACACAGAGAGATATCAATTACACAGGGAGATATATCAATTACACAGAGAGATATCAATTACACAGGGAGATATCAATTACACAGGGAGATATCAATTACACAGGGAGATATCAATTACACAGGGAGATATCAATTACACAGAGATATATCAATTACACAGAGAGATATCAATTACACAGAGATATAATCAATTACACAGAGGATATATCAATTACACAGAGAGATATATCAATTACACAGAGAGATATCAATTACACAGAGATATATCAATTACACAGAGATATATCAATTACACAGGAGAGATATCAATTACACAGAGATATATCAATTACACAGAGAGATATCAATTACACAGAGATATATCAATTACACAGAGATATATCAATTTACACTGGAGATATTCAATTACACAGAGATATATCAATTACACAGAGAGATATATCAATACACAGAGAGATATCAATTACACAGAGATATATCAATTACACAGAGAGATATCAATTACACAGAGGATATATCAATTACACAGAGATATATCAATACACAGAGAGATATCAATTACACAGGGAGAGATATCAATTACACAGAGATAATCAATTACACAGAGAGATATCAATTACACAGAGAGATATCTAATTACACAGAGAGATATCAATTACACAGGGAGATATCAATTACACAGAGAGATATCAATTACACAGGGAGATATCAATTACACAGAGAGATATCAATTACACAGAGAGATATCAATTACACAGAGAGATATCAATTACACAGGGAGATATCAATTACACAGGGAGATATCAATTACACAGAGAGATATCAATTACACAGAGAGATATCAATTACACAGGGAGATATATCAATTACACAGAGAGATATCAATTACACAGAGAGATATCAATTACACAGAGAGATATCAATTACACAGGGAGATATATCAATTACACAGAGAGATATCAATTACACAGAGAGATATCAATTACACAGGGAGATATCAATTACACAGAGATATATCAATTACACAGAGATATATCAATTACACAGAGATATATCAATTACACAGAGATATATCAATTACACAGAGAGATATCAATTACACAGAGATATATCAATTACACAGAGAGATATCAATTACACAGAGAGATATCAATTACACAGAGAGATATCAATTACACAGAGATATATCAATTACACAGAGATATATCAATTACACAGAGATATATCATTTACACAGAGAGATATCAATTACACAGAGATATATCAATTACACGTGAGATATCAATTACACAGAGATATATCCAATTACACAGAGAGACTATCAATTACACAGGAGATATCAATTACACAGAGAGATATCAATTACACAGAGAGATACAATTACACAGGGAGAATATCTATTACACAGAGAGATATCAATTACACAGAGAGATATCAATTACACAGAGAGATATCAATTACACAGAGATTATCCAAATTACACAGAGAGATATCAATTACACAGGGAGATATCAATACACAGAGAGATATCAATTACACAGAGAGATACTCAATTACACTGAGAGATATCAAATACACAGAGAATATCAATTACACAAGAGATATCAATTACACCAGAGATAATCAATTACACAGGGAGATATCAATTACACAGAGAGATATCAATTACACAGAGATATATCAATTACACAGAGAGATATCAATTACACAGAGAGATATCAATTACACAGGGAGATATCAATTACACAGGGAGAGATATCAATTACACAGAGATATATCAATTACACAGAGAGATATCAATTACACAGGGAGATATCAATTACACAGAGATATATCAATTACACAGAGATATATCAATTACACAGAGAGATATCAATTACACAGGGAGATATCAATTACACAGAGAGATATCAATTACACAGAGATATCAATTACACAGAGATATATCAATTACACAGAGAGATATCAATTACACAGGAGATATCAATTACACAGAGATATATCAATTACACAGAGATATATCAATTACACAGAGATATATCAATTACACAGAGATATATCAATTACACAGAGAGATATCAATTACACAGGGAGAGATATCAATTACACAGAGATATATCAATTACACAGAGAGATATCAATTACACAGTGATATATCAATTACACAGAGGATATATCAATATCACTGAGATATATCAATTACACAGGAGATATATCAATTACCAGAGATTATATCAATTACACAGAGATTTATCAATTACACAGAGATATATCATTACACAGGAGATATATCAAATACACAGAGATATATCAATTACCCAGGATATATCAATTACACAGAGATCTATCATTACACAGAGATATATCCAATTACACAGGGAGAATCAAATACACAGAGATATCAATTACTCAGAGATATATCAAATTACACAGAGAGTTATCATTTACCCAGGGATATATCACTACACTAGAGATATATCAATTACACAGGAGAGATATCAATTACACAGAGGATATATCAATTACACAGAGAGATATCAATTACACAGAGATATATCAATTACACAGAGATATATCAATTACACAGAGATATATCAATTACACAGAGAATATATCAATTACAAGAGAGATTATCAATTACACGAGATATAATCAATTACACAGAGAGATATCAATTACACAGAGATATATCAATTACACAGGAGATATATCAATTACACAGAGAGATATCAATTACACAGAGAGATATCAATTACACAGAGATATATCAATTACACAGAGAGATATATCAATTACACAGGGAGATATCAATTACACAGAGAGATATATCAATTACACAGAGAGATATCAATTACACAGGGAGATATATCAATTACACAGAGAGATATCAATTACACAGAGAGATATCAATTACACAGAGAGATATCAATTACACAGAGAGATATCAATTACACAGAGAGTATATCAATTACACAGGGATATATCAATTACACAGAGAGATATCAATTACACAGGAGATATTCAATTACACAGAGAGATATCAATTACACAGGGAGATATATCAATTACACAGAGAGATATCAATTACACAGAGAGATATCAATTACACAGAGAGATATCAATTACACAGAGAGATATCCAATTACACAGAGAGAATATCAATTACACAGGGAGATATCAATTACACAGAGATATATCAATTACACAGGGAGATATCAATTACACAGAGAGATATCAATTACACAGAGAGATATCAATTACACAGAGATATATCAATTACACAGAGAGATATCAATTACACAGGGAGATATCAATTACACAGAGAGATATCAATTACACAGAGAGATATCAATTACACAGGGAGATATCAATTACACAGAGAGATATCAATTACACAGAGAGATATCAATTACACAGAGATATATCAATTACACAGAGAGATATCAATTACACAGGGAGATATCAATTACACAGAGAGATATATCAATTACACAGAGAGATATCAATTACACAGGGAGATATCAATTACACAGAGATATATCAATTACACAGAGAGATATCAATTACACAGAGAGATATCAATTACACAGGGAGATATCAATTACACAGGGAGATATCAATTACACAGGGAGATATCAATTACACAGAGAGATATATCAATTACACAGAGAGATATCAATTACACAGAGAGATATCAATTACACAGGGAGATATCAATTACACAGAGAGATATCAATTACACAGAGAGATATCAATTACACAGGGAGATATCAATTACACAGGGAGATATCAATTACACAGGGAGATATCAATTACACAGAGAGATATATCAATTACACAGAGAGATATCAATTACACAGAGAGATATCAATTACACAGGGAGATATCAATTACACAGAGAGATATATCAATTACACAGAGAGATATCAATTACACAGAGAGATATCAATTACACAGGGAGATATCAATTACACAGGGAGATATCAATTACACAGAGAGATATATCAATTACACAGAGAGATATCAATTACACAGGGAGATATCAATTACACAGAGATATATCAATTACACAGAGAGATATCAATTACACAGAGAGATATCAATTACACAGAGAGATATCAATTACACAGAGAGATATCAATTACACAGGGAGATATCAATTACACAGAGAGATATCAATTACACAGAGAGATATCAATTACACAGAGAGATATCAATTACACAGAGAGATATCAATTACACAGAGAGATATCAATTACACAGGGAGATATCAATTACACAGAGAGATATCAATTACACAGGGAGATATCAATTACACAGAGAGATATCAATTACACAGGGAGATATCAATTACACAGAGAGATATCAATTACACAGAGAGATATCAATTACACAGGGAGATATCAATTACACAGAGAGATATCAATTACACAGGGAGATATCAATTACACAGGGAGATATCAATTACACAGAGAGATATCAATTACACAGGGAGATATCAATTACACAGAGAGATATCAATTACACAGGGAGATATCAATTACACAGGGAGATATCAATTACACAGAGAGATATCAATTACACAGGGAGATATCAATTACACAGGGAGATATCAATTACACAGGGATATATCAATTACACAGAGAGATATCAATTACACAGAGAGATATCAATTACACAGAGAGATATCAATTACACAGGGAGATATCAATTACACAGAGATATATCAATTACACAGGGAGATATATCAATTACACAGAGAGATATCAATTACACAGAGATATATCAATTACACAGGGAGATATATCAATTACACAGAGAGATATCAATTACACAGAGATATATCAATTACACAGGGAGATATATCAATTACACAGAGAGATATCAATTACACAGAGATATATCAATTACACAGGGAGATATATCAATTACACAGGGAGATATCAATTACACAGAGAGATATCAATTACACAGAGATATATCAATTACACAGGGAGATATATCAATTACACAGAGAGATATCAATTACACAGAGAGATATCAATTACACAGAGAGATATCAATTACACAGAGAGATATCAATTACACAGAGATATATCAATTACACAGGGAGATATCAATTACACAGGGAGATATATCAATTACACAGAGAGATATCAATTACACAGAGAGATATCAATTACACAGAGAGATATCAATTACACAGGGAGATATCAATTACACAGAGAGATATCAATTACACAGAGAGATATCAATTACACAGGGAGATATATCAATTACACAGAGAGATATCAATTACACAGAGAGATATCAATTACACAGAGAGATATCAATTACACAGGGAGATATCAATTACACAGAGAGATATCAATTACACAGAGAGATATCAATTACACAGAGAGATATCAATTACACAGAGATATATCAATTACACAGGGAGATATCAATTACACAGGGAGATATATCAATTACACAGAGAGATATCAATTACACAGAGAGATATCAATTACACAGAGAGATATCAATTACACAGGGAGATATCAATTACACAGAGAGATATCAATTACACAGAGAGATATCAATTACACAGAGATATATCAATTACACAGAGAGATATCAATTACACAGAGAGATATCAATTACACAGAGAGATATCAATTACACAGGGAGATATCAATTACACAGAGAGATATCAATTACACAGAGAGATATCAATTACACAGGGAGATATCAATTACACAGAGAGATATCAATTACACAGAGAGATATCAATTACACAGGGAGATATATCAATTACACAGAGAGATATCAATTACACAGAGAGATATCAATTACACAGAGAGATATCAATTACACAGGGAGATATCAATTACACAGAGAGATATATCAATTACACAGAGAGATATCAATTACACAGGGAGATATCAATTACACAGAGATATATCAATTACACAGAGAGATATCAATTACACAGAGAGATATCAATTACACAGAGAGATATCAATTACACAGAGAGATATCAATTACACAGGGAGATATCAATTACACAGAGAGATATCAATTACACAGAGAGATATCAATTACACAGGAGATATCAATTACACAGAGAGATATCAATTACACAGAGATATCAATTACACAGAGAGATATCAATTACACAGGAGATATATCAATTACACAGAGATATATCAATTACACAGGAGATATATCAATTACACAGAGATATATCAATTACACAGAGATATATCAATTACACAGAGATATTCAATTACACAGAGATATATCAATTACACAGAGAATATCATTACACAGAGATATATCAATTACACAGAGATATATCAATTACACAGAGAGATATCAATTACACAGAGATATATCATTACACAGAGAGATATCAATTACACAGAGATAATCAATTACCAGGAGATATATCAATTACACAGGGATATATCAATTACACAGAGATATATCAATTACACAGGAGATATATCAATTACACAGGAGAGATATCAATTACACAGGAGATATCAATTACACAGAGAGATATCAATTACACAGAGAATATCAATTACACAGGAGATATCAATTACACAGAGATTATCAATTACACAGAGATATATCAATTACACAGAGATATATCAATTACACAGGAGATATATCAATTACACAGGGAGATATCAATTACACAGAGAGATATCAATTACACAGAGAGATATATCAATTACACAGGGAGATATCAATTACACAGAGATATATCAATTACACAGAGAGATATCAATTACACAGGGAGATATATCAATTACACAGGGAGATATATCAATTACACAGAGAGATATCAATTACACAGAGAGATATCAATTACACAGAGAGATATCAATTACACAGGGAGATATATCAATTACACAGAGAGATATCAATTACACAGGGAGATATCAATTACACAGGGAGATATATCAATTACACAGGGAGATATATCAATTACACAGAGAGATATCAATTACACAGAGAGATATCAATTACACAGAGAGATATCAATTACACAGAGATATATCAATTACACAGAGAGATATCAATTACACAGGGAGATATCAATTACACAGGGAGATATCAATTACACAGAGAGATATCAATTACACAGGGAGATATCAATTACACAGAGAGATATCAATTACACAGGGAGATATCAATTACACAGAGAGATATCAATTACACAGGGAGATATCAATTACACAGGGAGATATCAATTACACAGGGAGATATCAATTACACAGGGAGATATCAATTACACAGGGAGATATCAATTACACAGAGAGATATCAATTACACAGGGAGATATCAATTACACAGAGAGATATCAATTACACAGGGAGATATCAATTACACAGGGAGATATCAATTACACAGAGAGATATCAATTACACAGGGAGATATCAATTACACAGAGAGATATATCAATTACACAGAGAGATATCAATTACACAGAGAGATATCAATTACACAGGGAGATATCAATTACACAGAGAGATATATCAATTACACAGAGAGATATCAATTACACAGGGAGATATCAATTACACAGAGAGATATCAATTACACAGAGAGATATCAATTACACAGAGAGATATATCAATTACACAGAGAGATATCAATTACACAGGGAGATATCAATTACACAGGGAGATATCAATTACACAGAGAGATATCAATTACACAGAGAGATATCAATTACACAGAGAGATATATCAATTACACAGAGAGATATCAATTACACAGGGAGATATCAATTACACAGAGAGATATCAATTACACAGAGAGATATCAATTACACAGAGAGATATCAATTACACAGAGAGATATATCAATTACACAGGGAGATATCAATTACACAGGGAGATATCAATTACACAGAGATATATCAATTACACAGGGAGATATCAATTACACAGGGAGATATCAATTACACAGAGATATATCAATTACACAGGGAGATATCAATTACACAGGGAGATATCAATTACACAGGGAGATATCAATTACACACAGAGATATCAATTACACACAGAGATATCAATTACACAGGGAGATATCAATTACACACAGAGATATCAATTACACAGAGATATATCAATTACACAGGGAGATATATCAATTACACAGGGAGATATCAATTACACACAGAGATATCAATTACACAGGGAGATATCAATTACACACAGAGATATCAATTACACAGAGAGATATCAATTACACAGAGAGATATATCAATTACACAGAGATATATCAATTACACAGGGAGATATCAATTACACAGAGAGATATCAATTACACAGAGAGATATCAATTACACAGGGAGATATATCAATTACACAGGGAGATATCAATTACACAGGGAGATATCAATTACACAGAGAGATATCAATTACACAGAGAGATATCAATTACACAGAGATATATCAATTACACAGAGATATATCAATTACACAGAGAGATATCAATTACACAGGGAGATATCAATTACACAGAGAGATATCAATTACACAGAGAGATATCAATTACACAGAGAGATATCAATTACACAGAGAGATATCAATTACACAGAGAGATATCAATTACACAGAGAGATATCAATTACACAGAGAGATATCAATTACACAGGGAGATATCAATTACACACAGAGATATATCAATTACACAGAGATATATCAATTACACAGGGAGATATCAATTACACAGAGAGATATCAATTACACAGGGAGATATCAATTACACAGAGAGATATCAATTACACAGAGAGATATCAATTACACACAGAGATATCAATTACACAGGGAGATATCAATTACACAGGGAGATATCAATTACACAGAGAGATATCAATTACACAGGGAGATATCAATTACACAGAGAGATATATCAATTACACAGAGAGATATATCAATTACACAGGGAGATATCAATTACACAGAGATATATCAATTACACAGAGAGATATCAATTACACAGGGAGATATCAATTACACAGAGAGATATCAATTACACAGGGAGATATCAATTACACAGAGAGATATATCAATTACACAGAGAGATATCAATTACACAGGGAGATATCAATTACACAGAGAGATATATCAATTACACAGGGAGATATCAATTACACAGAGATATATCAATTACACAGAGATATATCAATTACACAGGAGATATATCAATTACACAGAGAGATATCAATTACACAGAGATATATCAATTACACAGAGATATATCAATTACACAGAGATATATCAATTACACAGAGATATATCAATTACACAGAGATATATCAATTACACAGAGATATATCAATTACACAGAGATATATCAATTACACAGAGATATATCAATTACACAGAGAGATATCAATTACACAGAGATATATCAATTACACAGAGATATATCAATTACACAGAGATATATCAATTACACAGGGAGATATATCAATTACACAGAGATATATCAATTACACAGAGATATATCAATTACACAGAGATATATCAATTACACAGAGATATATCAATTACACAGAGATATATCAATTACACAGAGATATATCAATTACACAGAGAGATATATCAATTACACAGAGAGATATCAATTACACAGAGATATATCAATTACACAGAGATATATCAATTACACAGGGAGATATCAATTACACAGAGATATATCAATTACACAGAGATATATCAATTACACAGAGAGATATCAATTACACAGAGATATATCAATTACACAGAGATATATCAATTACACAGAGATATATCAATTACACAGAGATATATCAATTACACAGAGAGATATCAATTACACAGAGATATATCAATTACACAGAGATATATCAATTACACAGAGATATCATTACACAGAGATATATCAATTACACAGAGATATATCAATTACACAGAGAGATATATCAATTACACAGAGAGATATCAATTACACAGAGAGATATCAATTACACAGAGATATATCAATTACACAGGGAGAATATCAATTACACAGAGATATATCAATACACAGAGATATATCAATTACACAGAGAGATATCAATTACACAGAGATATCAATTACACAGAGAGATATCAATTACACAGAGATATATCAATTACACAGAGAGATATCAATTACACAGAGAGATATCAATTACACAGAGATATATCAATTACACACAGAGATATCAATTACACAGAGAGATATCAATTACACAGAGATATATCAATTACACAGGGAGATATCAATTACACAGAGATATATCAATTACACAGAGAGATATCAATTACACAGAGATATATCAATTACACAGGAGATATCAATTACACAGAGATATATCAATTACACAGAGAGATATCAATTACACAGAGAGATATCAATTACACAGGGAGATATCAATTACACAGAGATATATCAATTACACAGAGAGATATCAATTACACAGAGATATATCAATTACACAGGGAGATATCAATTACACAGAGATATATCAATTACACAGAGAGATATCAATTACACAGAGAGATATCAATTACACAGGGAGATATCAATTACACAGAGAGATATCAATTACACAGAGATATATCAATTACACAGGGAGATATCAATTACACAGAGAGATATCAATTACACAGAGAGATATATCAATTACACAGAGAGATATCAATTACACAGAGATATATCAATTACACAGAGAGATATATCAATTACACAGGGAGATATATCAATTACACAGAGATAACCAATTACACAGAGATATCAATTACACAGAGATATATCAATTACACAGAGATATATCAATTACACAGAGATATATCAATTACACAGGGAGATATCAATTACACAGAGATATATCAATTACACAGAGAGATATATCAATTACACAGGAGATATATCATTACACAGAGATATATCAATTACACAGGAAGATATATCAATTACACAGGAGATATATCAATTACACAGAGATATATCAATTACACAGAGATATATCAATTACACAGGAGATATATCAATTACACAGGAGATATATCAATTACACAGAGATATATCAATTACACAGGGAGATATCAATTACACAGAGAGATATCAATTACACAGAGATATATCAATTAACAGAGATTATCAATTACACAGAGATATATCAATTACACAGAGATATATCAATTACACAGAGAGATATATCAATTACACAGGAGATATATCAATTACACAGAGAGATATCAATTACACAGAGAGATATCAATTACACAGAGAGATATCAATTACACAGAGAGATATCAATTACACAGAGAGATATCAATTACACAGGGAGATATCAATTACACAGAGAGATATCAATTACACAGAGAGATATCAATTACACAGGGAGATATCAATTACACAGAGAGATATCAATTACACAGAGAGATATCAATTACACAGAGAGATATATCAATTACACAGAGAGATATCAATTACACAGGGAGATATCAATTACACAGAGAGATATCAATTACACAGGGAGATATCAATTACACAGGGAGATATCAATTACACAGAGAGATATCAATTACACAGGGAGATATCAATTACACAGAGAGATATCAATTACACAGAGAGATATATCAATTACACAGAGAGATATCAATTACACAGGGAGATATCAATTACACAGGGAGATATCAATTACACAGAGAGATATCAATTACACAGAGAGATATCAATTACACAGAGAGATATCAATTACACAGGGAGATATCAATTACACAGAGAGATATCAATTACACAGGGAGATATCAATTACACAGAGAGATATCAATTACACAGAGAGATATCAATTACACAGAGAGATATCAATTACACAGAGATATATCAATTACACAGAGATATATCAAATACACAGAGAGATATCAATTACACAGAGATATATCAATTACACAGAGAGATATCAATTACACAGGGAGATATATCAATTACACAGGGAGATATCAATTACACAGAGAGATATCAATTACACAGGGAGATATCAATTACACAGAGAGATATCAATTACACAGAGAGATATCAATTACACAGAGATATATCAATTACACAGAGATATATCAATTACACAGAGAGATATCAATTACACAGGGAGATATCAATTACACAGAGAGATATCAATTACACAGAGAGATATCAATTACACAGAGAGATATCAATTACACAGGAGATATCAATTACACAGAGAGATATCAATTACACAGAGATATATCAATTACACAGAGATATATCAATTACACAGAGAGATATATCAATTACACAGGGAGAATATCAATTACACAGGAGATATATCAATTACACAGAGAGATATATCAATTACACAGGAGATATATCAATTACACAGAGATATATCAATTACACAGAGATATATCAATTACACAGGAGATATATCAATTACACAGAGAGATATCAATTACACAGAGAGATATATCAATTACACAGAGAGATATATCAATTACACAGGAGATATCAATTACACAGAGAGATATCAATTACACAGAGAGATATCAATTACACAGGGAGATATATCAATTACACAGAGATATATCAATTACACAGAGAGATAATCAAATTACACAGGAGATATATCAATTACACAGAGAGATATCAATTACACAGGGAGAATATCAATTACACAGAGATATATCAATTACACAGAGATATCAATTACACAGAGAGATATCAATACAAGGATATATCAATTACACAGAGATATATCAATTACACAGAGATATATCAATTACACAGAGAGATATATCAATTACACAGAGAGATATCAATTACACAGAGAGATATCAATTACACAGAGATATCAATTACACAGAGAGATATCAATTACACAGAGAGATATCAATTACACAGGGAGATATCAATTACACAGAGATATATCAATTACACAGGGAGATATCAATTACACAGAGAGATATCAATTACACAGAGAGATATCAATTACACAGAGATATATCAATTACACAGAGAGATATCAATTACACAGAGAGATATCAATTACACAGGGAGATATCAATTACACAGAGATATATCAATTACACAGAGATATATCAATTACACAGAGAGATATCAATTACACAGAGATATATCAATTACACAGAGAGATATCAATTACACAGAGAGATATCAATTACACAGAGATATATCAATTACACAGAGATATATCAATTACACAGAGAGATATCAATTACACAGAGAGATATCAATTACACAGAGATATATCAATTACACAGAGATATATCAATTACACAGAGAGATATCAATTACACAGAGAGATATCAATTACACAGAGATATATCAATTACACAGAGAGATATCAATTACACAGAGATATATCAATTACACAGAGAGATATCAATTACACAGAGATATATCAATTACACAGAGATATATCAATTACACAGAGAGATATCAATTACACAGAGATATATCAATTACACAGGGAGATATCAATTACACAGAGATATATCAATTACACAGAGATATATCAATTACACAGAGAGATATCAATTACACAGAGATATATCAATTACACAGGGATATATCAATTACACAGGGAGATATCAATTACACAGAGAGATATCAATTACACAGAGAGATATCAATTACACAGAGAGATATCAATTACACAGAGAGATATCAATTACACAGAGATATATCAATTACACAGGGAGATATCAATTACACAGAGAGATATCAATTACACAGAGAGATATCAATTACACAGGGAGATATCAATTACACAGAGAGATATATCAATTACACAGGGAGATATCAATTACACAGAGATATATCAATTACACAGAGATATATCAATTACACAGAGATATATCAATTACACAGGGATATATCAATTACACAGGGAGATATCAATTACACAGAGAGATATCAATTACACAGAGAGATATCAATTACACAGGAGATATCAATTACACAGAGAGATATATCAATTACACAGGGAGATATCAATTACACAGAGATATATCAATTACACAGGGATATATCAATTACACAGGGAGATATCAATTACACAGAGAGATATCAATTACACAGGGAGATATCAATTACACAGGGAGATATCAATTACACAGAGAGATATCAATTACACAGAGATATATCAATTACACAGAGAGATATCAATTACACAGAGATATATCAATTACACAGAGAGATATCAATTACACAGAGAGATATCAATTACACAGAGAGATATCAATTACACAGAGAGATATCAATTACACAGAGAGATATATCAATTACACAGAGATATATCAATTACACAGAGAGATATCAATTACACAGAGAGATATCAATTACACAGAGATATATCAATTACACAGAGAGATATCAATTACACAGAGAGATATCAATTACACAGGAGATATCAATTACACAGAGAGATATCAATTACACAGAGAGATATCAATTACACAGAGAGATATCAATTACACAGAGAGATATCAATTACACAGAGAGATATCAATTACACAGAGAGATATCAATTACACAGAGAGATATCAATTACACAGAGAGATATCAATTACACAGAGAGATATCAATTACACAGAGAGATATCAATTACACAGAGATATATCAATTACACAGAGAGATATCAATTACACAGAGATATATCAATTACACAGAGAGATATATCAATTACACAGAGATATATCAATTACACAGAGAGATATCAATTACACAGAGAGATATCAATTACACAGAGAGATATATCAATTACACAGAGATATATCAATTACACAGAGAGATATCAATTACACAGAGAGATATCAATTACACAGAGAGATATCAATTACACAGAGAGATATCAATTACACAGAGATATATCAATTACACAGAGAGATATCAATTACACAGAGAGATATCAATTACACAGAGA
The DNA here is from genome assembly GCA_030390025.1 of Squalus acanthias. Classification (NCBI taxonomy): domain Eukaryota; kingdom Metazoa; phylum Chordata; class Chondrichthyes; order Squaliformes; family Squalidae; genus Squalus; species Squalus acanthias. Next base: position 118,682,665 of record CM059427.1, on the reverse strand, counting down.
GATATCAATTACACAGAGATATATCAATTACACAGAGAGATATCAATTACACAGAGAGATATCAATTACACAGAGAGATATCAATTACACAGAGATATATCAATTACACAGAGAGATATCAATTACACAGAGATATATCAATTACACAGAGAGATATCAATTACACAGAGAGATATATCAATTACACAGAGAGATATCAATTACACAGAGATATATCAATTACACAGAGAGATATATCAATTACACAGAGATATATCAATTACACAGAGAGATATCAATTACACAGAGAGATATCAATTACACAGAGAGATATATCAATTACACAGAGATATATCAATTACACAGAGAGATATCAATTACACAGAGAGATATCAATTACACAGAGAGATATCAATTACACAGAGAGATATCAATTACACAGGGAGATATCAATTACACAGAGAGATATCAATTACACAGAGAGATATCAATTACACAGAGAGATATCAATTACACAGAGATATATCAATTACACAGAGAGATATCAATTACACAGAGAGATATCAATTACACAGAGATATATCAATTACACAGAGATATATCAATTACACAGAGATATATCAATTACACAGAGAGATATCAATTACACAGAGAGATATCAATTACACAGGGAGATATCAATTACACAGGGAGATATCAATTACACAGAGAGATATCAATTACACAGAGATATATCAATTACACAGAGAGATATCAATTACACAGAGATATATCAATTACACAGAGAGATATATCAATTACACAGAGAGATATCAATTACACAGAGAGATATCAATTACACAGAGATATATCAATTACACAGAGAGATATCAATTACACAGAGAGATATCAATTACACAGAGATATATCAATTACACAGAGAGATATATCAATTACACAGAGATATATCAATTACACAGAGAGATATCAATTACACAGAGATATATCAATTACACAGAGAGATATCAATTACACAGAGATATATCAATTACACAGAGATATATCAATTACACAGAGAGATATCAATTACACAGAGAGATATCAATTACACAGAGATATATCAATTACACAGAGATATATCAATTACACAGAGAGATATCAATTACACAGGGAGATATATCAATTACACAGAGAGATATCAATTACACAGAGATATATCAATTACACAGAGATATATCAATTACACAGAGATATATCAATTACACAGAGATATATCAATTACACAGAGATATATCAATTACACAGAGAGATATATCAATTACACAGAGATATATCAATTACACAGAGAGATATCAATTACACAGAGAGATATCAATTACACAGAGAGATATCAATTACACAGAGATATATCAATTACACAGAGATATATCAATTACACAGGAGATATATCAATTACACAGAGATATATCAATTACACAGAGGAGATATCAATTACACAGAGATATATAATATTACACAGAGATATCAATTACACAGGAGATATATCAATTACACAGAGAGATATCAATTACACAGAGAGATATCAATTACACAGAGATATATCAATTACACAGAGAGATATCAATTACACAGAGAGATATCAATTAACACAGAGAGATATCAATACACAGAGAGATATCAATTACACAGAGATATATCAATTACACAGAGATATATCAATTAACACAGGAGATATATCAATTACACAGGAGATATATCAATTACACAGAGAGATATCAATTACACAGGAGATATATCAATTACACAGAGAGATATCAATTACACAGAGATATATCAATTACACAGAGATATATCAATTACACAGAGATATATCAATTACACAGAGAGATATCAATTACACAGAGATATATCACAGAGAGATATCAATTAGACAGAGAATATCAATTACACAGAGAGATATCAATTACACAGAGATCAATACTCAATCTACACAGAGATATATCAATTACACAGAGATATATCAATTACACAGAGAGATATCAATTACAACAGAGAGATAATCAATTCCCCAGAGATATATCAATTACACAGAGAGATATATCAATTACCCAGAGAGATATCAATTGACAACAGAGATATATCAATTACACAGAGAGATATCAATTACACAGAGAGATATCAATTACACCAGGGAGATATCTCAATTACACAGAGATATATCAATTACACGGGAGATATGTCCAATTACACAGAGAGATATCAATTACACAGGAGGATATCAATTACCACAGAGAGAATATCAATTACACAGGGATATATCACTTACACAGGGAGATATCAATTACCCAGAGAGATATCAATTACACAGATATACAATTTAACAGAGAGATATCAATTACACAGAGAGATATCAATTACACAGAGAGATATCAATTACACAGAGAGATATCAATTACACAGAGAGATATCAATTACACAGAGAGATATCAATTACACAGAGAGATATCAATTACACAGGGAGATATCAATTACACAGAGAGATATATCAATTACACAGAGAGATATCAATTACACAGAGAGATATCAATTACACAGAGAGATATCAATTACACAGAGAGATATCAATTACACAGGGAGATATCAATTACACAGAGAGATATATCAATTACACAGAGATATATCAATTACACAGAGAGATATCAATTACACAGAGAGATATCAATTACACAGAGAGATATCAATTACACAGAGAGATATCAATTACACAGAGAGATATATCAATTACACAGAGATATATCAATTACACAGAGAGATATCAATTACACAGAGAGATATATCAATTACACAGAGATATATCAATTACACAGAGATATATCAATTACACAGAGATATATCAATTACACAGAGAGATATATCAATTACACAGAGAGATATATCAATTACACAGAGAGATATCAATTACACAGAGAGATATCAATTACACAGAGATATATCAATTACACAGAGAGATATCAATTACACAGAGATATATCAATTACACAGAGAGATATCAATTACACAGAGAGATATCAATTACACAGAGAGATATATCAATTACACAGAGATATATCAATTACACAGAGATATATCAATTACACAGAGATATATCAATTACACAGGATATATCAATACACAGAGATATATCAATTACACAGAGATATATCAATTACACAGAGATATATCAATTACACAGAGATATATCAATTACACAGAGATATATCAATTACACAGAGAGATATCAATTACACAGAGATATATCAATTACACAGAGAATATCAATTACACAGAGAGATATCAATTACACAGAGAGATATCAATTACACAGAGATATATCAATTACACAGAGAGATATATCAATTACACAGAGATATATCAATTACACAGAGATATATCAATTACACAGAGATATATCAATTACACAGAGAGATATCAATTACACAGAGAGATATCAATTACACAGAGATATATCAATTACACAGAGAGATATCAATTACACAGAGAGTATATCAATTACACAGAGATATATCAATTACACAGAGAGATATCAATTACACAGAGAGATATCAATTACACAGGGAGATATCAATTACACAGAGAGATATCAATTACACAGAGAGATATCAATTACACAGAGATATATCAATTACACAGAGAGATATCAATTACAATACAGAGAGATATATCAATTACACAGAGAGATATCAATTACACAGAGGAGATATCAATTACACAGAGAGATATCAATTACACAGAGAGATATCAATTACACAGAGATATATCAATTACACAGGGAGATATATCAATTACACAGAGATATATCAATTACACAGAGAGATATATCAATTACACAGAGATATATCAATTACACAGAGAGATATCAATTACACAGAGAGATATATCAATTACACAGAGATATATCAATTACACAGAGAGATATCAATTACACAGAGAGATATCAATTACACAGGGAGATATCAATTACACAGGGAGATATATCAATTACACAGAGAGATATATCAATTACACAGAGAGATATCAATTACACAGAGAGATATCAATTACACAGAGAGATATCAATTACACAGAGAGATATCAATTACACAGAGATATATCAATTACACAGGGAGATATCAATTACACAGAGAGATATCAATTACACAGAGAGATATATCAATTACACAGAGATATATCAATTACACAGAGAGATATATCAATTACACAGAGAGATATCAATTACACAGAGAGATATCAATTACACAGAGAGATATCAATTACACAGAGAGATATCAATTACACAGGGAGATATCAATTACACAGAGAGATATCAATTACACAGAGAGATATCAATTACACAGAGAGATATCAATTACACAGAGATATATCAATTACACAGAGATATATATCAATTACACAGAGAGATATCAATTACACAGAGATATCAATTACACAGAGATATATCAATTACACAGAGAGATATCAATTACACAGAGATATATCAATTACACAGAGAGATATCAATTACACAGGAGATATATCAATTACACAGAGATATATCAATTACACAGAGAGATATCAATTACACAGAGAGATATCAATTACACAGAGATATATCAATTTACACAGAGAGATATATCAATTACACAGGCGATATCAATTACACAGAGAGATATCAATACACAGAGATATATCAATTACACAGAGAGATATCAATTACACAGAGATATATCAATTACACAGAGAGATATCAATTACACAGAGAGATATCAATTACACAGAGAGATATCAATTACACAGAGAGATATCAATTACACAGAGATATATCAATTACACAGAGATATATCAATTACACAGAGATATATCAATTACACAGAGAGATCATTCACAGGAGATTCAATACACAGAGAGATATCAATTACACAGAGATATATCAATTACACAGAGAGATATCAATTACACAGAGAGATATATCAATTACACAGAGAGATATCAATTACACAGAGAGATATCAATTACACAGAGATATATCAATTACACAGAGAGATATATCAATTACACAGAGAGATATCAATTACACAGAGAGATATCAATTACACAGAGATATATCAATTACACAGAGATATATATCAATTACACAGAGAGATATCAATTACACAGAGATATATCAATTACACAGAGAGATATCAATTACACAGAGAGATATCAATTACACAGAGAGATATCAATTACACAGAGATATATATCAATTACACAGAGAGATATCAATTACACAGAGATATATCAATTACACAGAGAGATATCAATTACACAGAGAGATATATCAATTACACAGAGATATATCAATTACACAGAGAGATATCAATTACACAGAGATATATCAATTACACAGAGAGATATCAATTACACAGAGAGATATCAATTACACAGAGAGATATCAATTACACAGAGATATATATCAATTACACAGAGAGATATCAATTACACAGAGATATATCAATTACACAGAGAGATATCAATTACACAGAGATATATCAATTACACAGAGATATATCAATTACACAGAGAGATATCAATTACACAGAGATATATCAATTACACAGAGAGATATCAATTACACAGAGAGATATATCAATTACACAGGAGATATATCAATTACACAGAGAGATATCAATTACACAGAGATATATCAATTACACAGAGAGATATATCAATTACACAGAGAGATATCAATTACACAGAGATATATCAATTACACAGAGAGATATCAATTACACAGAGAGATATCAATTACACAGGAGATATATCAATTACACAGAGAGATATCAATTACACAGAGATATATCAATTACACAGAGAGATATCAATTACACAGAGAGATAATCAATTACACAGAGATATATCAATTACACAGAGAGATATCAATTACACAGAGAGATATATCAATTACACAGAGAGATATATCAATTACACAGAGAGATATCAATTACACAGAGAGATATCAATTACACAGGAGAGATATCAATTACACAGAGAGATATCAATTACACAGAGAGATATCAATTACACAGAGAGATATCAATTACACAGAGAGATATCAATTACACAGGAGATATATCAATTACACAGAGATATATCAATTACACAGAGATATATCAATTACACAGAGAGATATCAATTACACAGAGAGATATCAATTACACAGGGAGATATATCAATTACACAGGAGATATATCAATTACACAGGGAGATATATCAATTACACAGAGATATATCAATTACACAGAGAGATATCAATTACACAGAGAGATATCAATTACACAGAGAGATATATCAATTACACAGAGAGATATCAATTACACAGAGATATATCAATTACACAGGGAGATATCAATTACACAGAGAGATATCAATTACACAGAGAGATATATCAATTACACAGAGATATATCAATTACACAGAGAGATATCAATTACACAGAGATATATCAATTACACAGAGAGATATCAATTACACAGAGAGATATCAATTACACAGAGATATATCAATTACACAGAGAGATATCAATTACACAGAGAGATATATCAATTACACAGAGAGATATCAATTACACACAGAGATATATCAATTACACAGAGATATATCAATTACACAGAGAGATATCAATTACACAGGGAGATATATCAATTACACAGAGAGATATATCAATTACACAGAGATATATCAATTACACAGAGAGATATCAATTACACACAGAGATATATCAATTACACAGAGATATATCAATTACACAGAGAGATATATCAATTACACAGAGATATATCAATTACACAGAGAGATATATCAATTACACAGAGAGATATATCAATTACACAGAGAGATATCAATTACACAGAGAGATATCAATTACACAGAGAGATATCAATTACACAGGGAGATATATCAATTACACAGAGAGATATCAATTACACAGGGAGATATATCAATTACACAGAGAGATATATCAATTACACAGAGAGATATCAATTACACAGAGATATATCAATTACACAGAGAGATATCAATTACACAGGAGATATATCAATTACACAGAGAGATATCAATTACACAGAGAGATATCAATTACACAGAGAGATATATCAATTACACAGAGAGATATCAATTACACAGAGATATATCAATTACACAGAGATATATCAATTACACAGAGGAGATATCAATTACACAGAGAGATATCAATTACACAGAGATATATCAATTACACAGAGAGATATCAATTACACAGAGATATATCAATTACACAGAGAGATATCAATTACACAGAGATATATCAATTACACAGAGATATATCAATTACACCAGAGGAGATATCAATTACACAGAGATATATCAATTACACAGAGATATATCAATTACACAGAGAGATATCAATTACACAGAGAGATATCAATTACACAGAGATATATCAATTACACAGAGATATATCAATTACACAGAGAGATATATCAATTACACAGGAGATATCAATTACACAGAGAGATATCAATTACACAGAGGAGATATCAATTACACAGAGATATATCAATTACACAGAGATATATCAATTACACAGAGATATATCAATTACACAGAGAGATATCAATACACAGAGAGATATCAATTACACAGAGAGATATCAATTACACAGAGAGATATCAATTACACAGAGATATATCAATTACACAGAGATATATCAATTACACAGAGAGATATCAATTACACAGAGATATATCAATTACACAGAGAGAATATATCAGGGAGATATCAATTACACAGAGAGATATCAATTACACAGAGATATATCAATACACAGAGAGATATCTAATACACAGGGAGATATCAATACACAGAGAGATATCAATTACACAGAGATATATCAATTACACAGAGATATATCAATTACACAGAGAGATATCAATTACACAGGGATATATCAATTACACAGGGAGATATCAATTACACAGAGATATATCAATTACACAGAGATATATCAATTACACAGGGAGATATCAATTACACAGGGAGATATCAATTACACAGAGAGATATCAATTACACAGGGAGATATCAATTACACAGGGAGATATCAATTACACAGAGAGATATCAATTACACAGAGATATATCAATTACACAGAGATATATCAATTACACAGAGAGATATCAATTACACAGGGATATATCAATTACACAGGGAGATATCAATTACACAGAGAGATATCAATTACACAGGAGATATCAATTACACAGAGAGATATCAATTACACAGAGAGATATCAATTACACAGAGAGATATCAATTACACAGGGATATATCAATTACACAGAGATATATCAATTACACAGAGAGATATCAATTACACAGAGATATATCAATTACACAGAGATATATCAATTACACAGAGATATATCAATTACACAGAGAGATATCAATTACACAGAGAGATATATCAATTACACAGGGAGATATCAATTACACAGAGAGATATCAATTACACAGAGAGATATCAATTACACAGAGAGATATCAATTACACAGAGAGATATCAATTACACAGAGAGATATATCAATTACACAGGGATATATCAATTACACAGGGAGATATCAATTACACAGAGAGATATCAATTACACAGGGAGATATCAATTACACAGAGAGATATCAATTACACAGGGATATATCAATTACACAGAGAGATATCAATTACACAGGGAGATATCAATTACACAGAGAGATATATCAATTACACACAGAGATATCAATTACACAGGGAGATATCAATTACACAGAGAGATATCAATTACACAGAGATATATCAATTACACAGAGAGATATCAATTACACAGAGAGATATCAATTACACAGAGAGATATCAATTACACAGAGAGATATCAATTACACAGAGAGATATCAATTACACAGAGAGATATCAATTACACAGAGAGATATCAATTACACAGAGAGATATCAATTACACACAGAGATATCAATTACACACAGAGATATCAATTACACAGAGAGATATATCAATTACACAGGGAGATATCAATTACACAGGGAGATATCAATTACACAGAGAGATATCAATTACACAGAGAGATATCAATTACACAGAGATATATCAATTACACAGGGAGATATCAATTACACAGAGAGATATCAATTACACAGAGAGATATCAATTACACAGAGATATATCAATTACACAGAGAGATATCAATTACACAGAGAGATATCAATTACACAGAGATATATCAATTACACAGAGAGATATCAATTACACAGAGATATATCAATTACACAGAGAGATATCAATTACACAGAGAGATATCAATTACACAGAGAGATATATCAATTACACAGAGATATATCAATTACACAGAGAGATATCAATTACACAGAGAGATATCAATTACACAGAGATATATCAATTACACAGGGATATATCAATTACACAGAGAGATATCAATTACACAGAGAGATATCAATTACACAGAGAGATATCAATTACACAGAGAGATATATCAATTACACACAGAGATATCAATTACACAGAGAGATATCAATTACACAGAGAGATATATCAATTACACACAGAGATATCAATTACACAGAGAGATATCAATTACACAGAGAGATATATCAATTACACACAGAGATATCAATTACACAGAGAGATATCAATTACACAGAGAGATATCAATTACACAGAGATATATCAATTACACAGAGAGATATCAATTACACAGAGAGATATCAATTACACAGAGAGATATCAATTACACAGAGAGATATCAATTACACAGAGAGATATCAATTACACAGAGATATATCAATTACACAGAGAGATATCAATTACACAGAGAGATATCAATTACACAGAGATATATCAATTACACACAGAGATATCAATTACACAGAGAGATATCAATTACACAGAGAGATATCAATTACACAGAGAGATATCAATTACACAGAGAGATATATCAATTACACACAGAGATATCAATTACACAGAGAGATATCAATTACACAGAGAGATATCAATTACACAGAGATATATCAATTACACAGGGAGATATCAATTACACAGAGAGATATCAATTACACAGAGAGATATCAATTACACAGAGAGATATCAATTACACAGAGAGATATCAATTACACAGAGAGATATCAATTACACAGAGAGATATATCAATTACACACAGAGATATATCAATTACACAGAGAGATATCAATTACACAGAGAGATATCAATTACACAGAGAGATATCAATTACACAGAGAGATATCAATTACACAGAGATATATCAATTACACAGAGAGATATCAATTACACAGGGAGATATCAATTACACAGAGAGATATATCAATTACACAGAGAGATATCAATTACACAGAGAGATATCAATTACACAGAGAGATATCAATTACACAGAGAGATATCAATTACACAGGGAGAGATATCAATTACACAGAGAGATATCAATTACACAGAGAGATATCAATTACACAGGGATATATCAATTACACAGAGAGATATCAATTACACAGAGAGATATCAATTACACAGGGAGATATCAATTACACAGAGAGATATCAATTACACAGAGAGATATCAATTACACACAGAGATATCAATTACACAGAGAGATATCAATTACACAGGGCTATATCAATTACACAGAGAGATATCAATTACACAGGGATATATCAATTACACAGGGAGATATCAATTACACAGAGAGATATCAATTACACAGGGAGATATCAATTACACAGAGAGATATCAATTACACAGGGATATATCAATTACACAGGGAGATATCAATTACACAGGGAGATATCAATTACACAGAGAGATATCAATTACACAGGGATATATCAATTACACAGGGAGATATCAATTACACAGAGAGATATCAATTACACACAGAGATATCAATTACACAGAGAGATATCAATTACACAGAGAGATATCAATTACACACAGAGATATCAATTACACAGAGAGATATCAATTACACAGAGAGATATCAATTACACAGAGAGATATCAATTACACAGGGAGATATCAATTACACAGAGAGATATATCAATTACATAGAGAGATATATCAATTACACAGAGAGATATATCAATTACACACAGAGATATATCAATTACACAGAGAGATATCAATTACACAGAGAGATATCAATTACACAGAGAGATATCAATTACACAGAGATATATCAATTACACAGAGAGATATCAATTACACAGAGAGATATCAATTACACAGAGAGATATCAATTACACAGAGATATATCAATTACACAGGAATAAATCGGTTACACCGAGATATGTCCATTACACAGTGATATTTATTTCCCAGGGGTATCGATTAAAACGAAATATCGATTACGCAGGGTATATCGATTACACTGAGATATCGATTACCCTGGAATATATCGATTACACAAGGATGTATCGATTACACCAAGATATCGATTACACAGGGATATATCGATTATACTGAGATATGTCGATTACGCAGGGATATATCAATTTCACAGGGATATCGATTACACAGAGATTTATCGATTACACAGTGATATATCGATTACACAGGGATATATCGATTATACCGAGATATGTCGATTACGCAGGGATATATCAATTTCACAGGGATATCGATTACACAGAGATTTATCGAATACACAGGGATGTATCGATTACAAAGAGATATATCGAATATACAGGAATATATTGAATACACAGGGATATATCGATTACACAGGGATATGTCGATTACTCAGCGATATATCACTTACAATGTGATATATCGATTACACCGAGGTATCGAACACACAGGGATATAATGATTACACCAGGCAGGATTGTTACCTCCCAGTCGGGGAACACTTCAGCAGTCAAGGACATTCAGCCTCGGATCTGCGGGTAAGCATTCTCCAAGGCAACCTTAGGAACACACGACAGCGCAAAATCATCGAGCAGAAACTGATAGCCAAGTTCCGCACTCATGAAGACGGTCTCAACCGGGATCTTGGGTTTATGTCACGATACATGACGTGATCCGGACTCGAGTCGTCGTTGGTTTGTTCACAGATGTGATTCCCAGTAAAAAAGTAAAAATTTTACAGCTTATCGTTTTACATACAGACGGCAGCTTTTGACACGTTAGACCCCCTGCGACTCCACCTCATTGTCTCAGTTGTATCTTGCTATCTCTTTGATGTGGTACCTTCCTGGCTGACCTGATTAACTTTATCACACCTCGGCAGATAGTCAGGATGATTTAATTTAGTTGTCTGCAATTGTAAGGTACACATGCATTGTTCTCTATCTATATATGCTTTGTCGAGTCTGTATTTCTCTACTTCACCTGAGGAAGGGGCAATCGATAGCTCCGAAAGCTTGTGATTTCAAATAAAACTGTTGGACTATAACGTGGTGTTGTGCGACCTCTCATATATTGAATACACAGGGATATATCGAATACACAGGGATATATCGAATACACAGGGATATATCGATTACACAGGAATAAATTGGTTACACCGAGATATGTCTATTACACAGTGATATTTATTTCCCAGGGGTATCGATTAAAACGAAATATCGATTACGCAGGGTATATCGATTACACTGAGATATCGATTACCCTGGAATATATCGATTACACAAGGATGTATCGATTACACCAAGATATCGATTACACAGGGATATATCGATTACACCAAGATATCGATTACACAGGGATATATCGATTACACCGAGATATCGATTAAAAAGGGATATATCGATTATACCGAGATATCGATTACACAGGGATATAGCGATTACACAGGGATATATCGAATAAACAGGGATATGTCGATTACGCAGGGATATATCAATTTCACAGGGATATCGATTACACAGAGATTTATCGATTACACAGTGATATATTGATTACACAGAGATATATCAAATACACAGAGATATATCGATTACACAGAGATATATCGAAAATACAGGAATATGTCGATTACGCAGGGTTTTATCGATTACACAGGGATATATCGATTACACAGTGATATATCGATTACACAGGAATAAATTGGTTACACCGAGATATGTCTATTATACAGTGATATTTATTTCCCAGGGGTATCGATTAAAACGAAATATCGATTACGCAGGTTATATCGATTACACTGAGATATCGATTACCCTGGAATATATCGATTACACAAGGATGTATCGATTACACCAAGATATCGATTACACTGGGATATATCGATTACACTGGAATAAATTGATTACACCGAGATATGTTGATTACACAGTGATATTGATTTCCCAGGGATATCGAATACACAGGGACATATCGATTACACAGTGATATTGATTTCCCAGGGACATCAATTACACTGAGATATCGATTACCCCGGAATATATCGATTACACAAGGATGTATCAAGTAAACCGAGATATCGATTACACAGGGGTATATCGATTACACAGAGATTTATCGAATATACAGGAGTATATCGAATACACAGGGATATGTCGATTACTCAGCGATATATTAATTACACCGGGATATATCGATTACTCAGGGATATATCAATTACAATGTGATGTATCGATTACACCGAGGTATCGAACACACAGGGAAATAATGATTACACAGGGATATGTCGATTACCCCGGGATATGTCGATTACACAGCGATATATCTATTACACTGAGATATATCAATTATGCGGAGATGCCGGTGTTGGACTACTACAGACAGCTACCCGCAGATCCGACCAAAGAACACACCCGCCAACTCAATAGACTGATCAAGACCTTCGATCCAGACCTTCAAAACATCCTACGCGCTCTCATCCCACGTACTCCCCGCGTGGGAGACTTCTACTGCCTCCCAAAGATACACAAAGCCAACACACCCGGACGTCCTATCGTATCAGGCAACGGAACCCTATGTGAGAACCTCTCTGGATACATCGAGGGCATTCTGAAACCCATCGTACAGGGAACCCCCAGCTTCTGTCGCGACACTACAGACTTCTTACAGAAACTCAGCACCCACGGACCAGTTGAACCAGGAACACTCCTCGCCACGATGGACGTATCGGCACTCTACACCAGTATCCCCCACGATGACGGCATCGCTGCGACAGCCTCAGTACTCAACACCAACAACAGCCAATCTCCAGACGCCATCCTACAACTCATCCGCTTCATCCTTGACCATAATGTCTTCACCTTCGATAACCATTTTTTTACCCAAACACACGGAACAGCCATGGGGTCCAAATTCGCACCCCAATATGCCAACATCTTCATGCACAAGTTCGAGCAAGACTTCTTCACTGCACAGGACCTCCAGCCAACGCTGTACACCAGATACATCGAAGACATTTTCTTCCTTTGGAGCCATGGCGAAGGATCACTGAAAAGACTACACGATAACATAAACAAGTTCCATCCCACCATCAAACTCACCATGGACTACTCCTCAGAATCGGTTTCATTCCTGGACACACGAATCTCCATCAAAGACGGACACCTCAGCACTTCACTCTACCGCAAGCCCACGGACAACCTCACGATGCTCCACTTCTCCAGGTTCCACCCTAACCACGTTAAAGAAGCCATCCCCTATGGACAAGCCCTGCGAATACACAGGATCTGCTCAGACAAGGAGGAACGCGATGGACACCTACGGACGCTGAAAAACGCCCTCATAAGAACGGGATATGACGCTCGACTCATCGATCGACAGTTCCGACGGGCCACAGTGAAAAATCGCATAGACCTCCTCAGAAGGCAAACATGGGACACAACCAACAGGGTACCCTACGTCATCCAGTACTTCCCCGGAGCGGAGAAACTACGCCATGTTCTTCGCAGCATTCAACATGTCATCGATGACGACAAACACCTCGCTAAGGCCATCCCCACGCCTCCACTACTTGCCTTCAAACAGCCGCCTAACCTCAGAAGTACCATCGTTCGCAGCAAATTACCCAGCTTTCAGGATAACAGCGACCACGACACCACACAACCCTGCCACGGCAAACTCTGCAAGACATGCCAGATCATCAACACAGATACCATCATCACACGTGAGGACACTACCCACCAGGTACATGGTACATACTCATGTGACTCGGCCAACGTTGTCTACCTCATACGTTGCAGGAAAGAATGCACCGCGGCATGGTACATCGGCGAGACCATGCAGACACTGAGACAACGTATGAACGAGCACCGCGCAACAATCGCCAGGCAGGATTGTTACCTCCCAGTTGGGGAACGCTTCAGCAGTCAAGGACATTCAGCCTCGGATCTGCGGGTAAGCGTTCTCCAAGGCGGCCTTAGGAAAACACGACAACGCAAAATCATCGAGCAGAAACTGATAGCCAAGTTCCGCACTCATGAAGATGGTCTCAATCGGGATCTTGGGTTTATGTCACGATACATGACATGATCCGGACTCGAGTCGTCGTTGGCTTGTTCACAGATGTGATTCCCAGTAAAAAAGTAAAAATGTTAAAGTTAATCGTTTTACATACAGACGGCAGCTTTTGACACGTTAGACCCCATGCAACTCCACCTCATTGTCTCAGTTGTATCTTGCTATGTCTTTGATGTGGTACCTTCCTGGCTGACCTGATTAACTTTATCACACCTCGGCAGATAAACAGTCAGGATGATTGAATTTAGTTGTCTGCAATTGTAAGTTACACATGCATTGTTCTCTATCTATATATGCTTTGACGATTCTGTATCTCCTCACTTCACCCGACGAAGGAGTTGTAACTCCGAAAGCTTGTGATTTCAAATAAAACTGTTGGACTATAACCTGGTGTTGTGCGACCTCTCAATTTTGTCCACCCCAGTCCAACACCGGCATCTCCGCATCATATATCAATTACACAGGGATATATCAATTACACAAGGATATATCGATTACACAGAGATATATCAATTACACAGGGATATATTGATTAAATTGAGTGGTCGCACAACACCAGGTTATAGTCCAACAGTTTTATTTGAAATCACAAGCTTTCGGAGCTATCGATCGCCCCTTCCTCAGGTGAAGTAAAGAAATACAGACTCGACAAAGCATAAATAGATAGAGAACAATGCATGTGTACCTTACAATTGCAGACATATTGATTACCTAGGGATATATTGATTACCCAGGGATATATCAATTACACAGGGATATATCGATTACCCAGGGATATATCAATTACACAGGGATATATCAATTACACAGAGATATATCGATTACACAGAGATAATTCGATTACACAGAAATATATCGATTACACAGGGATATATCGATTACATAGGAATAAATTGATGGCACAGTGATATTGATTTCTCAGGGATATATCGATTATACAGGGTTACATTGATTATACAGAGATATATCGATTACACAGGGATAAAGCGATTGCACAGTCATATTGATTTCCCAGGGATATCAATTAAGCAAGGATATATCGATGACACAGGGGTATCGAGTCCACCAAGATATCGATTACACAGAGATACCAATTACACCGAGTTATTGATTACACAGAGATATATCGATTACAGAGAGCTTTCGATTACACAGAGATATATCGATTAAACAGAGATATACCGATTATTACAGAGGGATATATCGATTACACAGGGATATATCTATTACACAGGAATATATCGATTACACAGGGATGAAGCGATTAATAAAGGGTATATCGATTACATAGGAATAACTTGATTACACAGATATATATCGATTACTTAGGGTTTTGTCGATTACACAGCAACATATCGATTACACAGGGATATATCAATTACACAGAGATATATCGATTACTCAGGGTTAAAGCGATTGCACAGTGATATTGATTTACCAGGGATATCGATTACGCAGGTATATATCGCTTACACAGGGATATCGATTACACTAAGATATCGATTACACAGAGATATCAATTACACCGAGTTATTGTTTACACAGGGATATATCGATTACACCAGGATATAGCGTTTACACAGTGATATTGATTTACCAGGGATATCATTACGCAGGGATATATCGCTTACACAGGGGTATCGATTACACCAAGATATCGATTATACAGAGATATCAATTACACCGAGTTATTGATTACACAGAGATATATCGATTACACAGGGATGTAATGATTGCACAGGGATATCTTGAATACACAGGGATATGTCGATAACACAGGATTTTATTGAATATACAGGGATATATCGATTGCACAGTGATATATCGATTACACAGGAATATATCGATTACACCAGGATATAGCGATTACACAGTGATACATTGATTACACAGAGATATATCGTTTACACATGGTTATAGCGATTATACAGGGATATATCGAATATACAGGGATATGTGGATTACACAGGGATATATCGATTACATAGGAATAAATTGATTGCACAGTGATATTGATTTCCCAGGGATATTGATTAAGCAGGGATATATCGATTACACCAAGATATCGACTACACAGAGTTATCAATTACACCGATTTATTGATTACACAGGGATATCGATTACACTGAGATATCGATTACACTGGAATATATCAATTACCCAGCGATATATCAATTACACAGGGATATATTGATTACACAGAGATATATTGATTACCCAGGGATATATCAATTACACTGAGATATATCAATTACACAGGGATATATTGATTACCCAGGGATATATCAATTACACAGGAATATATCGATTACACAGAGATATATCAATTACACAGGGATATATCGATTACACAGAGATATATCAATTACACAGGGATATATTGATTACCCAGGGATATATCAATTACACAGAGATATATCGATTACAGAGAGATATATCAATTACACAGGGATATGTCGATTACACAGGATTTTATTACTTATACAGGGATATGTCGATTACACAGAGATAATTCGATTTCACAGAAATATATCGATTACACAGGGATATAGCGATTACACAGAAATATATTGATTACACAGGGATAAAGCGATTACACAGTGATATTGATTTCTCAGGGATATCGATTACGCAGGGATATATCGATTATACAGGGTTACATTGATTACACAGAGATATATCGATTACACAGGGATAAAGCGATTGCACAGTCATATTGATTTCCCAGGGATATCAATTAAGCAAGGATATATCGATGACACAGGGGTATCGAGTCCACTAAGATATCGATTACACAGAGATACCAATTACACCGAGTTATTGATTACACAGAGATATATCGATTACACAGGGATATATTGATTACCCAGGGATATATCGAATACACAGGAATATTGTTGAGACTGCCGCGAAACACGAATGGAGGCTGAATCCATATGTGGAAAACAAGAAACTTTAATTTACTGCATGGCACACAAAATGGCTGAGAAAGCTGCTCCCAGAATTCTCTGGAAAAACCCTGAAGCCCCGCCCACTCCTGCCTTAAAGGTAAGGTGCCTTAAAGGGAAGGTTCACCGATATATTGTCCACAGACGGAAAAGTGGGTTATGCCCGTTTAGGTGGCGATCCGCCACACAGCTCCCCCCAGAATCCGCTTAGGAGGTGTGGACGAGACGGTGCGGTGGTCTGATGGGCCGGCCGGAGCGGCTCTTGTAGGACGCCGGTGGACGTGGAACGGCCGGGCGTGGAGCAGCCGGGTGAACCGGCTTGAGGGCAGGTCGGCCGCGTGGAGGTGGACGAGCTACAGGGACCTGCTCACCGGGCTCCGAGTGTGCTGGCTTGAGTCGGTCAACCGACACTTTTTCGGTCCTGTCGCCCACTTGCAGGGTGAAAAATTTGTCCCCAGCCTGGGGAAAAATTTGTCCCCAGGGACATGTCAATTACACAGGGATATCTCAATTACACAGAGATTTATCAATTACACAGGGATATATTGATTACACAGGGATATTTCAATTAAACAGAGATATATCAATTACACAGGGATATATTGAATACACAGAGATAAGTCGATTACTCAGGATTTTATTGATTATACAGGGATATATCGCTTACACAGTGATATATCGAATATACAGGGATATGTTGATTACTCAGGGATATATCGATTACACAGGGTTATTTCAATTACACAGAGATATATCGATTACACTAGGATATAACGTTTACACAGGGATTTTTCAATTACACAGAGATATATCGATTACACAGGGATATAGCGATTACACAGGATTTTATTGATTATACAGGGATATATCGCTTACACAATGATATATCGAATATACAGGGATATATTGATTACACAGGGATATGTCGAGTACACAGAGATAATTCGAATCCACAGAGATATATCGATTACACAGGGATACATTGATTACACAGAGATATATCAATTACTCAGGGATAAAGCAATTGCACAGTGATATTGATTTACCAGGGATATCGATTACGCAGGGATATATTGCTTACACAGGGATATCGATTACACCGAGTTATTGATTACACAGGGATATATCGATTACACCAGGATATAGCGTTTACACAGTGATATTGATTTACCAGGGATATCATTACGCAGGGATATATCGCTTACACAGGGGTATCGATTACACCAATATATCGATTACACCAATATATCAATTACACCGAGTTATTGATTACACAGAGATATATCGATTACACAGGGATGTAATGATTGCACAGGGATATCTTGAATACACAGGGATATGTCGATTACACAGGATTTTATTGAATATACAGGGATATATCGATTGCACAGTGATATATCGATTACACCAGGATAAGCGATTACACAGTGATACATTGATTACACAGAGATATATCATTTACAAATGGTTATAGCGATTACACAGGGATATATCGAATATACAGGGACATGTGGATTACACAGGGATATTTCGATTACATAGGAATAAATTGATTGCACAGTGATATTGATTTCCCAGCGATATCGATTATGCAGGGATATATCGATTACACCAAGATATCGACTACACAGAGTTATCAATTACACCGATTTATTGATTACACAGGGATATCGATTACACTGAGATATCGATTACACTGGAATATATCGATTACACAGGGATATATCAATTACACAGGGATATATCAATTACACCGAGATATATCAATTACACAGGGATATATCAATTACACCGAGATATATCAATTACACAGGGATATATCGATTACACAGGGATATATCGATTACACAGGGATATATCGATTACACAGGGATATATCGATTACACAGGGATATATCGATTACACCGAGATATATCAATTACACAGGGATATATCGATTACACAGGGATATATCGATTACACAGGGATATATCAATTACACAGGGATATATCGATTACACAGGGATATATCGATTACACCGAGATATATCGATTACACAGGGATATATCGATTACACAGGGATATATCAATTACACAGGGATATATCAATTACACAAGGATATAACGATTACACAGAGATATATCAATTACACAGGGATATATTGATTACCCAGGGATATATTGATTACCCAGGGATATATCAATTACACAAGGAATTATCAATTACCCAGTGATATATCAATCTCATTCGGAGCGGAGAAACTACGCCATGTTCTTCGCAGCCTTCAACATGTCATCGATGACGACAAACACCTCGCTAAGGCCATCCCCACGCCTCCACTACTTGCCTTCAAACAGCCGCCTAACCTCAGAAGTACCATCGTTCGCAGCAAATTACCCAGCTTTCAGGATAACAGCGACCACGACACCACACAACCCTGCCATGGCAAACTCTGCAAGACATGCCAGATCATCAACACAGATACCACCATCACACGTGAGGACACTACCCACCAGGTACATGGTACATACTCATGTGACTCGGCCAACGTTGTCTACCTCATACGTTGCAGGAAAGAATGCACCGCGGCATGGTACATCGGCGAGACCATGCAGACACTGAGACAACGTATGAACGAGCACCGCGCAACAATCGCCAGGCAGGATTGTTACCTCCCAGTCGGGGAACACTTCAGCAGTCAAGGACATTCAGCCTCGGATCTGCGGGTAAGCGTTCTCCAAGGCAACCTTAGAAACACACGACAACGCAAAATCATCGAGCAGAAACTGATAGCCAAGTTCCGCACTCATGAAGACGGTCTCAATCGGGATCTTGGGTTTATGTCACGATACATGACGTGATCCGGACTCGAGTCGTCGTTAGCTTGTTCACAGATGTGATTCCCAGTAAAAAAGTAAAAATTTTCCCAGTAAAAAAGTAATATTTTTTTAAAGCTATTCGTTTTACATACAGACGGCAGCTTTTGACACGTTGGAACCTCTGCGACTACACCTCATTGTCTCAGTTGTATCTTGCTATGTCTTTTGATGTGGTACCTTCCTGGCTGACTTAATTAACTTTATCACACCTCGGCAGATAGTCAGGATGATTTAATTTATTGGTCTGCAATTGTAAAGTACACATGCTTTTTTTTCCATCTATATATGCTCTGGCGATTCTGTATCCAATTTACTTCACCTGAGGAAGGAGTGATAGCTCCGAAAGCTTGTGATTTCAAATAAAACTGTTGGACTATAACCTGGTGTTGTGCGACCACTCAATTTTGTCCACCCCAGTCCAACACCGGCATCTCCGCATCATATATCAATTACACAGGGATATATCGATTACCCAGGGATATATCAATTACACAGGGATATATCAATTAAGAGGTCGCACAACACCAGGTTATAGTCCAACAGTTTTATTTGAAATCACAAGCTTTCGGAGCTATCGATTGCTCCTTCCTCAGGTGAAGTAAATTAGATACAGAATCGCCAAAGCATATATAGATAGAGAACAAAGCATGTGTACCTTACAATTGCAGACCACTAAATTAAATCATCCTGACTATCTGCCGAGGTGTGATAAAGTTAATTAAGTCAGCCAGGAAGGTACCACATCAAAGACATAGCAAGATACAACTGAGACAATGAGGTGTAGTCGCAGGGGTTCTGACGTGTCAAAAGCTGCCGTCTGTAATATCAATTACACAGAGATATATCAATTACACAGGGATGAAGCGATTAATAAAGGGTATATCGATTACACAGGAATAACTTGATTACACAGATATATATTGAATACATAGGGTTTTGTCGATTACACAGCAACATATCGATTACACAGGGAAAAATCAATTACACAGAGATATATCGATTACTCAGGGATAAAGCGATTGCACAGTGATATTGATTTACCAGGGATATCGATTACGCAGGGATATATCGCTTACACAGGGATATCGATTACACTAAGATATCGATTACACAGAGATATCAATTACACCGAGTTATTGATTACACAGAGATATATCGATTACACAGGGATGTAATGATTGCACAGGGATATCTTGAATACACAGGGATATGTCGATAACACAGGATTTTATTGAATATACAGGGATATATCGATTACACCAGGATATAGCGATTATACTGAGATATATCAATTACACAGGGATATATCAATTACACAGGGATATATTGATTACACAGAGATATATTGATTACACAGGGATATATCAATTACACAGGGATATATCAATTACACAGGGATATATCAAGTACACAGAGATATATCGATTACACAGAGATAATTCGACTACACAGAAATATATCGATTACACAGGGATATATCGATTACATAGGAATAAATTGATGGCACAGTGATATTGATTTCACAGGGATATATCGATTATACAGGGTTACATTGATTATACAGAGATATATCGATTATACAGGGTTACATTGATTATACAGAGATATATCGATTACACAGGGATAAAGCGATTGCACAGTCATATTGATTTCCCAGGGATATCAATTAAGCAAGGATATATCGATGACACAGGGGTATCGAGTCCACCAAGATATCGATTACACAGAGATACCAATTACACCGAGTTATTGATTACACAGAGATATATCGATTACAGAGAGCTTTCGATTACACAGAGATATATCGATTAAACAGAGATATACCGATTATACAGGGATATATCGATTACAGAGGGATATATCGATTACACAGGGATATATCTATTACACAGGAATATATCGATTACACAGGGATGAAGCGATTAATAAAGGGTATATGGATTACACAGGAATAACTTGATTACACAGATATATATCGATTACATAGGGTTTTGTCGATTACACAGCAACATATCGATTACACAGGGATATATCAATTACACAGAGATATATCGAAGACACAGGGATATGTTGATTACTCAGGGGTATATCGATTACAGCGGGATATATCGATTACACAGGAATATATCAATTACACAGCGATATATCGAGTACACAGAAATATATCAATTACACAGCGATATATCGATTACACAGGAATATATCAATTACACAGCGATATATCGATTACACAGGAATATATCAATTACACAGCGATATATCGATTACACAGGAATATATCAATTACACAGCGATATATCGATTACACAGGAATATATCAATTACACAGCGATATATCGATTACACAGGAATATATCAATTACACAGCGATATATCGATTACACAGGGATATATCAATTACACAGCAATATATCGATTACACAGGAATATGTCAATTACACAGCGATATATCGATTACACAGGAATATATCAATTACACAGCGATATATCGATTACACAGGAATATATCAATTACACAGGGATATTTCGATTACACAGGGATATATCAATTACACAGCGATATATCGATTACACAGGGTTATGTTAATTTCTCAGGGATATATCGATTACACCGGGATATTATGAATACACAGAGATATATCAATTATGCCGAGATATGGATTACAGATGGATATATCGATTACACCGGGCTATGTCGATTACCCAGAGATATCGATTACACAGGGATACATCGAATACACAGGGATATATCGAATACATAGAGATATATAGATTACATAGGGAGATGGCGATTACCCTGGGATATATTGATTACACAGAGATACACCGATTATACAGGGATATATCGATTACACAGGAATAAATCGATTACACAGGGATATATCGATTACACCGAGATATCGATTAGACAGAGATATATCGATTACACAGAGATATACCGATTATACAGGGATAAATCGATTACGAAGGGATATATTGATTACACAGGGATATGTCGATTACACAGGGATATATCGATTACACCGGGATGTATCGATTACACAGGGATATATCGATTACACAGAGATATATCGATTACACAGAGATATATCGATTACACAGGGATATCGATTACACAGAGATTTGTCGATTACACAGGGATATATCGATTACACAGTGATATATCGATTACACAGAGATATATCGATTACACAGGGATATATCGATTACACAGGGATATAGCGATTACACAGGAATATGTCAATTACACAGGGATATATCGATTACACAGGGATATATCGATTACACAGGGTATAGCGATTACACAGGAATATGTCAATTACACAGGAATATGTCAATTACACAGAGATATATCGAATACACAGAGATATATGAATTACACAGGGATATGTCGATTACGCAGGGATATATCGATTACACAGAGATATATCAATTACACAGGGATATATCGATGACACAGGGATATATCGATTACACCGGGATGTATCGATTATACAGGGATATATCGATTACACAGAGATATCGATTACACAGGGATATCGATTACACAGAGATTTGTCGATTACACAGGGATATGTCAATTACACAGGGATATAAGAACATAAGAACATAAGAAATAGGAGGAGGAGTAGGCCAATCGGCCCCTCGAGCCTGCTCCGCCATTCAACAAGATCATGGCTGATCTGATCCTAACCTCAAATCTAAAGAACACAAGAAGTAGGAGCAAGACCCGGCCACTCAGCCCCTGGGCCCGCTCCGCCACCCACAGGGCCCTGACCGATCCGAACCCGCCCTCATGTCCAATTTCCTGCCCACTCCCCGTAACCCCTAATTCCCTTTACCTTTAGGAAACTATCTATTTCTGTTTTAAATTTATTTAGTGATGTAGCTTCCACAGCTTCCTGGGGCAGCAAATTCCACAGACCTACTACCCTCTGAGTGAAGAAGTTTCTCCTCATCTCAGTTTTGAAAGAGCAGCCCCTTATTCTAAAATTATGCCCCCTAGTTCTAGTTTCACCCATCCTTGGGAACATCCTTACCGCATCCACCCGATCAAGCCCCTTCACAATCTTATATGTTTCAATAAGATCGTCTCTCATTCTTCTGAACTCCAATGAGTAGAGTCCCAATCTACTCAACCTCTCCTCATATGTCCACCCCCTCATCCCCGGGATTAACCGAGTGAACCTTCTTTGTACTGCCTCGAGAGCAAGTATGTCTTTTCTTAAGTATGGACACCAAAACTGTATGCAGTATTCCAGGTGCGGTCTCACCAATACCTTATATAACTGCAGCAATACCTCCCTGTTTTTATAATCTATCCCCCTAGCAATAAAAGCCAACATTCTGTTGGCCTTCTTGATCACCTGCTGCACCTGCATACTAACTTTTTGATTTTCTTGCACTAGGACCCCCAGATCCCTTTGTTCTGCAGTACTTTCCAGTTTCTCGCCATTACGATAATAACTTGCTCTCTGATTTTTCCTGCCAAAGTGCATAACCTCACATTTTCCAATATTGTATTGCATCTGCCAAATCTCCGCCCACTCACCCAGCCTGTCTATATCCCCTTGTAGGTTTTTTATGTCCTCCTCACTTTCTACTTTCCCTCCTATCTTTGTATCATCTGCAAACTTTGATATGTTACACTCGGTCCCCTCCTCCAAATCGTTAATATAGATTGTAAAGAGTTGGGGACCCAGCACCGACCCCTGTGGAACACCACTGGCTACTGGTTGCCAGTCCGAGAATGAACCATTTATCCCAACTCTCTGCTTCCTGTTAGATAACCAATCCTCCACCCATGCCAGAATATTACCCCCAATCCAGTGATTTTTTATCTTGAGCAATAATCTTTCATGTGGCACCTTGTCGAATGCCTTCTGGAAGTCTAAATACACTACGTCCACTGGTTCCCCTTTATCCACCCTGTACGTTATGTCCTCAAAGAACTCAAGCAAATTTGTCAGACATGACTTCCCCTTCATAAAGCCATGCTGACTTTGTCCTATTAAATTATGTTTATCTAAATGTTCCGTTACTGTCTCCTTAATAATAGACTCCAAAATTTTACCCACCACAGATGTTAGGCTAACTGGTCTATAATTTCCAGCCTTCTGCCTACTACCCTTTTTAAATAAGGGTGTTACATTAGCAGTTTTCCAATCTGCCGGGACCTTTGCTGAGTCCACGGAATTTTGGAAAATTATTACCAAAGCATTCACAATCCCTACTGCCACTTCCCTCAAGACCCTAGGATGTAAGCCATCAGGTCCAGGGGATTTATCCGCCTTGAGTCCCATTATTTTACTGAGTACCAATTCCTTAGTGATTTTAATCATATTTAGCTCCTCCCCCCTAGAGCCCCCTGTTTGTCCAGTGTTGGGATATTCTTAGTGTCCTCTACCGTAAAGACTGAAACAAAATATTTGTTCAGCATTTTTGCCATCTCCATATTTCCCACCATTAATTTCCCGGTCTCATCCTCTAAGGGACCTATGTTTGCCTTAGCCACCCTTTTTCTTTTTATATAACTATAGAAACTCTTGCTATCTGTTTTTATATTTTTTGCTAATTTATTTTCATAATCTATCTTCCCTTTCTTAATCAATCCTTTAGTTACTTTTTGCTGTCTTTTGAAGACTTCCCAATCTTCTATCCTCCCACTAAGTTTGGCTACCTTATATGTCCTTGTTTTTAGTCGGATACTATCCTTAATTTCTTTACTTAGCCACAGATGACTGTCATTTCTTTTACACCCTTTTTTCCTCAGTGGAATATATTTCTTTTGAAAGTTGTAAAATAACTCCTTAAATGAACACCACTGCTCATGTACCGTCTTACCCTTTAATCTATTTTCCCAGTCCACTTTAATCAATTCCGCTCTCATACCATCATAGTCTCCTTTATTCAAGCTCAGTACGCTTGTTTGAGAACCAACCGTCTCACCCTCTAATTGGATATGGAATTCAACCATGTTATGGTCACTCATTCCAAGGGGATTCTTAACTAGGACATTATTAATTAATCCTGACTCATTACACAGGACCAGGTCCAAGGTTGCTTGCCCCCTTGTAGGATCAGTTACATACTGCTCAAGAAATTCATCCCTAATACACTCAATAAACTCTTCCTCAAGGCTGCCCTGCCCAATTCGATTACACAGGGATATGACGATTATACTGAGACATATTGATTACACAGGGATATAGCGATTGCACAGGGATATGTCGATTACATAGGGATAGGTCGAATACATAGTGATAATTCGATTACACAGGGATATGTCGATTACACCGGGATATGTCGATTACACAGGGATATGACGATTATACCGAGAGACATATTGATTACACAGGGATATAGCGATTGCACAGGGATATGTCAATTACATAGGGATAGGTCGAATACATAGTGACAATTCGATTACACAGGGATATGTCGATTACACCGGGATGTATCGATTATACAGGGACATATCGATTACACAGAGATATCGATTACACAGGGATATCGATTACACAGAGATTTGTCGATTACACAGAGATATACCGATTATACAGGGATATAGCGATTGCACAGGGATATGTCGATTACACAGGAATATGTCGATTACACGGGGATATAGCGATTACACAGGAATATGTCAATTACACAGGGATATATCGATTACACAGGGATATGACGATTATACCGAGACATATTGATTACACAGGGATATAGCGATTGCACAGGGATAGGTCGAATACATAGTGATAATTCGATTACACAGGGATATAGCGATTACGATGGGATATATCAATTACACAGGGATATGTTGATTACACAGAGATAATTTGATTACACAGAGATACATCAATTACACAGGGATATATCCATTACACAGGAATAAATTGATTACACCGAGCTATATGGATTACATAGTGGTATTGATTTCCCAGGGATATCGATTACACCGAGATATTGATTACACAGGGATAAATTGATTACACAGGGATATATCGATTACACAGAGATATTGATTACCCGGGAATATATCGATTATACAAGGATGTATCAATTCCACCGAGATATCGATTACACAGGGATGTATCGATTACTCAGGGATTTATCGATTACACCGAGATATGGATTACACAGGGATATATGGATTACAGAGAGATATATCGATTACACAGTGATATATCTATTACACAGGGATATATCGATTACACAGAGATATCGATTACACGGGGATATATTGATTACACAGGTGTAAAGCGATTACTCAGGGTTATATTGATTACACAGGGATATATCGATTACACAGTGATATATCGATTACACAGGAATATATCGATTACACAGGGCTGTATCGATTACACAGGGATGTATCGATTACACAGGGATGTATCGATTACACAGGGATATATCGATTACACAGGGATGTATCGATTACACAGGGATGTATCGATTATACAGGGACATATTGATTACACAGAGATATCGATTACACAGGGATATCGATTACACAGGGATATATCGATTACACAGGGATATATCGATTACAGAGGGATATGTTGAATATGCAGCGATATATCGATTACACAGGGATATATTGATTATACAGGAATAACTTCATTACACCGAGGTATATCTATTACACAGTGATATTGATTTCCCAGGGATATCGATTACACAGGGATATATTGATTACACAGGGGTATCGATTGCACCGAGATATCGATTACACAGGGATATATCGATTACACAGGGATATATCGATTACACAGGGATATATCGATTACACAGGGATATGTCGATTACACAGGGATATATCAATTACACAGCGATATATCGATTACACAGGGTTATGTTAATTTCTCAGGGATATATCGATTACACCGGGATATTATGAATACACAGAGATATATCAATTATGCCGAGATATGGATTACAGATGGATATATCGATTACACCGGGCTATGTCGATTACCCAGAGATATCGATTACACAGGGATACATCGAATACACAGGGATATATCGAATACATAGAGATATATAGATTACATAGGGAGATGGCGATTACCCTGGGATATATTGATTACACAGAGATACACCGATTATACAGGGATATATCGATTACACAGGAATAAATCGATTACACAGGGATATATCGATTACACCGAGATATCGATTAGACAGAGATATATCGATTACACAGAGATATACCGATTATACAGGGATAAATCGATTACGAAGGGATATATTGATTACACAGGGATATGTCGATTACACAGGGATATATCGATTACACCGGGATGTATCGATTACACAGGGATATATCGATTACACAGAGATATATCGATTACACAGAGATATATTGATTACACAGGGATATTGATTACACAGAGATTTGTCGATTACACAGGGATATATCGATTACACAGTGATATATCGATTACACAGAGATATATCGATTACACAGGGATATATCGATTACACAGGGATATAGCGATTACACAGGAATATGTCAATTACACAGGGATATATCGATTACACAGGGATATATCGATTACACAGGGATATAGCGATTACACAGGAATATGTCAATTACACAGGAATATGTCAATTACACAGAGATATATCGAATACACAGAGATATATGAATTACACAGGGATATGTCGATTACGCAGGGATATATCGATTACACAGAGATATATCAATTACACAGGGATATATCGATGACACAGGGATATATCGATTACACTGGGATGTATCGATTATACAGGGATATATCGATTACACAGAGATATCGATTACACAGGGATATCGATTACACAGAGATTTGTCGATTACACAGGGATATGTCAATTACACAGGGATATAAGAACATAAGAACATAAGAAATAGGAGGAGGAGTAGGCCAATCGGCCCCTCGAGCCTGCTCCGCCATTCAACAAGATCATGGCTGATCTGATCCTAACCTCAAATCTAAAGAACACAAGAAGTAGGAGCAAGACCCGGCCACTCAGCCCCTGGGCCCGCTCCGCCACCCACAGCGCCTTGACCGATCCGAACCCGCCCTCATGTCCAATTTCCTGCCCACTCCCCATAACCCCTAATTCCCTTTACCTTTAGGAAACTATCTATTTCTGTTTTAAATTTATTTAGTGATGTAGCTTCCACAGCTTCCTGGGGCAGCAAATTCCACAGACCTACTACCCTCTGAGTGAAGAAGTTTCTCCTCATCTCAGTTTTGAAAGAGCAGCCCCTTATTCTAAAATTATGCCCCCTAGTTCTAGTTTCACCCATCCTTGGGAACATCCTTACCGCATCCACCCGATCAAGCCCCTTCACAATCTTATATGTTTCAATAAGATCGCCTCTCATTCTTCTGAACTCCAATGAGTAGAGTCCCAATCTACTCAACCTCTCCTCATATGTCCACCCCCTCATCCCCGGGATTAACCGAGTGAACCTTCTTTGTACTGCCTCGAGAGCAAGTATGTCTTTTCTTAAGTATGGACACCAAAACTGTATGCAGTATTCCAGGTGCGGTCTCACCAATACCTTATATAACTGCAGCAATACCTCCCTGTTTTTATAATCTATCCCCCTAGCAATAAAAGCCAACATTCCGTTGGCCTTCTTGATCACCTGCTGCACCTGCATACTAACTTTTTGATTTTCTTGCACTAGGACCCCCAGATCCCTTTGTTCTGCAGTACTTTCCAGTTTCTCGCCATTACGATAATAACTTGCTCTCTGATTTTTCCTGCCAAAGTGCATAACCTCACATTTTCCAATATTGTATTGCATCTGCCAAATCTCCGCCCACTCACCCAGCCTGTCTATATCCCCTTGTAGGTTTTTTATGTCCTCCTCACTTTCTACTTTCCCTCCTATCTTTGTATCATCTGCAAACTTTGATATGTTACACTCGGTCCCCTCCTCCAAATCGTTAATATAGATTGTAAAGAGTTGGGGACCCAGCACCGACCCCTGCGGAACACCACTGGCTACTGGTTGCCAGTCCGAGAATGAACCATTTATCCCAACTCTCTGCTTCCTGTTAGATAACCAATCCTCCACCCATGCCAGAATATTACCCTCAATCCAGTGATTTTTTATCTTGAGCAATAATCTTTCATGTGGCACCTTGTCGAGTGCCTTCTGGAAGTCTAAATACATTACGTCCACTGGTTCCCCTTTATCCACCCTGTACGTTATGTCCTCAAAGAACTCAAGCAAATTTGTCAGACATGACTTCCCCTTCATAAAGCTATGCTGACTTTGTCCTATTAAATTATGTTTATCTAAATGTTCCGTTACTGTCTCCTTAATAATAGACTCCAAAATTTTACCCACCACAGATGTTAGGCTAACTGGTCTATAATTTCCAGCCTTTGTAAATAAGGGTGTTACATTAGCAGTTTTCCAATCTGCCGGGACCTTTGCTGAGTCCACGGAATTTTGGAAAATGATTACCAAAGCATTCACAATCCCTACTGCCACTTCCCTCAAGACCCTAGGATGTAAGCCATCAGGTCCAGGGGATTTATCCGCCTTGAGTCCCATTATTTTACTGAGTACCAATTCCTTAGTGATTTTAATCGTATTTAGCTCCTCCCCCCCTAGAGCCCCCTGTTTGTCCAGTGTTGGGATATTCTTAGTGTCCTCTACCGTAAAGACTGAAACAAAATATTTGCTCAGCATTTTTGCCATCTCCATATTTCCCACCATTAATTTCCCGGTCTCATCCTCTAAGGGTCCTGTGTTTGCCTTAGCCACCCTTTTTCTTTTTATATAACTATAGAAACTCTTGCTATCTGTTTTTATATTTTTTGCTAATTTATTTTCATAATCTATCTTCCCTTTCTTAATCAATCCTTTAGTTACTTTTTGCTGTCTTTTGAAGACTTCCCAATCTTCTATCCTCCCACTAAGTTTGGCTACCTTATATGTCCTTGTTTTTAGTCGGATACTATCCTTAATTTCTTTACTTAGCCACGGATGGCTGTCATTTCTTTTACACCCTTTTTTCCTCAGTGGAATATATTTCTTTTGAAAGTTGTAAAATAACTCCTTAAATGAACACCACTGCTCATGTACCGTCTTACCCTTTAATCTATTTTCCCAGTCCACTTTAATCAATTCCGCTCTCATACCATCATAGTCTCCTTTATTCAAGCTCAGTACGCTTGTTTGAGAACCAACCATCTCACCCTCTAATTGGATATGGAATTCAACCATGTTATGGTCACTCATTCCAAGGGGATCCTTAACTAGGACATTATTAATTAATCCTGACTCATTACACAGGACCAGGTCCAAGGTTGCTTGCCCCCTTGTAGGATCAGTTACATACTGCTCAAGAAATTCATCCCTAATACACTCAATAAACTCTTCCTCAAGGCTGCCCTGCCCAATTCGATTACACAGGGATATGACGATTATACCGAGACATATTGATTACACAGGGATATAGCGATTGCACAGGGCTATGTCGATTACATAGGGATAGGTCGAATACATAGTGATAATTCGATTACACAGGGATATGTCGATTACACCGGGATATGTCGATTACACAGGGATATGACGATTATACCGAGACATATTGATTACACAGGGATATAGCGATTGCACAGGGATATGTCAATTACATAGGGATAGGTCGAATACATAGTGACAATTCGATTACACAGGGATATGTCGATTACACCGGGATGTATCGATTATACAGGGACATATCGATTACACAGAGATATCGATTACACAGGGATATCGATTACACAGAGATTTGTCGATTACACAGAGATATACCGATTATACAGGGATATAGCGATTGCACAGGGATATGTCAATTACACAGGAATATGTCGATTACACGGGGATATAGAGATTACACAGGAATATGTCAATTACACAGGGATATATCGATTACACAGGGATATGACGATTATACCGAGACATATTGATTACACAGGGATATAGCGATTGCACAGGGATAGGTCGAATACATAGTGATAATTCGATTACACAGGGATATAGCGATTACGATGGGATATATCAATTACACAGGGATATGTTGATTACACAGAGATAATTTGATTACACAGAGATACATCAATTACACAGGGATATATCCATTACACAGGAATAAATTGATTACACCGAGCTATATGGATTACATAGTGGTATTGATTTCCCAGGGATATCGATTACACCGAGATATTGATTACACAGGGATAAATTGATTACACAGGGATATATCGATTACACAGAGATATCGATTACCCGGGAATATATCGATTATACAAGGATGTATCAATTCCACCAAGATATCGATTACACAGGGATGTATCGATTACTCAGGGATTTATCGATTACACCGAGATATGGATTACACAGGGATATATGGATTACAGAGAGATATATCGATTACACAGTGATATATCTATTACACAGGGATATATCGATTACACAGAGATATCGATTACACAGGGATATATTGATTACACAGGTGTAAAGCGATTACTCAGGGTTATATTGATTACACAGGGATATATCGATTACACAGTGATATATCGATTACACAGGAATATATCGATTACACAGGGCTGTATCGATTACACAGGGATGTATCGATTACACAGGGATGTATCGATTACACAGGGATATATCGATTACACAGGGATGTATCGATTACACAGGGATGTATCGATTATACAGGGACATATTGATTACACAGAGATATCGATTACACAGGGATATCGATTACACAGGGATATATCGATTACACAGGGATATATCGATTACAGAGGGATATGTTGAATATGCAGCGATATATCGATTACACAGGGATATATTGATTATACAGGAATAACTTCATTACACCGAGGTATATCTATTACACAGTGATATTGATTTCCCAGGGATATCGATTACACAGGGATATATTGATTACACAGGGGTATCGATTGCACCGAGATATCGATTACACAGGGATATATCGATTACACAGGGATATATCGATTACACAGGGATATATCGATTACACAGTGATATGTCGATTACACAGGGATATATCGATTACACAGTGATATGTCGATTACACAGGGATATATCGATTACACAGGGATATATTGATTATGCAGGAATAACTTGATTACACCGAGGTATATCTATTACACAGTCATATTGATTTCCCAGGGATATCGATTACACAGGGATATATCGATTATATGGTGATATTGATTACACCGAGATATTGATTACACAGGGATATATTGATTACACAGGGATATATCAATTACACAGGGATATGTTGATTACACAGAGATAATTCGATTACACAGAGATGTATCGATTACACAGGGATATATTAATTAGACAGGGGTATATTGATTACACAGTGATATATCGGATACACAGGCATAAAGCGATTACACAGGGATATATTGAGTATGCAGGGATATATTGAATACACAGGGACATGTCGATTACCCAGGGCTATATGGATTACACAGGAATAACTTGATTACACCGAGATATATCGATTACACTGTGATATTGATTTCCCAGGGATATCGATTACACAGGGATATATCGATTAAACAGGGATATCAATTACCCGGGAATAAATCGATTACACAAGGATGTATCGATTACTCTGAGATATCGATTACACAGGGATATATCGAATACACAGTGATATTGATTTCCCAAGGGATATCATTTACACTGAAACATCGATTACTCAGGGATATTAATTACACAGGGCTGTATCGATTGCATAGGGATATCGATTACACCGAGATATCGATTACACAGAGATGTGTCGATTACACGGGGATATATCGATTACACTGGGATATATCGATAACACAGGCATATGTCGATTACACAGAGATATATCAATTACACAGGGATATATCGATTACACGTGGATATATCGATTACACAGAGATATATCAATTACACACTGGGATATATCGATTACACCGAGATATCGATCACACGGGGATATATCAATTACAAAGCGATTTATCGATTACACAGGGATATCGATTACACAGAGATATATCGATTACACAGGGATATAGCGATTAGACAGGAATATGTCGATTATGCAGAGATATATCGATAACACAGGGATATATCGATTACACAGGGATATATTGATTACACACTGGGATATATCGATTACACCGGGATATAGCGATTACACAGGGATATATCGATTACACAGGGATATGTCGATTACAGAGCGATATATCGATTTCACCGAGATATATCGATTACACAGGGATATATCGATTACATAGGGATATCAATTACACAGAGATTTATCGATTTCACAGAGATATATTGATTACACCGAGATATATCGATTACACAGGGATATATCGATTACACCGAGATATATCGATTACACAGGGATATATCGATTACACAGGAATATATCGATTACACCGATATATCGATTACACAGGGATATATCGATTACATAGGGATATCAATTACACAGAGATTTATCGATTTCACAGAGATATATCGATTACACCGAGATATATCGATTACACAGGGATATCAATTTCACAGAGATATGTCGATTACACCGAGATATATCGATTACACAGGGATATGCCGATTACACTGAGATATCAATTACACAGAGTTATATCGATTGCACAGGGATATTGATTTCCCAGGGATAACGATTTCACAGGGATATATTGATTACACAGGGGTATCGATTGCACCGAGGTATCGATTACACAGGGATATATCAATTACAAAGCGATTTATCGATTGCGCAGGTATATGTTGATCACACAGGGATATATCGATTACTCAGAGATATATCAATTGCACAGGGATATATTGATTACACAAGGACATATCGATTACACAAGGACATATCGATTACACAGGGATAAGTCGATTACAGAGGGATATATCGATTACACAGGAATAACTTGATTACACCGTGATATGTCGATTGCACAGTGGTATTGATTTCCCAGGGATATCGATTACACAAGGATGTATCGATTACACCGAGATATCGATTACACAGGGATATAATGATTACACAGAGATATATCGAATACACAGTGACATTGATTTTCCAGGGATATCAATTACACCGAAATATCGATTACGCAGGGATATTAATTACACCGAGTTATTGATTACACAGAGATATATTGATTACATGGCTATATATCGATTACACAGGTATTTTTCCATTACACAGCGATATTTTGATTACTGAAGAATATATCGGTTACACAGGGATATATCGATTACACAGACATCTATCGATTACACAGGGATATATCGATTACACAGAGATATATCGATTACACAGAGATATATCGATTACACAGGGATATATCGATTACACAGAGATCTATCGATTACACAGAGATATATCGATTACACAGGGATATAGCGATTACAGAGAGATATATCGATTACACAGGGATATATCGATTACACAGGGATATATCGATTACACAGAGATATATCGATTACACAGGGATATATCGATTACACAGAGATATATCGATTACACAGAGATATATCGATTA
The DNA here is from genome assembly GCA_030390025.1 of Squalus acanthias. Classification (NCBI taxonomy): domain Eukaryota; kingdom Metazoa; phylum Chordata; class Chondrichthyes; order Squaliformes; family Squalidae; genus Squalus; species Squalus acanthias. The sequence goes on along the minus strand of CM059427.1, from coordinate 118,645,763 downwards.
CACAGGGATATATCGATTACACAGGGATATATCGATTACACAGAGATATATCGATTACACAGGGATATATTGATTACACAGAGATATATCGATTACACAGGGATATATCGATTACACAGAGATATATCGATTACACAGGGATATATCGATTACACAGAGATATATCGATTACACAGGGATATATCGATTACACAGGGATATATCGATTACACAGAGATATATCGATTACACAGAGATATATCGATTACACAGAGATATATCAATTACACAGAGATATATCGATTACACAGGGATATATCGATTAAACAGAGATATATCGATTACACAGGGATATATCGATTACACAGGGATATATCGATTACACAGATATATAGCGATTACACAGGGTTATATCGATTACACAGAGATATATCGATTACACAGAGATATATCGATTACACAGAGATATATCGATTACACAGGGTTATATCGATTACACAGAGATATATCGATTACACAGAGATATATCGATTACACAGGGATATATCGATTACACAGAGATATATCGATTACACAGGGATATATCGATTACACAGGGATATATCGATTACACAGGGATATGTCGATTACACAGAGATATATCGATTACACAGGGATACATCGATTACACAGGGATATATCGATTACACAGAGATATATTGATTACATGGCTATATATCGATTACACAGGTATTTTTCCATTACACAGCGATATTTTGATTACTCAAGAATATATCGGTTACACAGGGATATATCGATTACACAGAGATCTATCGATTACACAGGGATATATCGATTACACAGAGATATATCGATTACACAGAGATATATCGATTACACAGGGATATATCGATTACACAGAGATCTATCGATTACACGGAGATATATCGATTACACAGGGATATAGCGATTACACAGAGATATATCGATTACACAGGGATATATCGATTACACAGGGATATGTCGATTACACAGAGATATATCGATTACACAGGGATACATCGATTACACAGGGATATATCGATTACACAGAGATATATTGATTACATGGCTATATATCGATTACACAGGTATTTTTCCATTACACAGCGATATTTTGATTACTCAAGAATATATCGGTTACACAGGGATATATCGATTACACAGAGATCTATCGATTACACAGGGATATATCGATTACACAGAGATATATCGATTACACAGAGATATATCGATTACACAGGGATATATCGATTACACAGAGATCTATCGATTACACAGAGATATATCGATTACACAGGGATATAGCGATTACACAGAGATATATCGATTACACAGGGATATATCGATTACACAGGGATATATCGATTAAACAGAGATATATCGATTACACAGGGATATATCGATTACACAGAGATATATCGATTACACAGAGATATATCGATTACACAGGGATATATCGATTACACAGGGATATATCGATTACACAGAGATATATCGATTACACAGGGATATATTGATTACACAGAGATATATCGATTACACAGAGATATATCGATTACACAGAGATGTGTCGATTACACGGGGATATATCGATTACACTGGGATATATCGATAACACAGGCATATGTCGATTACACAGAGATATATCAATTACACAGGGATATATCGATTACACGTGGATATATCGATTACACAGAGATATATCAATTACACACTGGGATATATCGATTACACCGAGATATCGATCACACGGGGATATATCAATTACAAAGCGATTTATCGATTACACAGGGATATCGATTACACAGAGATATATCGATTACACAGGGATATAGCGATTAGACAGGAATATGTCGATTATGCAGAGATATATCGATAACACAGGGATATATCGATTACACAGGGATATATTGATTACACACTGGGATATATCGATTACACCGGGATATAGCGATTACACAGGGATATATCGATTACACAGGGATATGTCGATTACAGAGCGATATATCGATTTCACCGAGATATATCGATTACACAGGGATATATCGATTACATAGGGATATCAATTACACAGAGATTTATCGATTTCACAGAGATATATTGATTACACCGAGATATATCGATTACACAGGGATATATCGATTACACCGAGATATATCGATTACACAGGGATATATCGATTACACAGGAATATATCGATTACACCGATATATCGATTACACAGGGATATATCGATTACATAGGGATATCAATTACACAGAGATTTATCGATTTCACAGAGATATATCGATTACACCGAGATATATCGATTACACAGGGATATCAATTTCACAGAGATATGTCGATTACACCGAGATATATCGATTACACAGGGATATGCCGATTACACTGAGATATCAATTACACAGAGTTATATCGATTGCACAGGGATATTGATTTCCCAGGGATAACGATTTCACAGGGATATATTGATTACACAGGGGTATCGATTGCACCGAGGTATCGATTACACAGGGATATATCAATTACAAAGCGATTTATCGATTGCGCAGGTATATGTTGATCACACAGGGATATATCGATTACTCAGAGATATATCAATTGCACAGGGATATATTGATTACACAAGGACATATCGATTACACAAGGACATATCGATTACACAGGGATAAGTCGATTACAGAGGGATATATCGATTACACAGGAATAACTTGATTACACCGTGATATGTCGATTGCACAGTGGTATTGATTTCCCAGGGATATCGATTACACAAGGATGTATCGATTACACCGAGATATCGATTACACAGGGATATAATGATTACACAGAGATATATCGAATACACAGTGACATTGATTTTCCAGGGATATCAATTACACCGAAATATCGATTACGCAGGGATATTAATTACACCGAGTTATTGATTACACAGAGATATATTGATTACATGGCTATATATCGATTACACAGGTATTTTTCCATTACACAGCGATATTTTGATTACTGAAGAATATATCGGTTACACAGGGATATATCGATTACACAGACATCTATCGATTACACAGGGATATATCGATTACACAGAGATATATCGATTACACAGAGATATATCGATTACACAGGGATATATCGATTACACAGAGATCTATCGATTACACAGAGATATATCGATTACACAGGGATATAGCGATTACAGAGAGATATATCGATTACACAGGGATATATCGATTACACAGGGATATATCGATTACACAGAGATATATCGATTACACAGGGATATATCGATTACACAGAGATATATCGATTACACAGAGATATATCGATTACACAGGGATATATCGATTACACAGGGATATATCGATTACACAGAGATATATCGATTACACAGGGATATATTGATTACACAGAGATATATCGATTACACAGGGATATATCGATTACACAGAGATATATCGATTACACAGGGATATATCGATTACACAGAGATATATCGATTACACAGGGATATATCGATTACACAGGGATATATCGATTACACAGAGATATATCGATTACACAGAGATATATCGATTACACAGAGATATATCAATTACACAGAGATATATCGATTACACAGGGATATATCGATTAAACAGAGATATATCGATTACACAGGGATATATCGATTACACAGGGATATATCGATTACACAGATATATAGCGATTACACAGGGTTATATCGATTACACAGAGATATATCGATTACACAGAGATATATCGATTACACAGAGATATATCGATTACACAGGGTTATATCGATTACACAGAGATATATCGATTACACAGAGATATATCGATTACACAGGGATATATCGATTACACAGAGATATATCGATTACACAGGGATATATCGATTACACAGGGATATATCGATTACACAGGGATATGTCGATTACACAGAGATATATCGATTACACAGGGATACATCGATTACACAGGGATATATCGATTACACAGAGATATATTGATTACATGGCTATATATCGATTACACAGGTATTTTTCCATTACACAGCGATATTTTGATTACTCAAGAATATATCGGTTACACAGGGATATATCGATTACACAGAGATCTATCGATTACACAGGGATATATCGATTACACAGAGATATATCGATTACACAGAGATATATCGATTACACAGGGATATATCGATTACACAGAGATCTATCGATTACACGGAGATATATCGATTACACAGGGATATAGCGATTACACAGAGATATATCGATTACACAGGGATATATCGATTACACAGGGATATGTCGATTACACAGAGATATATCGATTACACAGGGATACATCGATTACACAGGGATATATCGATTACACAGAGATATATTGATTACATGGCTATATATCGATTACACAGGTATTTTTCCATTACACAGCGATATTTTGATTACTCAAGAATATATCGGTTACACAGGGATATATCGATTACACAGAGATCTATCGATTACACAGGGATATATCGATTACACAGAGATATATCGATTACACAGAGATATATCGATTACACAGGGATATATCGATTACACAGAGATCTATCGATTACACAGAGATATATCGATTACACAGGGATATAGCGATTACACAGAGATATATCGATTACACAGGGATATATCGATTACACAGGGATATATCGATTAAACAGAGATATATCGATTACACAGGGATATATCGATTACACAGAGATATATCGATTACACAGAGATATATCGATTACACAGGGATATATCGATTACACAGGGATATATCGATTACACAGAGATATATCGATTACACAGGGATATATCGATTACACAGAGATATATCGATTACACAGGGATATATCGATTACACAGAGATATATCGATTACACAGGGATATATCGATTACACAGAGATATATCGATTACACAGGGATATATCGATTACACAGGGATATATCGATTACACAGAGATATATCGATTACACAGAGATATATCGATTACACAGAGATATATCAATTACACAGAGATATATCGATTACACAGGGATATATCGATTAAACAGAGATATATCGATTACACAGGGATATATCGATTACACAGGGATATATCGATTACACAGAGATATATCGATTACACAGGGTTATATCGATTACACAGGGATATATCGATTACACAGGGATATGTCGATTATACAGAGATATATCGATTACACAGGGATATATCGATTACACAGGGATAAAGCAATTACACAGGGTTATATCGATTACACAGAGATATATCGATTACACAGAGATATATCGATTACACAGGGATATATCGATTACACAGAGATATATCGATTACACAGGGATATATCGATTACACAGGGATATATCGATTACACAGGGATATGTCGATTACACAGAGATATATCGATTACACAGGGATACATCGATTACACAGGGATATATCGATTACACAGAGATATATTGATTACATGGCTATATATCGATTACACAGGTATTTTTCCATTACACAGCGATATTTTGATTACTCAAGAATATATCGGTTACACAGGGATATATCGATTACACAGAGATCTATCGATTACACAGGGATATATCGATTACACAGAGATATATCGATTACACAGAGATATATCGATTACACAGGGATATATCGATTACACAGAGATCTATCGATTACACGGAGATATATCGATTACACAGGGATATAGCGATTACACAGAGATATATCGATTACACAGGGATATATCGATTACACAGGGATATGTCGATTACACAGAGATATATCGATTACACAGGGATACATCGATTACACAGGGATATATCGATTACACAGAGATATATTGATTACATGGCTATATATCGATTACACAGGTATTTTTCCATTACACAGCGATATTTTGATTACTCAAGAATATATCGGTTACACAGGGATATATCGATTACACAGAGATCTATCGATTACACAGGGATATATCGATTACACAGAGATATATCGATTACACAGAGATATATCGATTACACAGGGATATATCGATTACACAGAGATCTATCGATTACACAGAGATATATCGATTACACAGGGATATAGCGATTACACAGAGATATATCGATTACACAGGGATATATCGATTACACAGGGATATATCGATTAAACAGAGATATATCGATTACACAGGGATATATCGATTACACAGAGATATATCGATTACACAGAGATATATCGATTACACAGGGATATATCGATTACACAGGGATATATCGATTACACAGAGATATATCGATTACACAGGGATATATTGATTACACAGAGATATATCGATTACACAGGGATATATCGATTACACAGAGATATATCGATTACACAGGGATATAGCGATTACACAGAGATATATCGATTACACAGGGATATATCGATTACACAGGGATATATCGATTACACAGAGATATTTCGATTACACAGGGATATATCGATTACACAGAGATATATCGATTACACAGAGATATATCGATTACACAGGGATATATCGATTACACAGGGATATATCGATTACACAGAGATATATCGATTACACAGGGATATATTGATTACACAGAGATATATCGATTACACAGGGATATATCGATTACACAGAGATATATCGATTACACAGGGATATATCGATTACACAGAGATATATCGATTACACAGAGATATATCGATTACACAGGGATATATCGATTACACAGAGATATATCGATTACACAGGGATATATCGATTACACAGAGATATATCGATTACACAGGGATATATCGATTACACAGAGATATATCGATTACACAGGGATATATCGATTACACAGGGATATAGCGATTACACAGAGATATATCGATTACACAGAGATATATCGATTACACAGAGATATATCGATTACACAGAGATATATCGATTACACAGAGATATATCGATTACACAGAGATATATCGATTACACAGAGATATATCGATTACACAGAGATATATCGATTACACAGAGATATATCGATTACACAGAGATATATCGATTACACAGAGATATGCCGATTACACAGGGTTATAGCGATTACACAGAGATATATCGATTTCACAGAGATATATCGAATACACAGGGATATATCGATTACACAGAGATATATCAATTACACAGGGTTATAGCGATTACACAGAGATATATCGATTACACAGTGATATATCTATTTCACAGAGATATATCGATTACACAGGGATATAGCGATTACACAGGGATATAGCGATTACACAGGGATATGCCGATTATACAGGGATATATTGATTATACAGGAATAACTTCATTACACCGAGGTATATCTATTACACAGTGATATTGATTTCCCAGGGATATCGATTACACAGGGATATATCGATTACACAGGGATATATCGATTACACAAGGATATATTGATTACACAGGGATATATCGATTACACAGGGATATATCGATTACACAGAGATATATCGATTACACAGGGATATATCGATTATACAGATATATCGATTACACATAGATATATCGATTACACAGGGATATATCGATTACACATAGATATATCGATTACACTGAGATATATCGATTACACAGGGATATATTGATTATACAGGAATAACTTCATTACACCGAGGTATATCTATTACACAGTGATATTGATTTCCCAGGGATATCGATTACACAGGGATATATCGATTACATAGGGATATCGATTACATTGAGATTAATTGACTTCACAGGGATATGCCGATTACACTGAGATATCAATTACACAGAGATATATCGATTAGGCAGATATACACCGATTACACTGAGATAGCGATTACCTGGGAATATATCGATTACACAACGATGTTTTGATTACAACGAGATTTCATTTACACAGGGATATATCGATTACACAGGGATATATCGATTGCACAAGGATATAGCGATTGCAAGGGATATAGCGATTACACGGGGATATATCAATTACACAGGGATATAGCGATTACACGGGGATATATCAATTACACAGGGATATAGCGATTACACGGGGATATATCAATTACACAGGGATATAGCGATTACACGGGGATATATCAATTACACAGGGATATAGCGATTACACAAGGATATATCGATTACACAGTAATACAGCGATTACACACGGATATAGCGATTGCACAGGGATATAGCGATTACACAGGGCTATATTGATTATACAGGAATAACTTGATTACACCGAGGTATATCGATTACACAGTGATATTGATTTCCCAGGGATATCGATTACACAGGGATATATTGATTACACAGGGATATATCAATTACACTGAGATATGTCGATTATACAGAGATATAGCAATTAAATAGGGATGTATCGATTACACAGGGATATATTAATTAGACAAGGATATATCGATGACACTGGGATATAGCGATTACATGGGGATATATAAATTACACAGGGGTATATCGATTACACAGGGCTATATGGATTACACAGGGATAAAGCGATTACACAGGGATATATCGATTACATAGAGATTTATCGACTTCACAGGGATATATCGATTACAGTGAGATTTCGATTACACAGGGATATATCGATTTGACAGAAATACACCGATTACACTGAGATATCGATTACCTGGGAATATATCGATTACACAACAATGTATCGATTACAACGAGATATCGATTACACAGGGATATATCGATTACACAGGAATACAGCGATTGCACAGGGATATATCGATTACACAGTGATATATTTATTATGCAGTGATATGTCGATTACACAGGGATATATCGATTACACAGTGATATGTCGATTACACAGGGATGTATCGATTACACAGGGATATATTGATTATGCAGGAATAACTTGATTACACCGAGGTATATCTATTACACAGTCATATTGATTTCCCAGGGATATCGATTACACAGGGATATATTGATTACACAGGGGTATCGATTGCACCGAGATATCGATTACACAGGGATATATCGATTATATGGTGATATCGATTACACCGAGATATTGATTACACAGGGATATATTGATTACACAGGGATGTATCAATTACACAGGGATATGTTGATTACACAGAGATAATTCGATTACACAGAGATGTATCGATTACACAGGGATATATTAATTAGACAGGGGTATATTGATTACACAGTGATATATCGGATACACAGGCATAAAGCGATTACACAGGGATATATTGAGTATGCAGGGATATATTGAATACACAGGGACATGTCGATTACCCAGGGCTATATGGATTACACAGGAATAACTTGATTACACCGTGATATATCGATTACACTGTGATATTGATTTCCCAGGGATATCGATTATACAGGGATATATCGATTAAACAGGGATATCAATTACCCGGGAATATATCGATTACACAAGGATGTATCGATTACTCTGAGATATCGATTACACAAAAATATATCGAATACACAGTGATATTGATTTCCCAAGGGATATCAATTACACTGAAACATCGATTGCTCAGGGATATTAATTACACAGGGCTGTATCGATTGCATAGGGATATCGATTACACCGAGATATCGATTACACAGAGATATATCGATTACACAGAGATATATCAATTACACACTGGGATATATCGATTACACCGAGATATCGATCACACGGGGATATATCAATTACAAAGCGATTTATCGATTACACAGGGATATCGATTACACAGAGATATATCGATTACACAGGGATATAGCGATTAGACAGGAATATGTCGATTATGCAGAGACATATCGATAACACAGGGATATCGATTACACAGGTATATATCGATTTCACAGGGATATATCGATTACAGAGAGATATATCGATTACACAGAGATATATCGATTACACAGAGATATATCGATTACAGAGAGATATATCAATTACACAGGGATATAGCGATTACATGGGGATATATAAATTACACAGGGGTATATCGATTACACAGGGCTATATGGATTACACAGGGATAAAGCGATTACACAGAGATATATCGATTACATAGAGATTTATCGACTTCACAGGGATATATCGATTACAGTGAGATTTCGATTACACAGGGATATATCGATTAGACAGAAATACACCGATTACACTGAGATATCGATTACCTGGGAATATATCGATTACACAACAATGTATCGATTACAACGAGATATCGATTACACAGGGATATATCGATTACACAGGAATACAGCGATTGCACAGGGATATATCGATTACACAGTGATATATTTATTATGCAGTGATATGTCGATTACACAGGGATATATCGATTACACAGTGATATGTCGATTACACAGGGATGTATCGATTACACAGGGATATATTGATTATGCAGGAATAACTTGATTACACCGAGGTATATCTATTACACAGTCATATTGATTTCCCAGGGATATCGATTACACAGGGATATATTGATTACACAGGGGTATCGATTGCACCGAGATATCGATTACACAGGGATATATCGATTATATGGTGATATCGATTACACCGAGATATTGATTACACAGGGATATATTGATTACACAGGGATGTATCAATTACACAGGGATATGTTGATTACACAGAGATAATTCGATTACACAGAGATGTATCGATTACACAGGGATATATTAATTAGACAGGGGTATATTGATTACACAGTGATATATCGGATACACAGGCATAAAGCGATTAACAGTTTTATTTGAAATCACAAATAAAACTGTTGGACTATAACCTGGTGTTGTGCGACCTCTCAATTTTGTCCACCCCAGTCCAACACCGGCATCTCCGCATCATAAAGCGATTACACAGGGATATATTGAGTATGCAGGGATATATTGAATACACAGGGACATGTCGATTACCCAGGGCTATATGGATTACACAGGAATAACTTGATTACACCGTGATATATCGATTACACTGTGATATTGATTTCCCAGGGATATCGATTACACAGGGATATATCGATTAAACAGGGATATCAATTACCCGGGAATATATCGATTACACAAGGATGTATCGATTACTCTGAGATATCGATTACACAAAAATATATCGAATACACAGTGATATTGATTTCCCAAGGGATATCAATTACACTGAAACATCGATTGCTCAGGGATATTAATTACACAGGGCTGTATCGATTGCATAGGGATATCGATTACACCGAGATATCGATTACACAGAGATATATCGATTACACAGAGATATATCAATTACACACTGGGATATATCGATTACACCGAGATATCGATCACACGGGGATATATCAATTACAAAGCGATTTATCGATTACACAGGGATATCGATTACACAGAGATATATCGATTACACAGGGATATAGCGATTAGACAGGAATATGTCGATTATGCAGAGACATATCGATAACACAGGGATATGTCGATTACACAGGTATATCGATTACACAGAGATATAGCGATTACACAGGGATATATCGATTACACAGGGATATGTCGATTATACAGGGATATGTCGATTACAGAGCGATATATCGATTTCACCAAGATATATCGATTACACAGGGATATATCGATTACATAGGGATATCAATTACACAGAGATTTATCGATTTCACAGAGATATATCGATTGCACAGGGATAACTTGATCACAACGAGTTATATCGATTACACAGTGATATTGATTTCCCAGGGATAACGATTTCACAGGGATATATTGATTACACAGGGGTATCGATTGCACCGAGGTATCGATTACACAGGGATATATCGATTATATGGTGATATCGATTACACCGAGATATCGATTACACAGGGATATATCGATTACACAGGTATATCGATTACACAGGAATAACTTGATTACACCGTGATATGTCGATTGCACAGTGGTATTGATTTCCCAGGGATATCGATTACGCAAGGATGTATCGATTACACCGAGATATCGATTACACAGGGATATATCGATTATACAGGGATATAATGAGTACACAGGGATATCGATTTCAGAGAGATTTATCGATTTCACAGGGATATGTCGATTACACAGGTTTATATCGATGATACAGAGATATATCGATTACACAGGGATATCGATTTCAGAGAGATTTATCGATTACACAGAGATATATCGTTTACACAGGGATATATCGATTATACAGAGATATATCGATTGCACAGGGATATATCGATTACACAGGGATATCGATTTCAGAGAGATTTATCGATTTCACAGGGATATGTCGATTACACAGGTTTATATCAATTACACAGAGATATATTGATTACACAGAGATAATTCGATTATACAGGGATATATCGATTAAACCGATATATCAATTACACAGAGATATATCGAATACACAGAGATATTAATTTCCCAGGGATATCAATTACACTGAAACATCAATTGCTCAGGGATATTAATTACACAGGGCTGTATCGATTGCATAGGGATATTGATTACACCGAGATATCGATTACACAGAGATATATCGATTACACAGAGATATATCAATTACACACTGGGATATATCGATTACACCGAGATATCGATCACACGGGGATATATCAATTACAAAGCGATTTATCGATTACACAGGGATATCGATTACACAGAGATATATCGATTACACAGGGATATAGCGATTAGACAGGAATATGTCGATTATGCAGAGACATATCGATAACACAGGGATATGTCGATTACACAGGGATATATCGATTACACAGAGATATAGCGATTACACAGGGATATATCGATTACACAGGGATATGTCGATTATACAGGGATATGTCGATTACAGAGCGATATATCGATTTCACCAAGATATATCGATTACACAGGGATATATCGATTACATAGGGATATCAATTACACAGAGATTTATCGATTTCACAGAGATATATCGATTGCACAGGGATAACTTGATCACAACGAGTTATATCGATTACACAGTGATATTGATTTCCCAGGGATAACGATTTCACAGGGATGTATTGATTACACAGGGGTATCGATTGCACCGAGGTATCGATTACACAGGGATATATCGATTATATGGGGATATCGATTACACCGAGATATCGATTACACAGGGATATATCGATTACACAGGTATATCGATTACACAGGAATAACTTGATTACACCGTGATATGTCGATTGCACAGTGGTATTGATTTCCCAGGGATATCGATTACACAAGGATGTATCGATTACACCGAGATATCGATTACACAGGTTTATATCGATGATACAGAGATATATCGATTACACAGGGATATCGATTTCAGAGAGATTTATCGATTACACAGAGATATATCGATTACACAGGGATATATCGATTATACAGAGATATATCGATTGCACAGGGATATATCGATTACACAGGGATATTGATTTCAGAGAGGTTTATCGATTTCACAGGGATATGTCGATTACACAGGTTTATATCAATTACACAGAGATATATTGATTACACAGAGATAATTCGATTACACAGGGATATATCGATTAAACCGATATATCAATTACACAGAGATATATCGAATACACAGAGATATTAATTTCCCAGGGATATCAATTACACTGAGACATCGATTACACAGGGATATATCGATTACACAGGGATATATCGATTACACAGGGATATATCGATTTCACAGGGATATATCGATTACACAGGGATATATCGATTACACAGGGATATGTCGATTATACCGGGATATATCAATTACACAGAGATATATTGATTACACAGAGATATATCGATTGCACAGGGATATATCGATTACACAGAGATATATTGATTACACAGAGATATATCGATTACACCAAGATATCGATTACACAGAGACTTATTGATTACACAGGGATGTATTGATTACATCGGGATATCGATTACACAGAAATTTATCGATTTCACAGGGATATGCCGATTACACTGAGATATCAATTACACAGATGTATATCGATTAGACAGGGATATAGCGATTCCACAGAGATATCGATTACCCGGGAATATATCGATTATACAAGGACGTATCGATAACAACGAGATATGAATTGCACAGGGATATATCGATTGCACAGCGATAGCGATTACGCCGAGATATCGATTACGCCGAGATAGCGATTAAACAAGGATGTATTGATTACACAGACATATATCCATTACACAGCGATATATCGATTACACAGGGATATATCGATTACACAGAGATATATCCATTACACAGCGATATATCGATTACACAGGAATATATCGATTACACTGGGATATATCGAAAACACAGGAATATATCGAATACACAGGGAAATTTCAATTTCACAGGGATATCGAATACACCGAGATATCGATTACACTGGGATATATCGAAAACACTGGGATATATCGAAAACACAGGTATATGTCAATTACATAGGGAAAAGCAATTACACAGGGATTCATCGATTACACTGAGATATCGATTGCACAGGAATATATCGATTACACCGAGATATCGAATACACAGGTATATATCGATTACATAGGGATTAATCGATTTCACAGCAATATATCGATTACACAGAGATATATCGATTGCACACGGATATAGCAATTCCATAGAGCTATATCGATTACACAGGGATATATCCATTACACAGGGATATATCGAATACTGAGGGATATATCGATTACACAGCGTTATATCGATTACACAGGGATCAAGCAATTACACAGCGTTTTATCGATTACACAGGGATATATCGATTATACAGGGATATAATGATTACACAGGGATATCGATTTCAGAGCGATTTATCGATTTCACAGGGATATGTCGATTACACAGGTTTATATCGATGATACAGAGATATATCGATTACACAGGGATATCGATTTCAGAGAGATTTATCGATTACACAGAGATATATCGATTACACAGGGATATATCGATTATACAGAGATATATCGATTGCACAGGGATATATCGATTACACAGGGATATCGATTTCAGAGAGATTTATCGATTTCACAGGGATATGTCGATTACACAGGTTTATATCAATTACACAGAGATATATTGATTACACAGAGATAATTCGATTACACAGGGATATATCGATTAAACCGATATATCAATTACACAGAGATATATCGAATACACAGAGATATTAATTTCCCAGGGATATCAATTACACTGAGACATCGATTACACAGGGATATATCGATTACACAGGGATATATCGATTACACAGGGATATATCGATTTCACAGGGATATATCGATTACACAGGAATATATCGATTACACAGGAATATATCGATTACACAGGGATATATCGATTACACAGGGATATGTCGATTATACCGGGATATATCAATTACACAGAGATATATTGATTACACAGAGATATATCGATTGCACAGGGATATATCGATTACACAGAGATATATTGATTACACAGAGATATATCGATTACACCAAGATATCGATTACACAGAGACTTATTGATTACACAGGGATGTATTGATTACATCGGGATATCGATTACACAGAAATTTATCGATTTCACAGGGATATGCCGATTACACTGAGATATCAATTACACAGATGTATATCGATTAGACAGGGATATAGCGATTCCACAGAGATATCGATTACCCGGGAATATATCGATTATACAAGGATGTATCGATAACAACGAGATATGAATTGCACAGGGATATATCGATTGCACAGCGATAGCGATTACGCCGAGATATCGATTACGCCGAGATAGCGATTAAACAAGGATGTATTGATTACACAGAGATATATCCATTACACAGCGATATATCGATTACACAGGGATATATCGATTACACAGAGATATATCCATTACACAGCGATATATCGATTACACAGGAATATATCGATTACACTGGGATATATCGAAAACACAGGAATATATCGAATACACAGGGAAATTTCAATTTCACAGGGATATCGAATACACCGAGATATCGATTACACTGGGATATATCGAAAACACTGGGATATATCGAAAACACAGTTATATGTCGATTACATAGGGAAAAGCAATTACACAGGGATTCATCGATTACACTGAGATATCGATTACACAGGAATATATCGATTACACCGAAATATCGAATACACAGGTATATATCGATTACATAGGGATTAATCGATTTCACAGCAATATATCGATTACACAGAGATATATCGATTGCACACGGATATAGCAATTCCATAGAGCTATATCGATTACACAGGGATATATCCATTACACAGGGATATATCGAATACAGAGGGATATATCGATTACACAGCGTTATATCGATTACACAGGGATCAAGCAATTACACAGCGTTTTATCGATTACACAGGGATATATCGAATAGACAGGGATATGTCGATTGCACTGAGATATCGATTACACTGTGATATATCGATTACACAGAGATATATCGATTGCACAGGGATATATCGATTGCACAGGGATATATCAATTGCACAGGGATATATCAATTACACACGGATATCGATTACACAGAGATATATTGCTTGTACACGGATATAGCGATTACACAGAGATATATCGATTACAGTGAGATATTGATTACACAGGGATATGCCGATTACATTGAGATATCGATTACCCGGGAATATATCGATTACACAAGGATATATCGATTACACAGGGATATTGCGATTACACAGGGATATATCGATTACACAGGGATATTTCGATTACACAGCGATATATCGATTACACAAGGATATAGCAATTACACAGGAATATATTTATGACCATTTGGAAAGGGGCAACTTAATCAGGGATAGTCAACACGGATTCGTGAAGGGTAAGTCTTGCCTAACAAATTTGATTGAATTCTTTGAGGAGGTAACTAAGTGTGTAGATGAAGGTAGAGCAGTTGATGTCATATACATGGATTTTAGTAAGGCGTTTGATAAGGTTCCCCATGGTCGGCTCATGAAGAAAGTAAGGAGTTGTGGGATAGAGGGAAATTTGGCCGATTGGATAAGTAACTGGCTATCTCATAGAAGGCAGAGGGTGGTGGTGGATGGAACATTTTTGGACTGGAGACCAGTTACCAGCGGTGTGCCACAGGGGTCGGTGCTGGGTCCTCTGCTGTTTGTGATTTTTATCAATGACTTGGAGGAGGGGACTGAAGGGTGGATCAGTAAATTTGCTGATGACACCAAGATTGGTGGAGCAGTGGATGAGGTGGAGGGCTGTTGTAGGCTGCAAAGAGACATTGATAGGATGCAGAGCTGGGCCGAAAAATGGCAGATGGAATTTAACCCTGATAAGTGCGAGGTGATTCATTTTGGTAGGGCAAATTTGAATAAGGATTACAGGGTCAACGGCAGGGTTCTGAGGAACGTGGAGGAGCAGAGGGATCTGGGGGTTCATATCCACAGATCTCTGAAGGTTGCCACTCAAGTGGATAGAGCAGTAAAGAAGGCCTATGGTGTGTTGGCGTTTATTAACAGAGGGTTTGAGTTTAAGAACCGTGAGGTTATGCTGCAACTGTACAGGACCTTGGTGAGACCACATTTGGAATATTGTGTGCAGTTCTGGTCACCTCACTATAGGAAGGACGTGGAAGCATTGGAAAGAGTGCAAAGGAGATTTACCAGGATGCTGCCTGGTTTGGGGGGGAGGTCTTATGAGGAAAGATTGAGGGAGTTGGGGCTTTTCTCTTTAGAGCGGAGGAGGATGAGAGGCGACTTAATAGAGGTTTATAAGATGATGAGGGGGATAGATAGAGTGGATGTTCAGAGACTATTTCCTCGGGTAGAGGCAGCTGTTACAAGGGGGCATAACTATAAGGTGCATGGGGGGAGATATAGAAGGGATGTCCGAGGTAGATTCTTTACTCAGAGAGTGGTTGGGGTGTGGAATGGACTGCCTGCTGTGATAGTGGAGTCGGACACTTTAGGAACTTTCAAGCGGTTATTGGATAAGCACATGGAGCACACCAGAGTGATAGGGAGTGTGATAGCTTGATCTTGGTCTCGGACAATGCTCGGCACAACATCGAGGGCCGAAGGGCCTGTACTGTGCTGTACTGTTCTATGTTCTATGTTCTATATCGATTACACAGGAATATATCAATTACACAGGGATTTAACAATTACACAGGGATATAGCAATTACACAGGAATATATCGATTACACAGGGATATTTTGATTAAACAGGGATATATCGATTACGCAGGGATATGTTGATTACACTGGGATATATCGATTACACAGGGATATAGCGACTACACGGGAATATATCGATTACACAGGGATGTATCGATTACACCGAGATATCAATTACACAGTGATATATCGATTACACCTTGATATCGATTGCACAAGGATATATCGATTTCCCAGGGGTTTAGCGATTACACAGGGATATATCGATTACACAGGGATAAAGCGATTACATAGGGATATATCGAATAAACAGGGATATATTGCTTACACAGTGATATATTGATTACACAGGTATATATCGATTACATAGGGATTAATCGATTTCACAGCGATATATCGATTACACAGAGATATATCGATTGCACACAGATATAGCGATTACACAGAGATATATCGATTACACAGGGATATATCGATTATATAGAAAGATATCAATTATACAGAGATATATCCATTACACAGCGATATATCGATTGCACAGGGATATCGATTACACCGAGATATCGATTACACAGAGATTTATTGATTTCACAGCGAGATATCGATTACACAGGGATATATTGATTACATAGGGATATTGATTACACAGTGTTTTATCGATTTCACAGGGATATGTCGATTACACAGGGGTATATGATTACACTGCGATATCTATTACACAGGGCTATATCGATTACAGTGAGATATTCATTCCACAGGGATATTCCGATTACACTGTGATATCAATTACACAGGGATATATCGATTCGACATAGATATCAATTACACAGGAATATATTGATCGACATAGATATCGATTAGACAGAGATATATCGATTACACTGAGATATCGATTACCCGGGTATATATTGATTACACAGAGATATATCGATTACACTGAGATATCGATTACCCGGGAATATATTGATTGCACAAGGATGTATCGATTACAACGAGATATCAATTACACAGAGATATATTGATAGCACAGGGATATATCTATTACACAGGGATATAGCGATTACAGAGGGATATATCGATTACACAGGGATATCGATTACACAGAGATTTATTGATTACATAGGGATATTGATTACACAGAGTTTTATCGATTTCACAGGGATATGTCGATTACACAGGAATATTCCGATTACACTGAGATATCGATTACACAGGGATATATCGATTCGACATAGATATCAATTACACAGGAATATATTGATCGACATAGATATCGATTAGACAGAGATATATCGATTACCCTGAGATATCGATTACACGGGAATATATTGATTACACAAGGATGCATCGATTACACCGAGATATCAATTACACAGAGATATATTGATAGCACAGGGATATATCTATTACACAGGGATATATCGATTACACAGGGATATATCGATTACACAGGGATATCGAATACACCGAGATATCGATTACTCTGGGATATATCGATTACACAGGGATATATCAAAAACACAGGGATATGTCGATTACACAGGGATATATCGATTACACACGGATATTTCAATTTCACAGGGATATCGAATACACCGAGATATCGATTACTCTGGGATATATCGATTACACAGGGATATATCAAAAACACAGGGATATGTCGATTACACAGGGATATATCGATTACACAGGGATATAGCGATTACACAGGGATATATCGATTACACAGGGATATATCAATTACACAGGGATATATTGAATAAAATTGAGAGGTCGCACAACACCAGGTTATAGTCCAACAGTTTTATTTTAAATCACAAGCTTTCGGAGTTACAACTCCTTCGTCGGGTGAAGTGAGGAGATACAGAATCGTCAAAGCATATATAGATAGAGAACATTGCATGTGTAACTTACAATTGCAGACATCTAAATTCAATCATCCTGACTGTTTATCTGCCGAGGTGTGATAAAGTTAATCAGGTCAGCCAGGAAGGTACCACATCAAAGACATAGCAAGATACAACTGAGACAATGAGTTGGAGTCGCATGGGGTCTAACGTGTCAAAAGCTGCCGTCTGTATGTAAAACGATTAACTTTAAAAATTTTTACTTTTTTACTGGGAATCACATCTGTGAACAAGCCAACGACGACTCGAGTCCGGATCACGTCATGTATCGTGACATAAACCCAAGATCCCGATTGAGACCGTCTTCATGAGTGCGGAACTTGGCTATCAGTTTCTGCTCGATGATTTTGCGTTGTCGTGTTTTCCTAAGGCCGCCTTGGAGAACGCTTACCCGCAGATCCGAGGCTGAATGTCCTTGACTGAATGTCCTTAGGAAAACACGACAACGCAAAATCATCGAGCAGAAACTGATAGCCAAGTTCCGCACTCATGAAGACGGTCTCAATCGGGATCTTGGGTCTATGTCACGATACATGACGTGATCCGGACTCGAGTTGTCGTTGGCTTGTTCACAGATGTGATTCCCAGTAAAAAAGTAATTTTTTTTAAAGTTAATCGTTTTACATACAGACGGCAGCTTTTGACACGTTAGACCCCATGCGACTCCAACTCATTGTCTCAGTTGTATCTTGCTATGTCTTTGATGTGGTACCTTCCTGGCTGACCTGATTAACTTTATCACACCTCGGCAGATAAACAGTCAGGATGATTGAATTTAGATGTCTGCAATTGTAAGTTACACATGCATTGTTCTCTATCTATATATGCTTTGACGATTCTGTATCTCCTCACTTCACCCGACGAAGGAGTTGTAACTCCGAAAGCTTGTGATTTAAAATAAAACTGTTGGACTATAACCTGGTGTTGTGCGACCTCTCAATTTTGTCCACCCCAGTCCAACACCGGCATCTCCGCATCATGACATATATCGATTACACAGGGATATATCAATTACACAGTGCTAAAGCGATTACATAGGGTTTGATCGATTACACAGGGATTTATCGATTACACAGAGATATATAGAATACACGGGGAGTTGTCGATATCACAGGAATATATCAATTACACAGTGATAAAGCGATAACACAGGGATATATTGAATACACAGTGATATTGATTTCCCAAGGATATCAATTACACCGAGATATCGATTACGCAGGGATATATCGATTGCACAGGGATATATCGATTGCACAGGGATATATCGATTACACAGGGATATTGATTACACCAAGATATCGATTAGACCGAGATATGGATTACGCAGGGATATATTGATTACACAGCGGATATTTCAATTATACAGGCATATATCGATTACACAGGGATATTTCAATTTCACAGGGATATCGAATACACCGAGATATCGATTACACTGGGTAAATCGATTACACAGGGATATATCGAAAACACAGGGATATGTCGTTTACACAGGGTTTTATCGATTACACAGGGAATTATCAAATACACAAGGATATATCAATTCCACAAGGATATATCGAATACACAAGGATATATCGAATACACAAGGATATATTGAATACACATGGATATGTCGATTACACAGGGATATATCGATTGCACAGGGATATAACAATTTTACAGAGATATCGATTACACACGGATATCGATTACACAGGGATATATCGATTATATAGAAAGATATCAATTACACAGCGATATATCGATTACACAGGGATATATTGATTACATAGGGATATTGATTACACAGTGTTTTATCGATTTCACAGGGATATGTCGATTACACAGGGGTATATGATTACACTGAGATATCAATTACACAGGGATATATTGATTCGACATAGATATATCGATTACACTGAGATATCAATTACCCGGGAATATATCGATTACAACGAGATATCAGTTACACAGAGATATATCGATTAATCAGGGATATAGCGATTACACAGGGATATATCAATTACACAGGGATATAGTGATTACACAGCGATATATTGATTACACAGGGATATAACGATGACTCAGGTATATATCGAATACACGGGGAGTTGTCGATTACACAGGGATATATCAATTACACAGTGATATATTGAATACTCAGTGATATTGATTTCCCAAGGATATCAATTACACCGAGATATCGATTACGCAGGGATATCGATTACACCAAGATATCGATTAGACCGAGATATGGATTACACAGGGATATATTGATTACACAGCCATATACTGATTACACAGGGATATATCGATTACACAGAGGTATAGCGATTATACCGGGATAAAGCGATTACACAGAGATATATCGATTACACATGGATATATCGATTGCACAGAGATATATCGATTACACATGGATATATCGATTGCACAGAGATATATCGATTACACAGGGATATTTCAATTTCACAGGGATATCGAATACACCGAGATATCGATTACACTCAGATAAATCGATTACACAGGGATATATCGAAAACACAGGGATATGTCGTTTACACAGGGTTTTATCGATTACACAGGGATATATCGATTACACAGCATTATATCGATTACACAGGGATCAAGCAAATACAGAGGGTTTTATCGATTACACAGGGTTTTATCGATTACACAGGGATATATCGAATAGACAGGGATATGCCGATTACATAGAGATATCGATTACACAGGGAAATGCCGATTACACAGGGATATATCGATTCCACAGGGATATATCGATTCCACAAGGATATATCGAATACACAGAGATATATCGATTACACAGGGATATATCGATTACACAGGGATATATCGATTCCACAAGGATATATCGAATACACAGAGATATATCGATTACACAGAGATATATCGATTATATAGAAAGATATCGATTACACAGAGATATATCCATTACACAGCGATATATCGATTACATAGGGATATTGATTACACAGTGTTTTATCGATTTCACAGGAATATGTCGATTAAACAGGGGTATATGATTACGCTGCGATATCTATTACAAAGGGATATATCGATTACAGTGAGATATCGATTCCACAGGGATATATTGATTCGACATAGATATATCGATTACACTGAGATATCGATTACCCGGGAATATATCGATTACAGCAAGGATGTATTGATTACAACGAGATATCAGTTACACAGGGATATAGCGATTACACAGCGATATATCAATTACACAGGGATATTTCGATTACACAGGGATATAGTGATTAGACAGGGATATATTGATTACACAGGGATATATTGATTATGATGCGGAGATGCCGGTGTTGGACTGGGGTGGACAAAATTGAGAGGTCGCACAACACCAGGTTATAGTCCAACAGTTTTATTTGAAATCACAAGCTTTCGGAGCTTACTACTCCTTCGTCGGGTGAAGTAAAAAGATACAGAATCGCCAAAGCATATATAGATAGAGAACAATGCATGTGTACCTTACAATTGCAGACAACTAAATTAAATCATCCTGACTATCTGCCGAGGTGTGATAAAGTTAATCAGGTCAGCCAGGAAGGTACCACATCAAAGACATAGCAAGATACAACTGAGACAATGAGGTGGAGTCGCAGGGGGTCTAACGTGTCAAAAGCTGCCATCTGTATGTAAAACGATAAGCTTTAAAATTTTTACTTTTTTACTGGGAAAATTTTTACTTTTTTACTGGGAATCACATCTGTGAACAAGCCAACGACGACTCGAGTCCGGATCACGTCATGTATTGTGACATAAACCCAAGATCCATTTGATTACACAGGGATATAACGATGACACAGGCATAAAATCGAATACACGGGGAGTTGTCGATTACACAGGGATATATCAATTACACAGTGATAAAGCAATTACACAGGAATATATTGAATACTCAGTGATATTGATTTCCCAAGGATATCAATTACACCGAGATATCGATTACGCAGGGATATATCGATTACTCAGGGATATATCGATTACACAGGGAAAGATCGATTACACAGGGATATCGATTGCACCAAGATATCGATTAGACCGAGATATGGATTACACAGGGATATATTGATTACACAGCCATATACTGATTACACAGGGATACAGCGATTACACAGGGATATATCGATTGCACAGAGATATATCGATTACACAGGGATATTTCAATTTCACAGGGATATCGAATACACCGAGATATCGATTACACTGGGATATATCGAAAACACTGGGACTATAGCCTGGTGTTGTGCGACCTCTCAAATATGTCGATTACACAGGGATTTATCAAATACACAGGGATTTATCAAATACACAGTGATATTCATTTCCCAGGGATATATCGATTGAACAGCGATATCGATTACGCCGAGATAGCGATTACACCGAGATATCGATTAAACAAAGATATATTGATAACACAGCGATGTATTGATTACACAGGGATATAT
Source organism: Squalus acanthias (assembly GCA_030390025.1). Taxonomy (NCBI): domain Eukaryota; kingdom Metazoa; phylum Chordata; class Chondrichthyes; order Squaliformes; family Squalidae; genus Squalus; species Squalus acanthias. The sequence continues at coordinate 118,621,143 of CM059427.1, read as the reverse complement.
CGATTACACAGGGATATTCGATTACACCGAGATATTGATTACACAGGGACATATCGATTACATTGGGATATCGATTACAAAGAGATTTATCGATTTCACAGGGATATATTGATTACATAGGGATATTGATTACACAGTGTTTTATCGATTTCACAGGGATATGTCGATTACACAGGGGTATATGATTACACTGCGATATCTATTACACAGGGCTATATCGATTATAGTGAGATATTCATTCCACAGGGATATTCCGATTACACTGAGATATCAATTACACAGGGATATATCGATTCGACATAGATATCAATTACACAGGAATATATTGATCGACATAGATATCGATTAGACAGCGATATATCGATTACACTGAGATATCGATTACACAGGAATATATTGATTACACAAGGATGTATCGATTACAAGGAGATATCAATTACACAGAGATATATTGATAGCACAGGGATATATCGATTACTCAGGGATATATCGAATACACAGGGATATGTCGATTACACAGGGATATATCGAATACACAGGGATATATCAATTACACAGGGATATATCGATTACACAGGAATATATCGATTACACAGGGATATATCAATTACACAGTGCTAAAGCGATTACACAGGGATTTATCGATTACACAGAGATATATAGAATACACGGGGAGTTGTCGATATCACAGGAATATATCAATTACACAGTGATAAAGCGATAACACAGGGATATATTGAATACACAGTGATATTGATTTCCCAAGGATATCAATTACACCGAGATATCGATTACGCAGGGATATATCGATTGCACAGGGATATATCGATTACACAGCGATATATCGATTACACAGGGATATTTCAATTATACAGGGATATATCGATTAGACAGGGATATTTCAATTTCACAGGGATATCGAATACACCGAGATATCGATTAGACCGAGATATCGATTACGCAGGGATATATCGATTACACAGGGATTTATCGATTACACAGCGATATATCGATTACACAGGGATTTATCGATTACACAGCGATATATCGATTACACAGGGATATTTCAATTATACAGGGATATATCGATTAGACAGGGATATTTCAATTTCACAGGGATATCGAATACACCGAGATATCGATTACACTCAGATAAATCGATTACACAGGGATATATCGAAAACACAGGGATATGTCGTTTACACAGGGTTTTATCGATTACACAAGGTTATATCGATTACACAGGGATAAAGCAATTACAAAAGGTTTTATCGATTACACAGGGTTTTATCGATTACACAGGGATATATCGAATAGACAGGGATATGTCAATTACACTGAGATATCGATTTCACAGGGAAATGCCGATTACACCGAGATATCGATTACACTGTGATATATCGATTACACAGGGAATTATCAAATACACAGGGATATATCGATTCCACAATGTAGAATTCGCAATATATCGCGATTTTATTAATAAGGAGAAAACACAGAGTTTCGTTCAAACAGCTTTTATTTCAGCAGAATGCTGCCAGGTTTAAAGTGGACACAAGCAGCCTGTAAAATGGCCGCCGCACCTCGTGACAGAACATTCTAGACTTTTCAACAGGCAGACAAGATGGCGTTCCAATAAACATTTGTGCAAGATCGATTAAGATTCAGCACAGTGAAGATAATACACGAGACATTATGGGTTTGCAGTATACACATAAATACTGAAATCGGTCTCCCAGGTACGAATGAAAGCTATTGTACCGAGTAATCAGGGGCCCATCCAAAGGACATTAATATGTAAAATCCCAACGACTCTACGATGAGAGAGCCGTTAACAGGTAGTTATACAAAACACTTGGAAGCCCCACAACCCCTCCAGGGAGAACACCGACCGATTTAACAATGGGAGAAATATTAACAGGTACTCAGACATTTACGAGTAGCCCCGAAACCCATTAAGAACGGAGATCACCCATACAAGACATTTGAGCGCCAGACCCTAAACAAAAGAATGGACATTAAGGTTGGGCGGGAAACGGAAGATTTTGCACTATAATTGCAGGCTCCAAACCGTCCATCTTTCTCTGATCATCGTGGCTGCTCCTGTGCTCTTATCTTATTTCGTAACCTCGTGGCTGCTCCTGTGTACTCGTAGTCGGGCTCCTGCTGGCCTGTTGCCTCTTTGAAAAAAGAACTGTTGAACTTTCTGATCCATTCGGATCTACCTCGTGTCGCGTAACGAAGACCTATGTTGGTAACTGGCAGCGGAACCAAAGGCCCGAGATGAGATGAGATGAGATGAGATGAGATGAGAAGAGAGGAAGACCATATCCATCGCCACGGTCAGTAAATCCCGACCGCGCCTGTAGGTCGAATAGCCAAGTTTTCCTTGCCAGGAAGACTTCTTCGAACTTGCAAAGAACATATCACATCGATGATATTAACTGAACTGTGCTCGGAAGAGTACCTGTTAAACCAACCAACACAGGTCTTCATCACAGCAGACGGTCCAGCCTGCTAGCCGGAGCAGCAGAAGCAAGTAAACAAGTGGGACCAGGAGATCTCCTGACCGACACGTGGGTGCTGCGGTGAAAAACATCCGATCAGCTATTCGGAATTTCTCCGAGTTATCACGAGTGGTGAGCATGAGTCTCGAAATCCTACGAATCTAGTTAGGATAGATATTGATAGGGGAGGGTTTAAGGATTAAGGATATTTGTAATGTGTGCCCCTATTTACTATGTGCCGTTCGTTCCTCGTTTCCCTAAGATCGACTATATAACTGCTTGTAAGATTGTACTGTCATTAATCTGTGCTTATGACATGTATTTCATAATCTTAAGTATCATGCAATAAAGATTTTCCATTTCGTACCATTCAACCGAGTCTACATGAGTTTCATCTCCATTACTGCTCTCGCATCTAAGTCCAGTGTCTAGAACCGTAAGGGCGAGTGATTCGAACCACTCACAGGTGTGTCTAGTGTTCCCAGACTGGCTGGAGACCAGAACAGGCAACAAGGCCTAGACCCGCACTGACATACAGGCTGCACAGAGCCGCGTGAATCTCACAGGCTGCGAGACACGCAGGGTCAGAATCCCTTACAGAAAATGGCGACCGCGGCAGGACACTGGCAGCGAGAGGGTAGTGTGTTAGACTTTGGAATGACTGTACGAAATGTTATGCAGGAAAAGATAGCAGATTATGTGTTCGGAAAGGTTAATCTAACTAAGAAGTGGATAAGTGAATTGTTAGCGGATAAAAGCCCGCTAGAGGCAGCCGAAAGGTGGACAGATAGTAAAGAACATAAAAGACACTTGAGAAAGCAGTCTGGCTTATGTGTTACAAAAGGCAGGTTCAGATTTCAAACCAGACCATTACAGCGCTAGTAGCTCGAATCAGTCATTTAGAGGGAGAAATGGATGAGAAGGTTTCTGGAGGGGAGTGCTCATTAAGAATTTAAATGAGTTGCACCAAGAAAGCCAGGAAATCTCCAGTCACCTTAAAACAAGGATAGATTATCTCGAGTGCCAGGTCACTGAGGCAAAGTTAATGAGAGCAGGTTAAAGGAAAGATGTAGCCGCCAAGCTGCCCAGATAAGAACTTAAGAAGAGAGCTTGACGGGGGTTAGGGCGGCATATAAGTTGGCCCTTGAGGATAAGTTTGAGGGAGCCGACCATAGCGCCTGCCAAAGGGAGATAGAGCACCTCAAGAAGGCCGTAAACAAAGCGAACGGCATGGTGTGCCTGATCAGTCCGTCAGCACACCAGCCGTTAGTAGGTGAGAAGTTTAAGAAATCCCCACCAAGTAAAGCAGAGGAAGTAGTAGCCACTGCGCCCTCCGCGCCACCCAGCTATTCGGAAACCTGGGTAAGGGAGGAAGCAATGGAAGAAACGAAAGAGCCCATTGAGAAAGAAGTGGGAAAGGGACCGTTGTATCCAGTAACGGGTATTAAAAGGGGCCCAAACAGAAACGGTGGGGAAGAACCAGGGGATCTCCTCGGACAGCTTGTGTTGCCTCACAGCTCACACCAGCTGAGAGCTATGATAAATCACGTACGGAAGCTGACCGAGTCAGACGACCCTTCCGTACATTTCAGAGAAGTTGAGCAAGCCGCAGCCATTAACGGCTGCGATGATGGGGAAACAGCAAAAATGCTGCTGTTCTCATTAGACAGCTCGGTCCTTCAGTGTCTCTCGGGCGAGAGCAAGAGGGGAACCAAGACTTATGAGGAATTGAGGGACGAGGTCCTGGAAGTGTTGGGGGCGAACGATGAAGGTCCGTTTGCTAGGGTGGGACAGACAGTGCAGATGGAGGGAGAACCCCCGAAGGTTTTTGCCGACAGGCTGTGGCCAGTATATGAGCGCAGCTGTCTAGGTGCGCCTGAGCGCGAAGATGTGGAAGGCACCGCTTTAACTCATTGGCTTAGGTGCATAATAGCCAACAGTTTACCAGCCGTCAGAGAGCAGGCAAAAGCATGGTTTGATCCCAATGACCCCAACATTACGGAAGAGTCGGTCTTGAATCGACTCACGTTAGGATATCGCAATATAAGGGGTATGGCAACACGTCCCCTTAAGGGAAGAGTACATGAGGTACGACCCGCAGCCCCGTATCAAAGAGAGTGGCATCAGGAGGGTAATCGCGCCCCACAGGCAGGTAATGCTTGTTACGGGTGTGGGAAGACAGGGCACTGGCGCAAGCATTGCAGGAACCCTTGGAAGGATTCCAAGGATAAAAATCCCGCGGTGCGAGCCCAGGCGCCTGTCCCGGCTAAGGAAGCTAAGGCACCCACCCCTCCCGACGACATCGAAGTAGTGTTAGGAGCCATGCGCAATCTCTTGAGTGCACGTGGACAGGTGGCGGTCGCAACCGGCCCCGTAGGTGCCGCAGGACCGTCTAATAGTACCCCATGACTAGAACCCGCGCAGCCCGTCTACCTGTGTCCGCTTAGCTATGATGCGTGGAAGCGACCTTTGGTGGAGATGGAGGTAGAGAAACAGAGGGGTAGTTATTTGTTGGACACGGGAGCTTCTTGCACCATAATCCATACAGATAGCCCTTTTGACTCGCCGCTATCCACCAGGGTCCCATTCACGTTAGCGGGGTTCACAGGAAAAGAACAGGCTGGCACGTTCTCCCTTCCGCTATCCATTCGTTTAGGAACACTTCACCTTAAGTGGAAGTGTATACTGATGGAATGGCAGGAGGGGGGTGGAAGAGGTATTCTCGGGTCTGATCTTCTATCGGGACACGGGATCCTCGTGGACCTCAGAAATCACTGTCTCTGGGGGGCTAAGGGTGAAAAAGGCGAGGTAATAGTGATTCCGGGGGAGGAAGAAACAGGGGTCCTGTGTACCGTACAGCCATCCGGAGGCTACGACCTCAGGCTTATGGTCGCAGATGTCCCAACGGACATGCAAACGTACGTGTCAGATAATATGCACGCGTTTGCAACCCACAAGCACGATTGTGGGAGGGTTGTCGGGTTTGAGGTCAGCGTAGATGGGGACCCCATGACCCGACCCCAAAAGCAGTATAACTTCCCCAAAGAAGCAGAACCCGATATGGAGACAACAATGTCCTCCTTGGTGCAGCAGGGCGTGTTGAGGCCGATAGCCACACACGTGAACTCCCCATTATGGCCGGTTAGGAAGCCGGATAATTCGTGGAGAGCCACGGTGGACTACAGGGTCCTTAACAGTAACATTCCCGCCTGCGCGCCCACGGTAGCAGCAGTTGCTGACCTAATAGGGAGCATTCCAGCGTCCGCGACCACGTTCACGGTGCTGGATATCTCGAACGGTTTTTGGTCCATCCCGCTGAGGCGAGAGGACCAGTACAAGTTTGCCTTTACTTTCAAAGGACAACAGTACACATGGAACTGTCTGCCACAGGGTTTCCACAATAGCCCCAGTATTTTTCATCAGTGTATGGCAGGAAGTTTAAAGGAGTTTAGTCAGCCCAATCAGATAGTGCAGTATGTGAATGATTTGCTCCTATTTACGGACTCAAGGGAGGAGCATGGACCACTACTGGACGAGTTATTGGAGCTGTTAGCGAGAAAGGGTTTTAAAATAAATCCTAAGAAAGCACGTATCGGTCAGCGGGAAGTAAAATTCCTGGGACTGACCATACGCGCTGGGGAAAGAGCCATAGACAAAGCAAGGAGGGAGTCGGTGCAAGAATTACCGATTCCCAACAACGTAAGGGGTGTGAGGTCCTTCTTGGGACTGACCGGTTACTGCAGGGATTTTATCGAAGATTATGCGGCCACAGCAGCGCCGCTCCTCCGACTCCTCCATAAGGGGGTGGAGTGGTCTTGGGACGAGGGCTGCCAAGCAGCCTTCGAGAAGTTAAAAGGGGATCTGCAGACCGCGCCAGCCTTAGGGGCCATAGATGGGGGGAAGGAGTTTTTCCTGGAGGTAGCTGCCAGCGGAGACAGCTTAAGCGCTGTGCTGCTCCAAGAGCGTCACGGCAAGCTGAGGCCGGTTGTCTATTCATCCAGGGTGTTAACGGATGTGGAGAGAAGTTTCTCCAATTGCGAAAGGCACCTTTTAGCCACGCATTGGGCTGTGAAAAGATCAGCGATCTTCACAGGGCTCTCTCCCATCACTCTCCTCACACATCACACACCAACTAAGATGCTTCTGGATGGGAGGATTAAAGACGGGACCGTAAGCAGCGCACGCATTGCGCGTTGGACCCTTCTTCTCTCCCAGTTGGATCTTAGAGTAAAAGGTCTTTGCGAGCCCAGGCTTGCGGCCAATTTGGTATACCCCGGTACAGCCCACCGGTGTTCGGTGGAAGGGGTGTGGGACGTCAACATAGGTTTACGGGCCGGGATACATCCCACTGGGCGCGAGATTTATGTTGATGGGTCTAGCACAGTATCTGCTGGCGAGCGACTCACAGGGTGTGGAGTTTATGACCCTGCGGCAGACCTTGCCCTGGCGATCAAGCTCCCTAGCACCATGAGCGCGCAGCAAGCTGAGCTGTCTGCCGTGGTGTACGTTGTGACCCACCCAGACATTTTCCCAACCCCATACACAATTTGCTCGGACAGTATGTTCACCTGCAATTCGTGTACGGAATACCTGGCCATTTGGTCCCGCCGTGGATACACCTCCGCGGACGGGCGACCTTTAACGGTGAAGCCCTTGCTGGAAAAGATCTTAGCAGCAGCAGTAGGGGAGGAAGGAGAGATCTTCATCCATAAGGTGAAAGCTCACTCCTCCACAGAGCCCCGTGGGGAGGGCAACCAGCAGGCGGATGCGCTAGCCAGGGAAGGTGCCCGCAACGGCATTTTCTGGAACCCCTATGGGACCAGACCCATAGCAGCGATCCGAGGCAGGGACGGGAATCCCGGGAACACCAGGGTAGCATTGCCCCTAGACCTTAAGACCGTCCAAGCCCAGGATCCCGCCCTAAAAGCAGTCCTAAAAACCATTGCTGAGGGGAGGCAGGTAGAAGGTCCGTACAGTACGGCAACCCTCTCAGTTAAGGAAGGCATGCTGTTCCGCGAGGAGCAGTGGGTTGTGCCGCAGCAGCACAGGAGGGAATTCCTCCAGTTGGCTCACGAGGGACCAGGGGCAGGGCACCCCGGGCCCGAGGTTACCTGGCAACGGGTAGAACAAGCGGGATGGTGGCCAGGGCTCAGGGAACAAGTCCGCGAGTTCTGTGCAAACTGTCTTGTGTGCGCTGCAAACAACCCAGACCCCCAGAAAAGGAAGGTGCCCATGGGACACGTAAGAAGGGTAGAGGGACCATGGCAGTCGATACAGATCGACTATATAGGGCCCCTGCCCACCACCCAGGGAGGTTATAAGTACTGCCTCGTCCTGGTGGATGTGTTTTCCAAGTGGGTGGAAGCCTTCCCTTGTCGAACAGCTACGGCACTGGGTACAGCAAAAATCTTGGTCCGGGAAGTGTTCTCGCGGTGGGGACTTCCCCGTTTTGTGGAGTCAGACCAAGGGAGTCATTTCACTGGCCAGGTGATGCAGAACACCCTCATGCTTTTGGGCATTGAAGGGAAGTGGCACGTAGCACACAATCCCCAGTCATCCGGGATTGTTGAACGCATGAACCGGACCCTGAAGGAGAAATTGAGGAAAGAGACTAGGAACTCGCCCCAAAAATGGGCGGAGGTTCTGCCTTTAGTCCTCATGGGGGTCCGGGCCAGTCAGTCAAAAAGTACGGGGTACTCCCCGCACGAGGTAATGACTGGGAGGCTCATGCGAACCCCCACCCATGTGCTAGCACCGGTGCTCACTGAGGGTCAGCTCCAAGAGATAAGCAGGGACAAGTTCGCCCAGACTCTCTTGGAGCGCCTGAAGCAAGTTTATGAGCAGGCAGCTGGGAACATGGGAAGGCAGCATCAGGGCAATCGCTTGTTGCTGGAACCCCGCAAAACGCGGGAGTGGGAAGTAGGAGACCAGGTCATGGTCAGAAACTACGCCAGAGTAGGGAGTCTGGAACCACTGTATATGGGACCCTACAACATTGTAGACAAGGCGAGTCCCATGGTTTACGCCGTAAAAGTACCTCGGCGCACTAAGTGGTTCCACATAAACCAATGCAAACTGTACCAGCCAGGTGCGCAAGGGAAAACTACAGGGGTAAATCCCGCCAGTGGGAAAGCACAGCCCCAGGTAGGACCACAAGGCACACAGGCAGGCATAGCAGCTTGCATCAGGGGAAGGGACATCCCGGACGATCATGCAGCGTTTTTCTGGAATTGGGGGTTAGATGAGGAAGAATTCAGGGTACCCGGGTCAGATGAGGACAGTGCAGATGAGAATAGTGATGACGACGGGTGGTTTCTCAGGAACGGTCCCATTTACGATATGGAGGGAACGGGGGCTGCAGGTAGAGATCCACACAGGGTGGACACACAAGCTGCAGGTCCCGAAGACAGGAGGGAGGAGCTAGGGGAGGCAGGGCCAGCCGCTATGGGAGCACAGAGAGTACCGGTGTGGCTCCCAGAGATGTGGCCGCCCGCTTTGAACGTCCCGTCCTCGGGGGAGGCAGAGATCACGAGTGAAGGGCCGCCTGCTGGGCCGAGCAGGGCGGAGCCACAAACTGCAAGCCCCGAGGTTAGGGAGGCGGAGTCAGCGGAGGCGGAGCCAGCGACTGTGATGGAACCCCAGGTCATCCCGATGGAAGTCTCGGAACCCGGTCCGTCCGTCACGGAACCCCCGCCCATAGCAACTCCCCGTAGGTCAAGTAGAGAACCCCAGCCCAGGAGGATGTGGTCATGTCCCCAGACTGCCCCAAGGCGTAGAGTTAAGGTTAAGATAACCCAGATACAGGCCGGCCACATCGCAGCAGCAACAGGCTGCGGCAGATCAGAGGGAAGGGTCAGTGCCCTCCCACCGTCGGGAAGAGCTCGCAGCAGCCTTCTCAGAATTTAAAGGGGCCGCCCTGAGAACGGGCGGCACTGTAAAGTTATAAGTTTAAGTTTTAAGTTATAGTTCAAGGTTAAGTTTATAGTTTTTTTAATAAGGTTAAGATTGTAGTGTTTTAACAGAAAACGATAAAATAATGGGAGCTTTAAAGATAGGTTTAGTTAAAGTTTATTCAGCGAACGTTGAAGTTTACGTGAGGCGAGGTCAGGGGACCCGCTCACCCTTCACAAAAGCCAGAGACTCTTGCGAGGCTGGCTACCTCATTCTATCTGATCACAGGAACCAAGGAAGGATGGAACGAATTCTAGTATTGCTCGTGGCAATCGGATGTGGATTGGCCTATCGAGGCCGCACCAAGGATGTCGTGGTGTTTGGATGTTCCGGGGACACGGCCCCCATCGCGGTGGATGGGACCGGAAGACGGGAGGCAGAGGAGACCAGCACCTATTTCCACAAGGGAAGGTGGCCAGGATGGCTGGGAACGAACTCAACGGAGTATTCTAGCACATCGGGGTTTGCCTACAAAGAGACTTCTTTACTGTGCCCCAAAGTAAGGATCATCGCACCCAGGATCAGCGTCACCGTCGGCAAACGGATTTGTTTGACTTGTAGTGGGAAGGTCCCATTGAGCCGATGGTGGTGGCTGCGAAAGCTGAGCAAAACTATGAGGAACTCTTCGGTCGAGTGGGAACGACTGGGTAATAATACCCATCGGACAATTACGGGGACAAACGGACAAGTGAAAGTCTGTTGGGACAAATGGTGGGAACCGGACGAGGGAATTTATGTATGTATGTGGGGGTCAAAGTACGTTTGCCCCAAAGGCATCTCCATATTTTTCATTAATCAATGGCAGGATAACGGACAGGGGATGAGGTGGGATGCGAGCACCAGGGGGTGCGGAGCCCCATTCTCCCCGATCCCAGTAAATGCCACTGAGCTCATTACGCGCCCACGCAAAGCCCCGCCCACGATTCCGGTAGTTCTAGCTGAGGAAGAAGGGTGCCCTAAAACTAGTAAGGGACCCGGGAATGGTTTGGTACTGGTCCCCACAGACCAGATACTATTTCAGGGAGTACATTACGCGGTGGCCTCGGTGATTTTAAATCTCACCGAGGTGCGGTTACCAGAGTGGTGCCCCAAAAAGACGGAACAGTTGTATCAGGTCTTGTTGACCAAGATGTTCAGACAATTTTACGAATTCGATTTCGCGGAAATTGATAAAACAAGTTTGTACACCGCACCACAGGAAGTTTTGAATCAAGCAGGGAGGCAAAGAAGGGGTTTGGTGAACGATGCGTTCACTGCTTTTAACACGGGTACATCTGTGGTCAACGCTCTAGACAGTGTGGAGCTGCAGACCCAGATTAATGGTTTAAAGACACAATTAAAAGACATTCTAACAGATGAGAATAAAGTGGTAGGGTCAGGTTTACACGAGGACCAAGCCATGACTCTCCATTTAAAGGAAATTATAGCAGAGTTGGAGAAACATGCAAAGACGGTAAATGCCCTGATTAGGGAAGATCGGAATGCATCCGATCAAGCTGCGCAGAACGAGGTGTGCGTGCTTTACGGGGCGTGGTTACTGGGCGAGGGCCGCAGTAATTTGGAGGATTTAAAACAAGGTTTGGTCCGTCCTGGATAAGTAACAAACACCTGCGGGCGCTCCACCCTTTTCAGAACGCATTAAGTCCGTGCCAGCTCAGGCTAGCTTCAGAAGCTTACCCAGTCCCCGTGGACTGCGGACGATCAAACCATACTATTATGGGAATAGTATTACGCATGCCGGTTTTGGGCGACACAGCAAAGCCCGCCCCGGTGTATCGGGTAGAGAACATTGGTGTCATTCAGGGGGGAGCCCACATTCGTTATGCAGCGGTTCCACCTTACGTCATCCGCTGGGAGCAAACGATGACAGGTACAGATCTCTCTGGTTGTCGTGGCAGGGGAGCACACATAATACTGTGCCCCCAGCACTTGAATGCCTTTTAACACCACAGTGCGGGTTCAGAACGACTGGCGCCAAGTCCATGAATTGCACCATGGAGGCAATGGCACAAGATCATGTGCCTCCGCAGGTAGCATACATCGGGGGTGGAACATATTGTGTTACCACTGCAGCGCAACACTACCAGCATGGAAACCGTAGCCGGTGTCCGGTGAGTGACAGCAGTTTCTGTTTTAAACCCAGGGCGGAAGTTCAAGTAGCACAACAGCGAATTATCCCAATCCCTGAACCATCCACTGTTCATCTCACAGTAAAAGAGAATTTCACCGACTTGCAGCGATTCGTCGCGCATTTTGGATACCTCATTCCCCCTCTCCCTGAACACCTCACCAAACTTTTAAAAGCCGTCGCGGTGTCACAGAAACATTTTTACACATTAGAGCAGAAAACTGTCGAAATAGGAACAGACATTTTGGATATAGTGATTCCACCGTGGTGGAATCTGTTCACTAATATTGAAGTGCCTTCATGGATCAGAATAGCCTCCCACATTTTAGTCGTATGTCAAGTGTTTATTGTAGTGTACCTATTGGTCGTACATTGTAAAAGAGACAAGCGCCTCACCAAGCATGAAAACACGGGAGAGTGGCGAGAACGTTACGTGCGCGTGCACGATGAAAGCACCGTGTGATCGGAAAATGGCGTCATTCCCGCTCGCCACGTGCGCCGCGGAAGTTTGTACTCGATCATGATTCTCAGAGATTGTACATACGTTGGGAACTCGACATGTTTTAAGAGTTGGTGTTGATTATTTTGGTGATGGTGTTACAGTTAAAAATGATTGTTTGGTTTTGGGTTTTGTTTTTCCTTTCCCTGAATAAAAGATGAATATACAGGTGATACGAGAGGCATCGGCCTGGTTACGCCGGGAAGGAAAACAAGTGGTGTAAGTTTAAGGGCAAATAATGCCTACGGTGATATAAAATGTAATTTTCTTGGGAAATGAGGACGACACAGAGACCCTAGCGAGGTTAAAATTATGGGATTAATTTGCTGGATTCGGAGAGAAATCGAGATAATATTGCTCACCACTATGATTTTTGATACGATAAGCGGAGTTATTCGCATCAACAGGAGGGACTGTAGAATTCGCAATATATCGCGATTTTATTAATAAGGAGAAAACACAGAGTTTCGTTCAAACAGCTTTTATTTCAGCAGAATGCTGCCAGGTTTAAAGTGGACACAAGCAGCCTGTAAAATGGCCGCCGCACCTCGTGACAGAACATTCTAGACTTTTCAACAGGCAGACAAGATGGCGTTCCAATAAACATTTGTGCAAGATCGATTAAGATTCAGCACAGTGAAGATAATACACGAGACATTATGGGTTTGCAGTATACACATAAATACTGAAATCGGTCTCCCAGGTACAAATGAAAGCCATTGTACCGAGTAATCAAGGGCCCATCCAAAAGACATTAATATGTAAAATCCCAACGACTCTACGATGAGAGAGCCGTTAACAGGTAGTTATACAAAACACTTGGAAGCCCCACAACCCCTCCAGGGAGAACACCGACCGATTTAACAATGGGAGAAATATTAACAGGTACTCAGACATTTACGAGTAGCCCCGAAACCCATTAAGAACGGAGATCACCCATACAAGACATTTGAGCGCCAGACCCTAAACAAAAGAATGGACATTAAGGTTGGGCGGGAAACGGAAGATTTTGCACTATAATTGCAGGCTCCAAACCGTCCATCTTTCTCTGATCATCGTGGCTGCTCCTGTGCTCTTATCTTATTTCGTAACCTCGTGGCTGCTCCTGTGTACTCGTAGTCGGGCTCCTGCTGGCCTGTTGCCTCTTTGAAAAAAGAACTGTTGAACTTTCTGATCCATTCGGATCTACCTCGTGTCGCGTAACGAAGACCTATGTTGGTAACTGGCAGCGGAACCAAAGGCCCGAGATGAGATGAGATGAGATGAGATGAGATGAGAAGAGAGGAAGACCATATCCATCGCCACGGTCAGTAAATCCCGACCGCGCCTGTAGGTCGAATAGCCAAGTTTTCCTTGCCAGGAAGACTTCTTCGAACTTGCAAAGAACATATCACATCGATGATATTAACTGAACTGTGCTCGGAAGAGTACCTGTTAAACCAACCAACACAGGTCTTCATCACAGCAGACGGTCCAGCCTGCTAGCCGGAGCAGCAGAAGCAAGTAAACAAGTGGGACCAGGAGATCTCCTGACCGACACGTGGGTGCTGCGGTGAAAAACATCCGATCAGCTATTCGGAATTTCTCCGAGTTATCACGAGTGGTGAGCATGAGTCTCGAAATCCTACGAATCTAGTTAGGATAGATATTGATAGGGGAGGGTTTAAGGATTAAGGATATTTGTAATGTGTGCCCCTATTTACTATGTGCCGTTCGTTCCTCGTTTCCCTAAGATCGACTATATAACTGCTTGTAAGATTGTACTGTCATTAATCTGTGCTTATGACATGTATTTCATAATCTTAAGTATCATGCAATAAAGATTTTCCATTTCGTACCATTCAACCGAGTCTACATGAGTTTCATCTCCATTACTGCTCTCGCATCTAAGTCCAGTGTCTAGAACCGTAAGGGCGAGTGATTCGAACCACTCACAGGTGTGTCTAGTGTTCCCAGACTGGCTGGAGACCAGAACAGGCAACAAGGCCTAGACCCGCACTGACATACAGGCTGCACAGAGCCGCGTGAATCTCACAGGCTGCGAGACACGCAGGGTCAGAATCCCTTACAGAAAATGGCGACCGCGGCAGGACACTGGCAGCGAGAGGGTAGTGTGTTAGACTTTGGAATGACTGTACGAAATGTTATGCAGGAAAAGATAGCAGATTATGTGTTCGGAAAGGTTAATCTAACTAAGAAGTGGATAAGTGAATTGTTAGCGGATAAAAGCCCGCTAGAGGCAGCCGAAAGGTGGACAGATAGTAAAGAACATAAAAAGACACTTGAGAAAGCAGTCTGGCTTATGTGTTACAAAAGGCAGGTTCAGATTTCAAACCAGACCATTACAGCGCTAGTAGCTCGAATCAGTCATTTAGAGGGAGAAATGGATGAGAAGGTTTCTGGAGGGGAGGTGCTCATTAAGAATTTAAATGAGTTGCACCAAGAAAGCCAGGAAATCTCCAGTCACCTTAAAACAAGGATAGATTATCTCGAGTGCCAGGTCACTGAGGCAAAGTTAAATGAGAGCAGGTTAAAGGAAAGATGTAGCCGCCAAGCTGCCCAGATAAGAACTTAAGAAGAGAGCTTGACGGGGGTTAGGGCGGCATATAAGTTGGCCCTTGAGGATAAGTTTGAGGGAGCCGACCATAGCGCCTGCCAAAGGGAGATAGAGCACCTCAAGAAGGCCGTAAACAAAGTGAACGGCATGGTGTGCCTGATCAGTCCGTCAGCACACCAGCCGTTAGTAGGTGAGAAGTTTAAGAAATCCCCACCAAGTAAAGCAGAGGAAGTAGTAGCCACTGCGCCCTCCGCGCCACCCAGCTATTCGGAAACCTGGGTAAGGGAGGAAGCAATGGAAGAAACGAAAGAGCCCATTGAGAAAGAAGTGGGAAAGGGACCGTTGTATCCAGTAACGGGTATTAAAAGGGGCCCAAACAGAAACGGTGGGGAAGAACCAGGGGATCTCCTCGGACAGCTTGTGTTGCCTCACAGCTCACACCAGCTGAGAGCTATGATAAATCACGTACGGAAGCTGACCGAGTCAGACGACCCTTCCGTACATTTCAGAGAAGTTGAGCAAGCCGCAGCCATTAACGGCTGCGATGATGGGGAAACAGCAAAAATGCTGCTGTTCTCATTAGACAGCTCGGTCCTTCAGTGTCTCTCGGGCGAGAGCAAGAGGGGAACCAAGACTTATGAGGAATTGAGGGACGAGGTCCTGGAAATGTTGGGGGCGAACGATGAAGGTCCGTTTGCTAGGGTGGGACAGACAGTGCAGATGGAGGGAGAACCCCCGAAGGTTTTTGCCGACAGGCTGTGGCCAGTATATGAGCGCAGCTGTCTAGGTGCGCCTGAGCGCGAAGATGTGGAAGGCACCGCTTTAACTCATTGGCTTAGGTGCATAATAGCCAACAGTTTACCAGCCGTCAGAGAGCAGGCAAAAGCATGGTTTGATCCCAATGACCCCAACATTACGGAAGAGTCGGTCTTGAATCGACTCACGTTAGGATATCGCAATATAAGGGGTATGGCAACACGTCCCCTTAAGGGAAGAGTACATGAGGTACGACCCGCAGCCCCGTATCAAAGAGAGTGGCATCAGGAGGGTAATCGCGCCCCACAGGCAGGTAATGCTTGTTACGGGTGTGGGAAGACAGGGCACTGGCGCAAGCATTGCAGGAACCCTTGGAAGGATTCCAAGGATAAAAATCCCGCGGTGCGAGCCCAGGCGCCTGTCCCGGCTAAGGAAGCTAAGGCACCCACCCCTCCCGACGACATCGAAGTAGTGTTAGGAGCCATGCGCAATCTCTTGAGTGCACGTGGACAGGTGGCGGTCGCAACCGGCCCCGTAGGTGCCGCAGGACCGTCTAATAGTACCCCATGACTAGAACCCGCGCAGCCCGTCTACCTGTGTCCGCTTAGCTATGATGCGTGGAAGCGACCTTTGGTGGAGATGGAGGTAGAGAAACAGAGGGGTAGTTATTTGTTGGACACGGGAGCTTCTTGCACCATAATCCATACAGATAGCCCTTTTGACTCGCCGCTATCCACCAGGGTCCCATTCACGTTAGCGGGGTTCACAGGAAAAGAACAGGCTGGCACGTTCTCCCTTCCGCTATCCATTCGTTTAGGAACACTTCACCTTAAGTGGAAGTGTATACTGATGGAATGGCAGGAGGGGGGTGGAAGAGGTATTCTCGGGTCTGATCTTCTATCGGGACACGGGATCCTCGTGGACCTCAGAAATCACTGTCTCTGGGGGGCTAAGGGTGAAAAAGGCGAGGTAATAGTGATTCCGGGGGAGGAAGAAACAGGGGTCCTGTGTACCGTACAGCCATCCGGAGGCTACGACCTCAGGCTTATGGTCGCAGATGTCCCAACGGACATGCAAACGTACGTGTCAGATAATATGCACGCGTTTGCAACCCACAAGCACGATTGTGGGAGGGTTGTCGGGTTTGAGGTCAGCGTAGATGGGGACCCCATGACCCGACCCCAAAAGCAGTATAACTTCCCCAAAGAAGCAGAACCCGATATGGAGACAACAATGTCCTCCTTGGTGCAGCAGGGCGTGTTGAGGCCGATAGCCACACACGTGAACTCCCCATTATGGCCGGTTAGGAAGCCGGATAATTCGTGGAGAGCCACGGTGGACTACAGGGTCCTTAACAGTAACATTCCCGCCTGCGCGCCCACGGTAGCAGCAGTTGCTGACCTAATAGGGAGCATTCCAGCGTCCGCGACCACGTTCACGGTGCTGGATATCTCGAACGGTTTTTGGTCCATCCCGCTGAGGCGAGAGGACCAGTACAAGTTTGCCTTTACTTTCAAAGGACAACAGTACACATGGAACTGTCTGCCACAGGGTTTCCACAATAGCCCCAGTATTTTTCATCAGTGTATGGCAGGAAGTTTAAAGGAGTTTAGTCAGCCCAATCAGATAGTGCAGTATGTGAATGATTTGCTCCTATTTACGGACTCAAGGGAGGAGCATGGACCACTACTGGACGAGTTATTGGAGCTGTTAGCGAGAAAGGGTTTTAAAATAAATCCTAAGAAAGCACGTATCGGTCAGCGGGAAGTAAAATTCCTGGGACTGACCATACGCGCTGGGGAAAGAGCCATAGACAAAGCAAGGAGGGAGTCGGTGCAAGAATTACCGATTCCCAACAACGTAAGGGGTGTGAGGTCCTTCTTGGGACTGACCGGTTACTGCAGGGATTTTATCGAAGATTATGCGGCCACAGCAGCGCCGCTCCTCCGACTCCTCCATAAGGGGGTGGAGTGGTCTTGGGACGAGGGCTGCCAAGCAGCCTTCGAGAAGTTAAAAGGGATCTGCAGACCGCGCCAGCCTTAGGGGCCATAGATGGGGGGAAGGAGTTTTTCCTGGAGGTAGCTGCCAGCGGAGACAGCTTAAGCGCTGTGCTGCTCCAAGAGCGTCACGGCAAGCTGAGGCCGGTTGTCTATTCATCCAGGGTGTTAACGGATGTGGAGAGAAGTTTCTCCAATTGCGAAAGGCACCTTTTAGCCACGCATTGGGCTGTGAAAAGATCAGCGATCTTCACAGGGCTCTCTCCCATCACTCTCCTCACACATCACACACCAACTAAGATGCTTCTGGATGGGAGGATTAAAGACGGGACCGTAAGCAGCGCACGCATTGCGCGTTGGACCCTTCTTCTCTCCCAGTTGGATCTTAGAGTAAAAGGTCTTTGCGAGCCCAGGCTTGCGGCCAATTTGGTATACCCCGGTACAGCCCACCGGTGTTCGGTGGAAGGGGTGTGGGACGTCAACATAGGTTTACGGGCCGGGATACATCCCACTGGGCGCGAGATTTATGTTGATGGGTCTAGCACAGTATCTGCTGGCGAGCGACTCACAGGGTGTGGAGTTTATGACCCTGCGGCAGACCTTGCCCTGGCGATCAAGCTCCCTAGCACCATGAGCGCGCAGCAAGCTGAGCTGTCTGCCGTGGTGTACGTTGTGACCCACCCAGACATTTTCCCAACCCCATACACAATTTGCTCGGACAGTATGTTCACCTGCAATTCGTGTACGGAATACCTGGCCATTTGGTCCCGCCGTGGATACACCTCCGCGGACGGGCGACCTTTAACGGTGAAGCCCTTGCTGGAAAAGATCTTAGCAGCAGCAGTAGGGGAGGAAGGAGAGATCTTCATCCATAAGGTGAAAGCTCACTCCTCCACAGAGCCCCGTGGGGAGGGCAACCAGCAGGCGGATGCGCTAGCCAGGGAAGGTGCCCGCAACGGCATTTTCTGGAACCCCTATGGGACCAGACCCATAGCAGCGATCCGAGGCAGGGACGGGAATCCCGGGAACACCAGGGTAGCATTGCCCCTAGACCTTAAGACCGTCCAAGCCCAGGATCCCGCCCTAAAAGCAGTCCTAAAAACCATTGCTGAGGGGAGGCAGGTAGAAGGTCCGTACAGTACGGCAACCCTCTCAGTTAAGGAAGGCATGCTGTTCCGCGAGGAGCAGTGGGTTGTGCCGCAGCAGCACAGGAGGGAATTCCTCCAGTTGGCTCACGAGGGACCAGGGGCAGGGCACCCCGGGCCCGAGGTTACCTGGCAACGGGTAGAACAAGCGGGATGGTGGCCAGGGCTCAGGGAACAAGTCCGCGAGTTCTGTGCAAACTGTCTTGTGTGCGCTGCAAACAACCCAGACCCCCAGAAAAGGAAGGTGCCCATGGGACACGTAAGAAGGGTAGAGGGACCATGGCAGTCGATACAGATCGACTATATAGGGCCCCTGCCCACCACCCAGGGAGGTTATAAGTACTGCCTCGTCCTGGTGGATGTGTTTTCCAAGTGGGTGGAAGCCTTCCCTTGTCGAACAGCTACGGCACTGGGTACAGCAAAAATCTTGGTCCGGGAAGTGTTCTCGCGGTGGGGACTTCCCCGTTTTGTGGAGTCAGACCAAGGGAGTCATTTCACTGGCCAGGTGATGCAGAACACCCTCATGCTTTTGGGCATTGAAGGGAAGTGGCACGTAGCACACAATCCCCAGTCATCCGGGATTGTTGAACGCATGAACCGGACCCTGAAGGAGAAATTGAGGAAAGAGACTAGGAACTCGCCCCAAAAATGGGCGGAGGTTCTGCCTTTAGTCCTCATGGGGGTCCGGGCCAGTCAGTCAAAAAGTACGGGGTACTCCCCGCACGAGGTAATGACTGGGAGGCTCATGCGAACCCCCACCCATGTGCTAGCACCGGTGCTCACTGAGGGTCAGCTCCAAGAGATAAGCAGGGACAAGTTCGCCCAGACTCTCTTGGAGCGCCTGAAGCAAGTTTATGAGCAGGCAGCTGGGAACATGGGAAGGCAGCATCAGGGCAATCGCTTGTTGCTGGAACCCCGCAAAACGCGGGAGTGGGAAGTAGGAGACCAGGTCATGGTCAGAAACTACGCCAGAGTAGGGAGTCTGGAACCACTGTATATGGGACCCTACAACATTGTAGACAAGGCGAGTCCCATGGTTTACGCCGTAAAAGTACCTCGGCGCACTAAGTGGTTCCACATAAACCAATGCAAACTGTACCAGCCAGGTGCGCAAGGGAAAACTACAGGGGTAAATCCCGCCAGTGGGAAAGCACAGCCCCAGGTAGGACCACAAGGCACACAGGCAGGCATAGCAGCTTGCATCAGGGGAAGGGACATCCCGGACGATCATGCAGCGTTTTTCTGGAATTGGGGGTTAGATGAGGAAGAATTCAGGGTACCCGGGTCAGATGAGGACAGTGCAGATGAGAATAGTGATGACGACGGGTGGTTTCTCAGGAACGGTCCCATTTACGATATGGAGGGAACGGGGGCTGCAGGTAGAGATCCACACAGGGTGGACACACAAGCTGCAGGTCCCGAAGACAGGAGGGAGGAGCTAGGGGAGGCAGGGCCAGCCGCTATGGGAGCACAGAGAGTACCGGTGTGGCTCCCAGAGATGTGGCCGCCCGCTTTGAACGTCCCGTCCTCGGGGGAGGCAGAGATCACGAGTGAAGGGCCGCCTGCTGGGCCGAGCAGGGCGGAGCCACAAACTGCAAGCCCCGAGGTTAGGGAGGCGGAGTCAGCGGAGGCGGAGCCAGCGACTGTGATGGAACCCCAGGTCATCCCGATGGAAGTCTCGGAACCCGGTCCGTCCGTCACGGAACCCCCGCCCATAGCAACTCCCCGTAGGTCAAGTAGAGAACCCCAGCCCAGGAGGATGTGGTCATGTCCCCAGACTGCCCCAAGGCGTAGAGTTAAGGTTAAGATAACCCAGATACAGGCCGGCCACATCGCAGCAGCAACAGGCTGCGGCAGATCAGAGGGAAGGGTCAGTGCCCTCCCACCGTCGGGAAGAGCTCGCAGCAGCCTTCTCAGAATTTAAAGGGGCCGCCCTGAGAACGGGCGGCACTGTAAAGTTATAAGTTTAAGTTTTAAGTTATAGTTCAAGGTTAAGTTTATAGTTTTTTTAATAAGGTTGAAGATTGTAGTGTTTTTTAACAGAAAACGATAAAATAATGGGAGCTTTAAAGATAGGTTTAGTTAAAGTTTATTCAGCGAACGTTGAAGTTTACGTGAGGCGAGGTCAGGGGACCCGCTCACCCTTCACAAAAGCCAGAGACTCTTGCGAGGCTGGCTACCTCATTCTATCTGATCACAGGAACCAAGGAAGGATGGAACGAATTCTAGTATTGCTCGTGGCAATCGGATGTGGATTGGCCTATCGAGGCCGCACCAAGGATGTCGTGGTGTTTGGATGTTCCGGGGACACGGCCCCCATCGCGGTGGATGGGACCGGAAGACGGGAGGCAGAGGAGACCAGCACCTATTTCCACAAGGGAAGGTGGCCAGGATGGCTGGGAACGAACTCAACGGAGTATTCTAGCACATCGGGGTTTGCCTACAAAGAGACTTCTTTACTGTGCCCCAAAGTAAGGATCATCGCACCCAGGATCAGCGTCACCGTCGGCAAACGGATTTGTTTGACTTGTAGTGGGAAGGTCCCATTGAGCCGATGGTGGTGGCTGCGAAAGCTGAGCAAAACTATGAGGAACTCTTCGGTCGAGTGGGAACGACTGGGTAATAATACCCATCGGACAATTACGGGGACAAACGGACAAGTGAAAGTCTGTTGGGACAAATGGTGGGAACCGGACGAGGGAATTTATGTATGTATGTGGGGGTCAAAGTACGTTTGCCCCAAAGGCATCTCCATATTTTTCATTAATCAATGGCAGGATAACGGACAGGGGATGAGGTGGGATGCGAGCACCAGGGGGTGCGGAGCCCCATTCTCCCCGATCCCAGTAAATGCCACTGAGCTCATTACGCGCCCACGCAAAGCCCCGCCCACGATTCCGGTAGTTCTAGCTGAGGAAGAAGGGTGCCCTAAAACTAGTAAGGGACCCGGGAATGGTTTGGTACTGGTCCCCACAGACCAGATACTATTTCAGGGAGTACATTACGCGGTGGCCTCGGTGATTTTAAATCTCACCGAGGTGCGGTTACCAGAGTGGTGCCCCAAAAAGACGGAACAGTTGTATCAGGTCTTGTTGACCAAGATGTTCAGACAATTTTACGAATTCGATTTCGTGGAAATTGATAAAACAAGTTTGTACACCGCACCACAGGAAGTTTTGAATCAAGCAGGGAGGCAAAGAAGGGGTTTGGTGAACGATGCGTTCACTGCTTTTAACACGGGTACATCTGTGGTCAACGGTCTAGACAGTGTGGAGCTGCAGACCCAGATTAATGGTTTAAAGACACAATTAAAAGACATTCTAACAGATGAGAATAAAGTGGTAGGGTCAGGTTTACACGAGGACCAAGCCATGACTCTCCATTTAAAGGAAATTATAGCAGAGTTGGAGAAACATGCAAAGACGGTAAATGCCCTGATTAGGGAAGATCGGAATGCATCCGATCAAGCTGCGCAGAACGAGGTGTGCGTGCTTTACGGGGCGTGGTTACTGGGCGAGGGCCGCAGTAATTTGGAGGATTTAAAACAAGGTTTGGTCCCGTCCTGGATAAGTAACAAACACCTGCGGGCGCTCCACCCTTTTCAGAACGCATTAAGTCCGTGCCAGCTCAGGCTAGCTTCAGAAGCTTACCCAGTCCCCGTGGACTGCGGACGATCAAACCATACTATTATGGGAATAGTATTACGCATGCCGGTTTTGGGCGACACAGCAAAGCCCGCCCCGGTGTATCGGGTAGAGAACATTGGTGTCATTCAGGGGGGAGCCCACATTCGTTATGCAGCGGTTCCACCTTACGTCATCCGCTGGGAGCAAACGATGACAGGTACAGATCTCTCTGGTTGTCGTGGCAGGGGAGCACACATAATACTGTGCCCCCAGCACTTGAATGCCTTTTAACACCACAGTGCGGGTTCAGAACGACTGGCGCCAAGTCCATGAATTGCACCATGGAGGCAATGGCACAAGATCATGTGCCTCCGCAGGTAGCATACATCGGGGGTGGAACATATTGTGTTACCACTGCAGCGCAACACTACCAGCATGGAAACCGTAGCCGGTGTCCGGTGAGTGACAGCAGTTTCTGTTTTAAACCCAGGGCGGAAGTTCAAGTAGCACAACAGCGAATTATCCCAATCCCTGAACCATCCACTGTTCATCTCACAGTAAAAGAGAATTTCACCGACTTGCAGCGATTCGTCGCGCATTTTGGATACCTCATTCCCCCTCTCCCTGAACACCTCACCAAACTTTTAAAAGCCGTCGCGGTGTCACAGAAACATTTTTACACATTAGAGCAGAAAACTGTCGAAATAGGAACAGACATTTTGGATATAGTGATTCCACCGTGGTGGAATCTGTTCACTAATATTGAAGTGCCTTCATGGATCAGAATAGCCTCCCACATTTTAGTCGTATGTCAAGTGTTTATTGTAGTGTACCTATTGGTCGTACATTGTAAAAGAGACAAGCGCCTCACCAAGCATGAAAACACGGGAGAGTGGCGAGAACGTTACGTGCGCGTGCACGATGAAAGCACCGTGTGATCGGAAAATGGCGTCATTCCCGCTCGCCACGTGCGCCGCGGAAGTTTGTACTCGATCATGATTCTCAGAGATTGTACATACGTTGGGAACTCGACATGTTTTAAGAGTTGGTGTTGATTATTTTGGTGATGGTGTTACAGTTAAAAATGATTGTTTGGTTTTGGGTTTTGTTTTTCCTTTCCCTGAATAAAAGATGAATATACAGGTGATACGAGAGGCATCGGCCTGGTTACGCCGGGAAGGAAAACAAGTGGTGTAAGTTTAAGGGCAAATAATGCCTACGGTGATATAAAATGTAATTTTCTTGGGAAATGAGGACGACACAGAGACCCTAGCGAGGTTAAAATTATGGGATTAATTTGCTGGATTCGGAGAGAAATCGAGATAATATTGCTCACCACTATGATTTTTGATACGATAAGCGGAGTTATTCGCATCAACAGGAGGGACTGTAGAATTCGCAATATATCGCGATTTTATTAATAAGGAGAAAACACAGAGTTTCGTTCAAACAGCTTTTATTTCAGCAGAATGCTGCCAGGTTTAAAGTGGACACAAGCAGCCTGTAAAATGGCCGCCGCACCTCGTGACAGAACATTCTAGACTTTTCAACAGGCAGACAAGATGGCGTTCCAATAAACATTTGTGCAAGATCGATTAAGATTCAGCACAGTGAAGATAATACACGAGACATTATGGGTTTGCAGTATACACATAAATACTGAAATCGGTCTCCCAGGTACAAATGAAAGCCATTGTACCGAGTAATCAAGGGCCCATCCAAAAGACATTAATATGTAAAATCCCAACGACTCTACGATGAGAGAGCCATTAACAGGTAGTTATACAAAACACTTGGAAGCCCCACAACCCCTCCAGGGAGAACACCGACCGATTTAACAATGGGAGAAATATTAACAGGTACTCAGACATTTACGAGTAGCCCCGAAACCCATTAAGAACGGAGATCACCCATACAAGACATTTGAGCGCCAGACCCTAAACAAAAGAATGGACATTAAGGTTGGGCGGGAAACGGAAGATTTTGCACTATAATTGCAGGCTCCAAACCGTCCATCTTTCTCTGATCATCGTGGCTGCTCCTGTGCTCTTATCTTATTTCGTAACCTCGTGGCTGCTCCTGTGTACTCGTAGTCGGGCTCCTGCTGGCCTGTTGCCTCTTTGAAAAAAGAACTGTTGAACTTTCTGATCCATTCGGATCTACCTCGTGTCGCGTAACGAAGACCTATGTTGGTAACTGGCAGCGGAACCAAAGGCCCGAGATGAGATGAGATGAGATGAGATGAGAAGAGAGGAAGACCATATCCATCGCCACGGTCAGTAAATCCCGACCGCGCCTGTAGGTCGAATAGCCAAGTTTTCCTTGCCAGGAAGACTTCTTCGAACTTGCAAAGAACATATCACATCGATGATATTAACTGAACTGTGCTCGGAAGAGTACCTGTTAAACCAACCAACACAGGTCTTCATCACAGCAGACGGTCCAGCCTGCTAGCCGGAGCAGCAGAAGCAAGTAAACAAGTGGGACCAGGAGATCTCCTGACCGACACGTGGGTGCTGCGGTGAAAAACATCCGATCAGCTATTCGGAATTTCTCCGAGTTATCACGAGTGGTGAGCATGAGTCTCGAAATCCTACGAATCTAGTTAGGATAGATATTGATAGGGGAGGGTTTAAGGATTAAGGATATTTGTAATGTGTGCCCCTATTTACTATGTGCCGTTCGTTCCTCGTTTCCCTAAGATCGACTATATAACTGCTTGTAAGATTGTACTGTCATTATACCGGGATAAAGCGATTACACAGGGATATATCAATTTCACAGGGATATCGAATACACCAAGATATCGATTACACTGGGATAAATCGATTACACAAGGATATATCGAATACACAGGGTTTTATCAAATACACAGGGATTTATCAAATACACAGTGATATTAATTTCCCAGGGATATATCAATTGCACAGCGATATCGATTACGCCGAGATAGCGATTACACCGAGATATCGATTAAACAAAGATATATTGATAACACAGCGATGTATTGATTACACAGGGATATATCGATTACACAGGGATAGCGATTACACCGAGATATCGATTAAACAAGGATATATTGATTACACAGCGATGTATTGATTACACAGGGATATATCGATTACACAGGGTAATATCGATTACATAGGGATTTCGCGTTTACACAGAAATGTATCGATTATACAGAGATATATCCATTACTCAGCTATATATCGATTACATAGGGATAACGATTACACAGAGATTTATCGATTTCACAGGGATACACTGATTACATTGAGATATCGATTACCCGGGAATATATCGATTACACAGGGATATTTTGATTAAACAGGGATATCGAATACACCGAGATATCGATTCCACTGGGATATATCGAAAACACAGGGATATATCGATTACACAGCCATATATCGATTACACAAGGATATATCGATTACACAGGGATATATCGATTACACAGCCATATATCGATTACACAGGGATATATCGATTACACAGAGATATATTGATTACACAGGGATATAGCGATTGCACAGGAATATATCGATTACACAAGGATGTATCGATTACACCAAAATATCGATTACACAGGGATATATCGATTTCACAGGGATATGTCGATTACACAGGGATATATTGATTGCACAGAGATATATCGATTACACAGGGATATTTCAATTTCACAGGGATATCGAATACACCGAGATAGCGATTACACTGGGATATATCGAAAACACTGGGATATGTCGATTACACAGGGATTTATCAAATACACAGGGATTTATCAAATACACAGTGATATTCATTTCCCAGGGATATATCGATTGCACAGCGATATCGATTACGCCGAGATAGCGATTACACCGAGATATCGATTAAACAAAGATATATTGATAACACAGCGATGTATTGATTACACAGGGATATATCGATTACACAGGGATATCAATTACACCGAGATATCGATTACACAGGGACATATCGATTACATAGGGATATCGATTACACAGAGATTTATCGATTTCACAGGGATATATTGATTACATAGGGATATTGATTACACAGTGTTTTATCGATTTCACAGGGATATGTCGATTACACAGGGGTATATGATTACACTGCGATATCTATTACACAGGGCTATATCGATTACAGTGAGATATTCAGTCCACAGGGATATTCCGATTACACTGAGATATCAATTACACAGGGATATATCGATTCGACATAGATATCAATTACACAGGAATATATTGATCGACATAGATATCGATTAGACAGAGATATATCGATTACACTGAGATATCGATTACACGGGAATATATTGATTACACAAGGATGTATCGATTACAACGAGATATCAATTACACAGAGATATATTGATAGCACAGGGATATATCGATTACACAGGGATATATCGAATACACAGGGATATGTCGATGACACAGGGATATATCGAATACACAGGGATATATCTATTACACAGGGATATATCGATTACACAGGAATATATCAATTACACAGTGCTAAAGCGATTACATAGGGTTTGATCGATTACACAGGGTTTTATCGAATACACAGGGATTTATCGATTACACAGAGATATATAGAATACACGGGGAGTTGTCGATATCACAGGAATATATCAATTACACAGTGATAAAGCGATAACACAGGGATATATTGAATACACAGTGATATTGATTTCCCAAGGATATCATTTAGACCGAGATATCGATTACGCAGGGATATATCGATTGCACAGGGATATATCGATTACACAGGGATAGATCGATTACACAGGGATATTTCAATTATACAGGGATATATCGATTACACAGCGATATATCGATTACACAGGGATATTTCAATTACACAGGGATATATCAATTACACAGTGCTAAAGCGATTACATCGGGTTTGATCGATTACACAGGGTTTTATCGATTGCACAGAGATATATAGAATACACGGGGAGTTGTTGATATCACAGGAATATATCAATTACACAGTGATAAAGCCATAACACAGGGATATATTGAATACACAGTGATATTGATTTCCCAAGGATATCAATTACACCGAGATATCGATTACGCAGGGATATATCGATTGCACAGGGATATATCGATTGCACAGGGATATATCGATTACACAGGGATATTTCAATTATACAGGGATATATCGAGTACCCAGGGATAGATCGATTACACAGGGAAATTTCAATTATACAGGGATATATCAATTACACAGCGATATATCGATTACACAGGGATATTTCAATTATACAGGGATATATCGATTAGACAGGAATATTTCAATTTCACAGGGATATCGAATACACCGAGATATCGATTAGACCGAGATATCGATTACGCAGGGATATATCGATTACACAGGGATTTATCGATTACACAGCGATATATCGATTACACAGGGATGTATCGATTACACAGCGATATATCGATTACACAGGGATATTTCAATTATACAGGGATATAACGATTAGACAGGGATATTTCAATTTCACAGGGATATCGAATACACCGAGATATCGATTACACTCAGATAAATCGATTACACAGGGATATATCGAAAACAAAGGGATATGTCGTTTACACAGGGTTTTATCGATTACACAAGGTTATATCGATTACACAGGGATAAAGCAATTACACAGGGTTTTATCGATTACACAGGGTTTTATCGATTACACAGGGATATATCGAATAGACAGGGATATGTCAATTACACTGAGATATCGATTTCACAGGGAAATGCCGATTACACCGAGATATCGATTACACTGTGATATATCGATTACACAGGGTATTATCAAATACACAGTGATATTAATTTCCCAGGGATATATCAATTGCACAGCGATATCGATTACGCCGAGATAGCGATTACACCGAGATATCGATTAAACAAAGATATATTGATAACACAGCGATGTATTGATTACACAGGGATATATCGATTACACAGGGATAGCGATTACACCGAGATATCGATTAAAAAAGGATATATTGATTACACAGCGATGTATTGATTACACAGGGATATATCGATTGCACAGGGTAATATCGATTACATAGGGATTTCGCGTTTACACAGAAATGTATCGATTATACAGAGATATATCCATTACTCAGCTATATATCGATTACATAGGGATAACGATTACACAGAGATTTATCGATTTCACAGGGATACACCGATTACATTGAGATATCGATTACCCGGGATTATATCGATTACACAGGGATATTTTGATTAAACAGGGATATCGAATACACCGAGATATCGATTCCACTGGGATATATCGAAAAAATTGAGAGGTCGCACAACACCAGGTTATAGTCCAACAGTTTTATTTGAAATCACAAGCTTTCGGAGCTATCGATTTGCTCCTTCCTCAGGTGAAGTAAATTAGATACAGAATCTCCAAAGCATATATAGATGGAAAACAAAGAATGTGTACTTTACAATTGCAGACCAATACATATATCGAAAACACAGGGATATATCGATTACACAGCCATATATCGATTACACAAGGATATATCGATTACACAGGGATATATCGATTACACAAGGATATATTGATTACACAGGGATATATCGATTACACAGCCATATATCGATTACACAGGGATATATCGATTACACAGAGATATATTGATTACACAGAGATATATTGATTACACAGGGATATAGCGATTGCACAGGATAATATCGATTACACAAGGATGTATCGATTACACCAAAATATCGATTACACAGGGATATATCGATTCCACTGGGATATATCGATTACACAAGGATATATCGATTACACAGGGATATATCGATTACACAAGGATATATCGATTACACAAGGATATATCGATTACACAGGGATATATCGATTACACAGAGATATATTGATTACACAGGGATATAGCGATTGCACAGGAATATATCGATTACGCAAGGATGTATCGAGTACACCGAAATATCGATTACACAGGGATATATCGATTACACAGGGATATATCGATTACACAAGGATATATCGATTTCACAGGGATATGTCGATTACACAGGGATATATCGATTACACAGGGATATATCGATTACACAGGGATATATCGATTTCACAGGGATATGTCGATTACACAGGGATATATCGATTACACAGGGATATAGCGATTACACAGGGATATATTGATTGCACAGAGATATATCGATTACACAGGGATATTTCAATTTCACAGGGATATCGAATACACCGAGATATCGATTACACTGGGATATATCGAAAACACTGGGATATGTCGATTACACAGGGATTTATCAAATACACAGGGATTTATCAAATACACAGTGATATTCATTTCCCAGGGATATATCGATTGCACAGCGATATCGATTACGCCGAGATAGCGATTACACCGAGATATCGATTAAACAAAGATATATTGATAACACAGCGATGTATTGATTACACAGGGATATATCGATTACACAGGGATATCGATTACACTGAGATATCGATTACACAGGGACATATCGATTACATAGGGATATCGATTACACAGAGATTTATCGATTTCACAGGGATATATTGATTACATAGGGATATTGATTACACAGTGTTTTATCGATTTCACAGGGATATGTCGATTACACAGGGGTATATGATTACACTGCGATATCTATTACACAGGGCTATATCGATTACAGTGAGATATTCATTCCACAGGGATATTCCGATTACACTGAGTTATCAATTACACAGGGATATATCGATTCGACATAGATATCAATTACACAGGAATATATTGATCGACATAGATATCGATTAGACAGAGATATATCGATTACACTGAGATATCGATTACACGGGAATATATTGATTACACAAGGATGTATCGATTACAACGAGATATCAATTACACAGAGATATATTGATAGCACAGGGATATATCGATTACACAGGGATATATCGAATACACAGGGATATGTCGATGACACAGGGATATATCGAATACACAGGGATATATCAATTACACAGGGATATATCGATTACACAGGAATATATCAATTACACAGTGCTAAAGCGATTACATAGGGTTTGATATATTACACAGGGTTTTATCGATTACACAGGGATTTATCGATTACACAGAGATATATAGAATACACGGGGAGTTGTCGATATCACAGGAATATATCAATTACACAGTGATAAAGCGATAACACAGGGATATATTGAATACACAGTGATATTGATTTCCCAAGGATATCATTTACACCGAGATATCGATTACACAGGGATAGATCGATTGCACAGGGATATTTCAATTATACAGGGATATATCGATTACACAGCGATATATCGATTACACAGGGATATTTCAATTATACAGGGATATATCGATTAGACAGGGATATTTCAATTTCACAGGGATATCGAATACACCGAGATATCGATTAGACCGAGATATCGATTACGCAGGGATATATCGATTACACAGGGATTTATCGATTACACAGCGATATATCGATTACACAGGGATTTATCGATTACACAGCGATATATCGATTACACAGGGATATTTCAATTATACAGGGATATATCGATTAGACAGGGATATTTCAATTTCACAGGGATATCGAATACACCGAGATATCGATTAGACCGAGATATCGATTACGCAGGGATATATCGATTACACAGGGATTTATCGATTACACAGCGATATATCGATTACACAGGGATTTATCGATTACACAGCGATATATCGATTACACAGGGATATTTCAATTATACAGGGATATATCGATTAGACAGGGATATTTCAATTTCACAGGGATATCGAATACACCGAGATATCGATTACACTCAGATAAATCGATTACACAGGGATATATCGAAAACACAGGGATATGTCGTTTACACAGGGTTTTATCGATTACACAAGGTTATATCGATTACACAGGGATAAAGCAATTACACAGGGTTTTATCGATTACACAGGGTTTTATCGATTACACAGCGATATATTGAATAGACAGGGATATGTCAATTACACTGAGATATCGATTTCACAGGGAAATGCCGATTACACCGAGATATCGATTACACTGTGATATATCGATTACACAGGGAATTATCAAATACACAGGATATATCGATTCCACAAGGATATATCGAATACACAGGGATATGTCAATTACACAGGGATATAGCGATTACACAGGGATATATCGATTACACAGAGATATATTGATTGCACAGGGATATATCAATTACACACGGATATCGATTACACTGAGAAATATCGATTATATAGAAAGATATCGAACACAGAGATATATCCATTACACAGCGATATATCGATTACACAGGGATATATTGATTACATAGGGATATTGATTACACAGTGTTTTATCGATTTCACAGGGATATATCGATTACAGTGAGATATCGATTCCACAGGGATATATCGATTACACTGAGATATCGATTACCCGGGAATATATCGATTACACAAGGATGTATCGATTACAACGAGATATCAGTTACACAGAGATATAGCGATTACAGAGGGATATATTGATTACACAAGGATATAGCGATTCCACTGGGATATATCGAAAACACAGGGATATATCGATTACACAGCCATATATCGATTACACAAGGATATATCGATTACACAATGATATATCGATTACACAAGGATATATTGATTACACAGGGATATATCGATTACACAGCCATATATCGATTACACAGGGATATATCGATTACACAGAGATATATTGATTACACAGGGATATAGCGATTGCACAGGATAATATCGATTACACAAGGATGTATCGATTACACCAAAATATCGATTACACAGGGATATATCGATTCCACTGGGATATATCGATTACACAAGGATATATCGATTACACAGGGATATATCGATTACACAAGGATATATCGATTACACAAGGATATATCGATTACACAGGGATATATCGATTACACAGAGATATATTGATTACACAGGGATATAGCGATTGCACAGGAATATATCGATTACACAAGGATATATCGATTACACAAGGATATATCGATTACACAGGGATATATCGATTACACAGGGATATATCGATTACACAGGGATATATCGATTACACAGGGATATATCGATTTCACAGGGATATGTCGATTACACAGGGATATATCGATTACACAGGGATATAGCGATTATACAGGGATATATTGATTGCACAGAGATATATCGATTACACAGGGATATTTCAATTTCACAGGGATATCGAATACACCGAGATATCGATTACACTGGGATATATCGAAAATACTGGGATATGTCGATTACACAGGGATTTATCAAATACACAGGGATTTATCAAATACACAGTGATATTCATTTCCCAGGGATATATCGATTGCACAGCGATATCGATTACGCCGAGATAGCGATTACACCGAGATATCGATTAAACAAAGATATATTGATAACACAGCGATGTATTGATTACACAGGGATATATCGATTACACAGGGATATCGATTACACTGAGATATCGATTACACAGGGACATATCGATTACATAGGGATATCGATTACACAGAGATTTATCGATTTCACAGGGATATATTGATTACATAGGGATATTGATTACACAGTGTTTTATCGATTTCACAGGGATATGTCGATTACACAGGGGTATATGATTACACTGCGATATCTATTACACAGGGCCATATCGATTACAGTGAGATATTCATTCCACAGGGATATTCCGATTACACTGAGATATCAATTACACAGGGATATATCGATTCGACATAGATATCAATTACACAGGAATATATTGATCGACATAGATATCGATTAGACAGAGATATATCGATTACACTGAGATATCGATTACACGGGAATATATTGATTACACAAGGATGTATCGATTACAACGAGATATCAATTACACAGAGATATATTGATAGCACAGGGATATATCGATTACACAGGGATATATCGAATACACAGGGATATGTCGATGACACAGGGATATATCGAATACACAGGGATATATCAATTACACAGGGATATATCGATTACACAGGAATATATCAATTACACAGTGCTAAAGCGATTACATAGGGTTTGATATATTACACAGGGTTTTATCGATTACACAGGGATTTATCGATTACACAGAGATATATAGAATACACGGGGAGTTGTCGATATCACAGGAATATATCAATTACACAGTGATAAAGCGATAACACAGGGATATATTGAATACACAGTGATATTGATTTCCCAAGGATATCATTTACACCGAGATATCGATTACACAGGGATAGATCGATTGCACAGGGATATTTCAATTATACAGGGATATATCGATTACACAGCGATATATCGATTACACAGGGATATTTCAATTATACAGGGATATATCGATTAGACAGGGATATTTCAATTTCACAGGGATATCGAATACACCGAGATATCGATTAGACCGAGATATCGATTACGCAGGGATATATCGATTACACAGGGATTTATCGATTACACAGCGATATATCGATTACACAGGGATTTATCGATTACACAGCGATATATCGATTACACAGGGATATTTCAATTATACAGGGATATATCGATTAGACAGGGATATTTCAATTTCACAGGGATATCGAATACACCGAGATATCGATTAGACCGAGATATCGATTACGCAGGGATATATCGATTACACAGGGATTTATCGATTACACAGCGATATATCGATTACACAGGGATTTATCGATTACACAGCGATATATCGATTACACAGGGATATTTCAATTATACAGGGATATATCGATTAGACAGGGATATTTCAATTTCACAGGGATATCGAATACACCGAGATATCGATTACACTCAGATAAATCGATTACACAGGGATATATCGAAAACACAGGGATATGTCGTTTACACAGGGTTTTATCGATTACACAAGGTTATATCGATTACACAGGGATAAAGCAATTACACAGGGTTTTATCGATTACACAGGGTTTTATCGATTACACAGGGATATATCGAATAGACAGGGATATGTCAATTACACTGAGATATCGATTTCACAGGGAAATGCCGATTACACCGAGATATCGATTACACTGTGATATATCGATTACACAGGGAATTATCAAATACACAGGATATATCGATTCCACAAGGATATATCGAATACACAGGGATATGTCAATTACACAGGGATATAGCGATTACACAGGGATATATCGATTACACAGAGATATATTGATTGCACAGGGATATATCAATTACACACGGATATCGATTACACTGAGAAATATCGATTATATAGAAAGATATCGAACACAGAGATATATCCATTACACAGCGATATATCGATTACACAGGGATATATTGATTACATAGGGATATTGATTACACAGTGTTTTATCGATTTCACAGGGATATATCGATTACAGTGAGATATCGATTCCACAGGGATATATCGATTACACTGAGATATCGATTACCCGGGAATATATCGATTACACAAGGATGTATCGATTACAACGAGATATCAGTTAAACAGAGATATAGCGATTACAGAGGGATATATTGATTACATAAGGATATAGCGATTCCACTGGGATATATCGAAAACACAGGGATATATCGATTACACAGCCATATATCGATTACACAAGGATATATCGATTACACAGGGATATATCGATTACACAAGGATATATTGATTACACAGGGATATATCGATTACACAGCCATATATCGATTACACAGGGATATATCGATTACACAGAGATATATTGATTACACAGGGATATAGCGATTGCACAGGATAATATCGATTACACAAGGATGTATCGATTACACCAAAATATCGATTACACAGGGATATATCGATTCCACTGGGATATATCGATTACACAAGGATATATCGATTACACAGGGATATATCGATTACACAAGGATATATCGATTACACAAGGATATATCGATTACACAGGGATATATCGATTACACAGAGATATATTGATTACACAGGGATATAGCGATTGCACAGGAATATATCGATTACACAAGGATGTATCGAGTACACCGAAATATCGATTACACAGGGATATATCGATTACACAGGGATATATCGATTACACAAGGATATATCGATTTCACAGGGATATGTCGATTACACAGGGATATATCGATTACACAGGGATATATCGATTACACAGGGATATATCGATTACACAGGGATATATCGATTTCACAGGGATATGTCGATTACACAGGGATATATCGATTACACAGGGATATAGCGATTACACAGGGATATATTGATTGCACAGAGATATATCGATTACACAGGGATATTTCAATTTCACAGGGATATCGAATACACCGAGATATCGATTACACTGGGATATATCGAAAACACTGGGATATGTCGATTACACAGGGATTTATCAAATACACAGGGATTTATCAAATACACAGTGATATTCATTTCCCAGGGATATATCGATTGCACAGCGATATCGATTACGCCGAGATAGCGATTACACCGAGATATCGATTAAACAAAGATATATTGATAACACAGCGATGTATTGATTACACAGGGATATATCGATTACACAGGGATATCGATTACACTGAGATATCGATTACACAGGGACATATCGATTACATAGGGATATCGATTACACAGAGATTTATCGATTTCACAGGGATATATTGATTACATAGGGATATTGATTACACAGTGTTTTATCGATTTCACAGGGATATGTCGATTACACAGGGGTATATGATTACACTGCGATATCTATTACACAGGGCTATATCGATTACAGTGAGATATTCATTCCACAGGGATATTCCGATTACACTGAGATATCAATTACACAGGGATATATCGATTCGACATACATATCAATTACACAGGAATATATTGATCGACATAGATATCGATTAGACAGAGATATATCGATTACACTGAGATATCGATTACACGGGAATATATTGATTACACAAGGATATAGCGATTACACAAGGATATATCGATTACACAGGGATCTGGCGATTACACAGGGATATATTGATTACACAAGGATATAGCGATTACACAAGGATATATCGATTACACAGGGATCTGGCGATTACACAGGGATATATCAATTACACAGGGATATTTCGATTACACAGGGATATATCGATTACACAGGGATATAACGATGACACAGGTATATATCGAATACACGGGGAGTTGTCGATTACACAGGGATATATCAATTACACAGTGATAAAGCAATTACAGAGGGATATATTGAATACTCAGTGATATTGATTTCCCAAGGATATCAATTACACCGAGATATGGATTACACAGGGATATATCGATTACACAGGGATATATCGATTACACAGGGATATATCGATTACACAGAGGTATAGCGATTATACCGGGATAAAGCGATTACACAGGAATATATCAATTTCACAGGGATATCGAATACACCGAGATATCGATTACACTGCGATAAATCGATTACACAAGGATATATCGAATACACAGGGTTTTATCGAATACACAGGGATATGTCGATTGCACAGCGATATATCAATTACACAGGGAAAAAGCAATTACACAGGGTTTTATCGATTACACAGGGATATATCGAATACACAGGGAAATGCCGATTACACAGGGATATAACAATTACACAGAGATATATCGATTACACAGGGATATATCAATTACACAGGGAATTATCAAATACACAGGGATATATCGATTACACAGGGATATATCAATTTTACAGAGATATATCGATTACACCAAGATATCGATTACACATGGATATATCAATTACACAGGGATATATCGAAAACACTGGGATATGTCGATTACACAGGGATTTATCAAATACACAGTGATATTAATTTCCCAGGGATATATCAATTGCACAGCGATATCGATTACGCCGAGATAGCGATTACACCGAGATATCGATTAAACAAGGATATATTGATTACACAGCGATGTATTGATTACACAGGGATATATCGATTACACAGGGTAATATCGATTACATAGGGATATAGCGTTTACACAGAGATGTATCGATTATACAGAGATATATCCATTACTCAGCTATATATCGATTACATAGGGATAACGATTACACAGAGATTTATCGATTTCACAGGGATGCACAGATTACATTGAGATATCGATTACCCGGGAATATATCGATTACACAGGGATATTTTGATTAAACAGGGATATCGAATACACCGACATATCGATTCCACTGGGATATATCGAAAACACAGGGATATATCGATTACACAGCCATATATCGATTACACAAGGATATATCGATTACACAGGGATATATCGATTACACAAGGATATATCGATTACACAGGGATATATCGATTACACAGCCATATATCGATTACACACAGATATATCGATTCCACTGGGATATATCGATTACACAAGGATATATCGATTACACAGGGATATATCAATTACACAAGGATATATCGATTACACAAGGATATATCGATTACACAGGGATATATCGATTACACAGAGATATATTGATTACACAGGGATATAGCGATTGCACAGGAATATATCGATTACACAAGGATGTATCGATTACACCGAAATATCGATTACACAGGGATATATCGATTACACAGGGATATATCGATTTCACAGGGATATGTCGATTACACAGGGATATATCGATTACACAGGGATATCGATTACACAAGGATATATCGATTTCACAGGGATATGTCGATTACACAGGGATATATCGATTACACAAGGATATATCGATTTCACAGGGATATGTCGATTACACAGGGATATATCGATTACACAGGGATATATCGATTACACAGGGATATATCGATTACACAGGGATATATCGATTTCACAGGGATATGTCGATTACACAGGGAGATATCGATTACACAGAGATATATCGATTACACAGGGATATATCGATTACACAGGGATATATCGATTTCACAGGGATATGTCGATTACACAGGGATATATCGATTTCACAGGGATATGTCGATTACACAGGGATATATCGATTACACAGGAATATATCGATTACACAGGAATATATCGATTTCACAGGGATATATCGATTTCGCAGGGATATGTCGATTACACAGAGATATATCGATTACACAGGGATATAGCGATTTCACAGGGATATATCGATTACACAGGGATATATCGATAACACAGGGATATATCGATTTCACAGGGATATGTCGATTACACAGGGATATATCGATTACACAGGGATATAGCGATTACACAGGGATATTTCAATTTCACAGGGATATCGAATACACCGAGATATCGATTACACTGGGATATATCGAAAACACTGGGATATGTCGATTACACAGGGATTTATCAAATACACAGGGATTTATCAAATACACAGTGATATTCAAATCCCAGGGATATATCGATTGCACAGCGATATCGATTACGCCGAGATAGCGATTACACCGAGATATCGATTAAACAAAGATATATTGATAACACAGCGATGTATTGATTACACAGGGATATATCGATTACACAGGGATATCGATTACACCGAGATATCGATTACACAGGGACATATCGATTACATAGGGATATCGATTACACAGAGATTTATCGATTTCACAGGGATATATTGATTACATAGGGATATTGATTACACAGTGTTTTATCGATTTCACAGGGATATGTCGATTACACAGGGGTATATGATTACACTGCGATATCTATTACACAGGGCTATATCGATTACAGTGAGATATTCATTCCACAGTGATATTCCGATTACACTGAGATATCAATTACACAGGGATATATCGATTCGACATAGCTGTCAATTACACAGGAATATATTGATCGACATAGATATCGATTAGACAGAGATATATTGATTACACTGAGATATCGATTACACGGGAATATATTGATTACACAACGATGTATCGATTACAACGAGATATCAATTACACAGAGATATATTGATAGCACAGGGATATATCGATTACACAGGGATATATCGAATACACAGGGATATGTCGATTACACAGGGATATATCGAATACACAGGGATATATCAATTACACAGGGATATATCGATTACACAGGAATATATTGATTACACAGGGATATATCAATTACACAGTGCTAAAGCGATTACATCGGGTTTGATCGATTACACAGGGTTTTATCGATTACACAGAGATATATAGAATACACGGGGAGTTGTTGATATCACAGGAATATATCAATTACACAGTGATAAAGCCATAACACAGGGATATATTGAATACACAGTGATATTGATTTCCCAAGGATATCAATTACACCGAGATATCGATTACGCAGGGATATATCGATTGCACAGGGATATATCGATTGCACAGGGATATATCGAT
Source organism: Squalus acanthias (assembly GCA_030390025.1). Lineage (NCBI taxonomy): Eukaryota > Metazoa > Chordata > Chondrichthyes > Squaliformes > Squalidae > Squalus > Squalus acanthias. Next base: position 118,581,419 of record CM059427.1, on the reverse strand, counting down.
TACACAGGGATATTTCAATTATACAGGGATATATCGATTACACAGGGATAGATCGATTACACAGGGATATTTCAATTATACAGGGATATATCGATTACACAGCGATATATCGATTACACAGGGATATTTCAATTATACAGGGATATATCGATTAGACAGGGATATTTCGATTACACAGCGATATATCGATTACACAGGGATATATCGATTACACAGGGATATTTCAATTACACAGCGATATATCGCTTACACAGCGATATATCGATTACACAGGGATATTTCAATTATACAGGGATATATCGATTAGACAGGGATATTTCAATTTCACAGGGATATCGAATACACCGAGATATCGATTAGACCGAGATATCGATTACGCAGGGATATATCGATTACACAGGGATTTATCGATTACACAGCGATATATCGATTACACAGGGATTTATCGATTACACAGCGATATATCGATTACACAGGGATATTTCAATTATACAAGGATATATCGATTAGACAGGGATATTTCAATTTCACAGGGATATCGAATACACCGAGATATCGATTACACTCAGATAAATCGATTACACAGGGATATATCGAAAACACAGGGATATGTCGTTTACACAGGGTTTTATCGATTACACAAGGTTATATCGATTACACAGGGATAAAGCAATTACACAGGGTTTTATCGATTACACAGGGTTTTATCGATTACACAGGGATATATCGAATAGACAGGGATATGTCAATTACACGGAGATATCGATTTCACAGGGAAATGCCGATTACACCGAGATATCGATTACACTGTGATATATCGATTACACAGGGAATGATCAAATACACAGGGATATATCGATTCCACAAGGATATATCGAATACACAGGGATATGTCAATTACACAGGGATATAGCGATTACACAGGGATATATCGATTACACAGAGATATATTGATTGCACAGGGATATATCAATTACACACGGATATCGATTACACTGAGAAATATCGATTATATAGAAAGATATCGAACACAGAGATATATCCATTACACAGCGATATATCGATTACACAGGGATATATTGATTACATAGGGATATTGATTACACAGTGTTTTATCGATTTCACAGGGATATATCGATTACAGTGAGATATCGATTCCACAGGGATATATCGATTACACTGAGATATCGATTACCCGGGAATATATCGATTACACAAGGATGTATCGATTACAACGAGATATCAGTTACACAGAGATATAGCGATTATAGAGGGATATATTGATTACACAAGGATATAGCGATTACACAAGGATATATCGATTACACAGGGATATATCGATTACACAGGGATATATCGATTACACAAGGATATATTGATTACACAGCAAAGTTTGATCACATGGATATATCGATTAGACAGGGAAATGTCGATTACACAGAGATATATTGATTACACAGAGATATATCGATTACACAGGGATATGTCGATTATACAGGGATATATCGATTACACAGGGATATCGCGATTGCACAGGAATATACCGATTGCACAAGGATCAATCGATTACACCGAGATATATCGATTGCACAGGGATATAGCGATTAGACAGAGATATATCGCTTACACAGGGATATCGATTATACAGGGATATATCGATTACATAGGGATATCGATCACACAGAGATTTATTGATTTCACAGGGATATGTCGATTATACAGGGATATATCGATTACACAAGGATATATCGATTACACAAGGATATATCGATTACACAGGGATATATCGATTACACAGGGATATATCGATTACACAGGAATATATCGATTACACAAGGATATATCGATTACACAGGGATATATCGATTACACAGGGATATAGCGATTACACAAGGATATATCGATTACACAGGGATCTGGCGATTACACAGGGATATATCAATTACACAGGGATATTTCGATTACACAGGGATATATCGATTACACAGGGATATAACGATGACACAGGTATATATCGAATACACGGGGAGTTGTCGATTACACAGGGATATATCAATTACACAGTGATAAAGCAATTACAGAGGGATATATTGAATACTCAGTGATATTGATTTCCCAAGGATATCAATTACACCGAGATATGGATTACACAGCGATATATCGATTACACAGGGATATATCGATTACACAGGGATATATCGATTACACAGAGGTATAGCGATTATACCGGGATAAAGCGATTACACAGGGATATATCAATTTCACAGGGATATCGAATACACCGAGATATCGATTACACTGCGATAAATCGATTACACAAGGATATATCGAATACACAGGGTTTTATCGAATACACAGGGATATGTCGATTGCACAGCGATATATCAATTACACAGGGATAAAGCAATTACACAGGGTTTTATCGATTACACAGGGATATATCGAATACACAGGGAAATGCCGATTACACAGGGATATATCAATTACACAGAGATATATCGATTACACAGGGATATATCGATTACACAGGGAATTATCAAATACACAGGGATATATCGATTACACAGGGATATATCAATTTTACAGAGATATATCGATTACACCAAGATATCGATTACACATGGATATATCAATTACACAGGGATATATCGAAAACACTGGGATATGTCGATTACACAGGGATTTATCAAATACACAGTGATATTAATTTCCCAGGGATATATCAATTGCACAGCGATATCGATTACGCCGAGATAGCGATTACACCGAGATATCGATTAAACAAAGATATATTGATAACACAGCGATGTATTGATTACACAGGGATATATCGATTACACAGGGATAGCGATTACACCGAGATATCGATTAAACAAGGATATATTGATTACACAGCGATGTATTGATTACACAGGGATATATCGATTACACAGGGTAATATCGATTACATAGGGATATAGCGTTTACACAGAGATGTATCGATTATACAGAGATATATCCATTACTCAGCTATATATCGATTACATAGGGATAACGATTACACAGAGATTTATCGATTTCACAGGGATACACCGATTACATTGAGATATCGATTACCCGGGAATATATCGATTACACAGGGATATTTTGATTAAACAGGGATATCGAATACACCGAGATATCGATTCCACTGGGATATATTGAAAACACAAGGATATATCGATTACACAGGGATATATCGATTACACAAGGATATATCGATTACACAGGGATATATCGATTACACAGCCATATATCGATTACACAGGGATATATCGATTCCACTCGGATATATCGATTACACAAGGATATATCGATTACACAGGGATATATCGATTACACAGTGATATATCGATTACACAAGGATATATCGATTACACAAGGATACATCGATTACACAGGGATATATCGATTACACAGGGATATATCGATTACACAAGGATATATCGATTACACAAGGATATATCGATTACACAAGGATATATCGATTACACAGGGATATATCGATTACACAGAGATATATTGATTACACAGGGATATAGCGATTGCACAGGAATATATCGATTACACAAGGATGTATCGATTACACCGAAATATCGATTACACGGGGATATATCGATTACACAGGGATATATCGATTACACAAGGATATATCGATTTCACAGGGATATGTCGATTACACAGGGATATATCGATTACACAGGCATATATCGATTACACAGGGAAATGTCGATTTCACAGGGCTATGTCGATTACACAGGGATATAGCGATTACACAGGAATATATCGATTACACAAGGATATATCGATTACACTGTGATATATCGATTACACAGGGATATATCGATTTCACAGGGATATGTCGATTACACAGGGATATATCGATTTCACAGGGATATATCGATTACACAGGGATATATCGATTACACAGGGATATGTCGATTACACAGGGATATATCGAATACACAGGGATATATCAATTACACAGGGATATATCGATTACACAGGAATATATTGATTACACAGGGATATATCAATTACACAGTGCTAAAGCGATTACATCGGGTTTGATCGATTACACAGGGTTTTATCGATTACACAGAGATATATAGAATACACGGGGAGTTGTTGATATCACAGGAATATATCAATTACACAGTGATAAAGCCATAACACAGGGATATATTGAATACACAGTGATATTGATTTCCCAAGGATATCAATTACACCGAGATATCGATTACGCAGGGATATATCGATTGCACAGGGATATATCGATTGCACAGGGATATATCGATTACACAGGGATATTTCAATTATACAGGGATATATCGATTACCCAGGGATAGATCGATTACACAGGGATATATCGATTTCACAGGGATATGTCGATTACACAGGGATATATCGATTACACAGGCATATATCGATTACACAGGGAAATGTCGATTTCACAGGGCTATGTCGATTACACAGGGATATATCGATTACACAGGAATATATCGATTACACAAGGATATATCGATTACACTGTGATATATCGATTACACAGGGATATATCGATTTCACAGGGATATGTCGATTACACAGGGATATATCGATTTCACAGGGATATATCGATTACACAGGGATATATCGATTACACAGGGATATGTCGATTACACAGGGATATATCGAATACACAGGGATATATCAATTACACAGGGATATATCGATTACACAGGAATATATTGATTACACAGGGATATATCAATTACACAGTGCTAAAGCGATTACATCGGGTTTGATCGATTACACAGGGTTTTATCGATTACACAGAGATATATAGAATACACGGGGAGTTGTTGATATCACAGGAATATATCAATTACACAGTGATAAAGCCATAACACAGGGATATATTGAATACACAGTGATATTGATTTCCCAAGGATATCAATTACACCGAGATATCGATTACGCAGGGATATATCGATTGCACAGGGATATATCGATTGCACAGGGATATATCGATTACACAGGTATATTTCAATTATACAGGGATATATCGATTACACAGGGATAGATCGATTACACAGGGATATTTCAATTATACAGGGATATATCGATTACACAGCGATATATCGATTACACAGGGATATTTCAATTATACAGGGATATATCGATTAGACAGGGATATTTCGATTACACAGCGATATATCGATTACACAGGGATATATCGATTACACAGGGATATTTCAATTACACAGCGATATATCGCTTACACAGCGATATATCGATTACACAGGGATATTTCAATTATACAGGGATATATCGATTAGACAGGGATATTTCAATTTCACAGGGATATCGAATACACCGAGATATCGATTAGACCGAGATATCGATTACGCAGGGATATATCGATTACACAGGGATTTATCGATTACACAGCGATATATCGATTACACAGGGATTTATCGATTACACAGCGATATATCGATTACACAGGGATATTTCAATTATACAGGGATATATCGATTAGACAGGGATATTTCAATTTCACAGGGATATCGAATACACCGAGATATCGATTACACTCAGATAAATCGATTACACAGGGATATATCGAAAACACAGGGATATGTCGTTTACACAGGGTTTTATCGATTACACAAGGTTATATCGATTACACAGGGATAAAGCAATTACACAGGGTTTTATCGATTACACAGGGTTTTATCGATTACACAGGGATATATCGAATAGACAGGGATATGTCAATTACACGGAGATATCGATTTCACAGGGAAATGCCGATTACACCGAGATATCGATTACACTGTGATATATCGATTACACAGGGAATTATCAAATACACAGGGATATATCGATTCCACAAGGATATATCGAATACACAGGGATATGTCAATTACACAGGGATATAGCGATTACACAGGGATATATCGATTACACAGAGATATATTGATTGCACAGGGATATATCAATTACACACGGATATCGATTACACTGAGAAATATCGATTATATAGAAAGATATCGAACACAGAGATATATCCATTACACAGCGATATATCGATTACACAGGGATATATTGATTACATAGGGATATTGATTACACAGTGTTTTATCGATTTCACAGGGATATATCGATTACAGTGAGATATCGATTCCACAGGGATATATCGATTACACTGAGATATCGATTACCCGGGAATATATCGATTACACAAGGATGCATCGATTACAACGAGATATCAGTTACACAGAGATATAGCGATTATAGAGGGATATATTGATTACACAAGGATATAGCGATTACACAAGGATATATCGATTACACAGGGATATATCGATTACACAGGGATATATCGATTACACAAGGATATATTGATTACACAGCAAAGTTTGATCACATGGATATATCGATTAGACAGGGAAATGTCGATTACACAGAGATATATTGATTACACAGAGATATATCGATTACACAGGGATATGTCGATTATACAGGGATATATCGATTACACAAGGATCAATCGATTACACCGAGATATATCGATTGCACAGGGATATAGCGATTAGACAGAGATATATCGCTTACACAGGGATATCGATTATACAGGGATATATCGATTACATAGGGATATCGATCACACAGAGATTTATTGATTTCACAGGGATATGTCGATTATACAGGGATATATCGATTACACAAGGATATATCGATTACACAAGGATATATCGATTACACAGGGATATATCGATTACACAGGGATATATCGATTACACAGGAATATATCGATTACACAAGGATATATCGATTACACAGGGATATATCGATTACACAGGGATATAGCGATTACACAAGGATATATCGATTACACAGGGATCTGGCGATTACACAGGGATATATCAATTACACAGGGATATTTCGATTACACAGGGATATATCGATTACACAGGGATATAACGATGACACAGGTATATATCGAATACACGGGGAGTTGTCGATTACACAGGGATATATCAATTACACAGTGATAAAGCAATTACAGAGGGATATATTGAATACTCAGTGATATTGATTTCCCAAGGATATCAATTACACCGAGATATGGATTACACAGGGATATATCGATTACACAGGGATATATCGATTACACAGGGATATATCGATTACACAGAGGTATAGCGATTATACCGGGATAAAGCGATTACACAGGGATATATCAATTTCACAGGGATATCGAATACACCGAGATATCGATTACACTGCGATAAATCGATTACACAAGGATATATCGAATACACAGGGTTTTATCGAATACACAGGGATATGTCGATTGCACAGCGATATATCAATTACACAGGGATAAAGCAATTACACAGGGTTTTATCGATTACACAGGGATATATCGAATACACAGGGAAATGCCGATTACACAGGGATATATCAATTACACAGAGATATATCGATTACACAGGGATATATCGATTACACAGGGAATTATCAAATACACAGGGATATATCGATTACACAGGGATATATCAATTTTACAGAGATATATCGATTACACCAAGATATCGATTACACATGGATATATCAATTACACAGGGATATATCGAAAACACTGGGATATGTCGATTACACAGGGATTTATCAAATACACAGTGATATTAATTTCCCAGGGATATATCAATTGCACAGCGATATCGATTACGCCGAGATAGCGATTACACCGAGATATCGATTAAACAAAGATATATTGATAACACAGCGATGTATTGATTACACAGGGATATATCGATTACACAGGGATAGCGATTACACCGAGATATCGATTAAACAAGGATATATTGATTACACAGCGATGTATTGATTACACAGGGATATATCGATTACACAGGGTAATATCGATTACATAGGGATATAGCGTTTACACAGAGATGTATCGATTATACAGAGATATATCCATTACTCAGCTATATATCGATTACATAGGGATAACGATTACACAGAGATTTATCGATTTCACAGGGATACACCGATTACATTGAGATATCGATTACCCGGGAATATATCGATTACACAGGGATATTTTGATTAAACAGGGATATCGAATACACCGAGATATCGATTCCACTGGGATATATCGAAAACACAAGGATATATCGATTACACAGGGATATATCGATTACACAAGGATATATCGATTACACAGGGATATATCGATTACACAGCCATATATCGATTACACAGGGATATATCGATTCCACTGGGATATATCGATTACACAAGGATATATCAATTACACAGGGATATATCGATTACACAGTGATATATCGATTACACAAGGATATATCGATTACACAAGGATATATCGATTACACAGGGATATATCGATTACACAGGGATATATCGATTACACAAGGGTATATCGATTACACAAGGATATATCGATTACACAAGGATATATCGATTACACAGGGATATATCGATTACACAGAGATATATTGATTACACAGGGATATAGCGATTGCACAGGAATATATCGATTACACAAGGATGTATCGATTACACTGAAATATCGATTACACAGGGATATATCGATTACACAGGGATATATCGATTACACAAGGATATATCGATTTCACAGGGATATGTCGATTACACAGGGATATATCGATTACACAGGCATATATCGATTACACAGGGAAATGTCGATTTCACAGGGCTATGTCGATTACACAGGGATATATCGATTACACAGGAATATATCGATTACACAAGGATATATCGATTACACTGTGATATATCGATTACACAGGGATATATCGATTTCACAGGGATATGTCGATTACACAGGGATATATCGATTTCACAGGGATATATCGATTACACAGGGATATATCGATTACACAGGGATATGTCGATTACACAGGGATATATCGAATACACAGGGATATATCAATTACACAGGGATATATCGATTACACAGGAATATATTGATTACACAGGGATATATCAATTACACAGTGCTAAAGCAATTACATCGGGTTTGATCGATTACACAGGGTTTTATCGATTACACAGAGATATATAGAATACACGGGGAGTTGTTGATATCACAGGAATATATCAATTACACAGTGATAAAGCCATAACACAGGGATATATTGAATACACAGTGATATTGATTTCCCAAGGATATCAATTACACCGAGATATCGATTACGCAGGGATATATCGATTGCACAGGGATATATCGATTGCACAGGGATATATCGATTACACAGGTATATTTCAATTATACAGGGATATATCGATTACACAGGTATATTTCAATTATACAGGGATATATCGGCCCAGAAATTGCAGTGTGAGGGTTCGTGCGAGGGTAAGCCCTTCCCGCGATGTCTCACTGCGCCTTGGCTTTTTCAGTCCCAGCTCGCTGGAACTTCATGTTCCAGCCATCAGCTGCGAGTGCATCGTGATCCCACAGTGCGGAGTTAGTTCGAGTGCACTGTGGGATCACGTGACTGAGTTACAGCCAATGGCAGCACACCAAGCTCTCATTCATAGAATTCACAGCGGCCATTGAACTGCTGTGAAAACTAGGAATACAACAAGCCCCCAAAAGAAGAGCTAAACCTCCATTAAATTAAAAAAAAAACCCATCACATTATTAAAATAAGTGTAATTAAATAAATTAACCTTTTTAAACAAAAAAATAAATTTTGAAAAAATTTTAAATCTTTTAAAATGTTATAAAAATAAACTTACCTGTCTTTAAAGTCGCTACTAAAGATTTACCTGTAAAAAAAAATTCTAAATACTACTTAATTATGTACTTACCTGGTTAAAAGAGGCTCCTGCGCCTGCTTTTTACTTTTCCAGAATCTTCAATACTTACCTGCGTGCGCAAGCGATGAAGTGCACTGCGTGCGCGCAGCCTGTAGCGCGCACGCGGTGCACTGAGGACCCGCCCCCTTTCACTTCCATCAATTGCCGGTTTTCAGTGCATGCGCAGTGCATGCTGAAAACCGGCAATTGAAGTCTGGCTGCGCGAGTGTACACTGTGCGTACTCTCGCGCAGCCGGATCAATTTCTGGGCCATAGATTACACAGGGATAGATCGATTACACAGGGATATTTCAATTATACAGGGATATATCGATTACACAGCGATATATCGATTACACAGGGATATTTCAATTATACAGGGATATATCGATTAGACAGGGATATTTCGATTACACAGCGATATATCGATTACACAGGGATATATCGATTACACAGGGATATTTCAATTACACAGCGATATATCGCTTACACAGCGATATATCGATTACACAGGGATATTTCAATTATACAGGGATATATCGATTAGACAGGGATATTTCAATTTCACAGGGATATCGAATACACCGAGATATCGATTAGACCGAGATATCGATTACGCAGGGATATATCGATTACACAGGGATTTATCGATTACACAGCGATATATCGATTACACAGGGATTTATCGATTACACAGCGATATATCGATTACACAGGGATATTTCAATTATACAGGGATATATCGATTAGACAGGGATATTTCAATTTCACAGGGATATCGAATACACCGAGATATCGATTACACTCAGATAAATCGATTACACAGGGATATATCGAAAACACAGGGATATGTCGTTTACACAGGGTTTTATCGATTACACAAGGTTATATCGATTACACAGGGATAAAGCAATTACACAGGGTTTTATCGATTACACAGGGTTTTATCGATTACACAGGGATATATCGAATAGACAGGGATATGTCAATTACACGGAGATATCGATTTCACAGGGAAATGCCGATTACACCGAGATATCGATTACACTGTGATATATCGATTACACAGGGAATTATCAAATACACAGGGATATATCGATTCCACAAGGATATATCGAATACACAGGGATATGTCAATTACACAGGGATATAGCGATTACACAGGGATATATCGATTACACAGAGATATATTGATTGCACAGGGATATATCAATTACACACGGATATCGATTACACTGAGAAATATCGATTATATAGAAAGATATCGAACACAGAGATATATCCATTACACAGCGATATATCGATTACACAGGGATATATTGATTACATAGGGATATTGATTACACAGTGTTTTATCGATTTCACAGGGATATATCGATTACAGTGAGATATCGATTCCACAGGGATATATCGATTACACTGAGATATCGATTACCCGGGAATATATCGATTACACAAGGATGTATCGATTACAACGAGATATCAGTTACACAGAGATATAGCGATTATAGAGGGATATATTGATTACACAAGGATATAGCGATTACACAAGGATATATCGATTACACAGGGATATATCGATTACACAGGGATATATCGATTACACAAGGATATATTGATTACACAGCAAAGTTTGATCACACGGATATATCGATTAGACAGGGAAATGTCGATTACACAGAGATATATTGATTACACAGAGATATATCGATTACACAGGGATATGTCGATTATACAGGGATATATCGATTACACAGGGATATCGCGATTGCACAGGAATATACCGATTGCACAAGGATCAATCGATTACACCGAGATATATCGATTGCACAGGGATATAGCGATTAGACAGAGATATATCGCTAACACAGGGATATCGATTATACAGGGATATATCGATTACATAGGGATATCGATCACACAGAGATTTATTGATTTCACAGGGATATGTCGATTATACAGGGATATATCGATTACACAAGGATATATCGATTACACAAGGATATATCGATTACACAGGGATATATCGATTATGATGCGGAGATGCCGGTGTTGGACTGGGGTGGACAAAATTGAGAGGTCGCACAACACCAGGTTATAGTCCAACAGTTTTATTTGAAATCACAAGCTTTCGGAGCTATCGATTGCTCCTTCCTCAGGTGAAGTAAATTGGATACAGAATCGCCAGAGCATATATAGATGGAAAACAAAGCATGTGTACTTTACAATTGCAGACTTTACAAGTGATTCCCAGTAAAAAAGTAAAAATTTTCCCAGTAAAAAAGTAAATTTTTTTTAAAGCTTTTCGTTTTACATACAGACGGCAGCTTTTGACACGTTAGAAACCCTGCGACTACACAGGGATATATCGATTACACAGGAATATATCGATTACACAAGGATATATCGATTACACAGGGATATATCGATTACACAGGGATATAGCGATTACACAAGGATATATCGATTACACAGGGATCTGGCGATTACACAGGGATATATCAATTACACAGGGATATTTCGATTACACAGGGATATATCGATTACACAGGGATATAACGATGACACAGGTATATATCGAATACACGGGGAGTTGTCGATTACACAGGGATATATCAATTACACAGTGATAAAGCAATTACAGAGGGATATATTGAATACTCAGTGATATTGATTTCCCAAGGATATCAATTACACCGAGATATGGATTACACAGCGATATATCGATTACACAGGGATATATCAATTACACAGGGATATATCGATTACACAGAGGTATAGCGATTATACCGGGATAAAGCGATTACACAGGGATATATCAATTTCACAGGGATATCGAATACACCGAGATATCGATTACACTGCGATAAATCGATTACACAAGGATATATCGAATACACAGGGTTTTATCGAATACACAGGGATATGTCGATTGCACAGCGATATATCAATTACACAGGGATAAAGCAATTACACAGGGTTTTATCGATTACACAGGGATATATCGAATACACAGGGAAATGCCGATTACACAGGGATATATCAATTACACAGAGATATATCGATTACACAGGGATATATCGATTACACAGGGAATTATCAAATACACAGGGATATATCGATTACACAGGGATATATCAATTTTACAGAGATATATCGATTACACCAAGATATCGATTACACATGGATATATCAATTACACAGGGATATATCGAAAACACTGGGATATGTCGATTACACAGGATTTATCAAATACACAGTGATATTAATTTCCCAGGGATATATCAATTGCACAGCGATATCGATTACGCCGAGATAGCGATTACACCGAGATATCGATTAAACAAAGATATATTGATAACACAGCGATGTATTGATTACACAGGGATATATCGATTACACAGGGATAGCGATTACACCGAGATATCGATTAAACAAGGATATATTGATTACACAGCGATGTATTGATTACACAGGGATATATCGATTACACAGGGTAATATCGATTACATAGGGATATAGCGTTTACACAGAGATGTATCGATTATACAGAGATATATCCATTACTCAGCTATATATCGATTACATAGGGATAACGATTACACAGAGATTTATCGATTTCACAGGGATACACCGATTACATTGAGATATCGATTACCCGGGAATATATCGATTACACAGGGATATTTTGATTAAACAGGGATATCGAATACACCGAGATATCGATTCCACTGGGATATATCGAAAACACAAGGATATATCGATTACACAGGGATACATCGATTACACAAGGATATATCGATTACACAGGGATATATCGATTACACAGCCATATATCGATTACACAGGGATATATCGATTCCACTCGGATATATCGATTACACAAGGATATATCGATTACACAGGGATATATCGATTACACAAGGATATATCGATTACACAGGGATATATCGATTACACAAGGATATATCGATTACACAAGGATATATCGATTACACAGGGATATATCGATTACACAGGGATATATCGATTACACAAGGATATATCGATTACACAAGGATATATCGATTACACAAGGATATATCGATTACACAGGGATATATCGATTACACAGAGATATATTGATTACACAGGGATATAGCGATTGCACAGGAATATATCGATTACACAAGGATGTATCGATTACACCGAAATATCGATTACACAGGGATATATCGATTACACAGGGATATATCGATTACACAAGGATATATCGATTTCACAGGGATATGTCGATTACACAGGGATATATCGATTACACAGGAATATATCGATTACACAGGGATATGTCGATTTCACAGGGATATGTCGATTACACAGGGATATATCGATTACACAGGAATATATCGATTACACAAGGATATATCGATTACACTGTGATATATCGATTACACAGGGATATATCGATTTCACAGGGATATGTCGATTACACAGGGATATATCGATTTCACAGGGATATATCGATTACACAGGGATATATCGATTACACAGGGATATATCGATTACACAGGGATATATCGATTTCACAGGGATATATCGATTACACAGGGATATTTCGATTACACAGCGATATATCGATTACACAGGGATATATCGATTACACAGGGATATTTCAATTACACAGCGATATATCGCTTACACAGCGATATATCGATTACACAGGGATATTTCAATTATACAGGGATATATCGATTAGACAGGGATATTTCAATTTCACAGGGATATCGAATACACCGAGATATCGATTAGACCGAGATATCGATTACGCAGGGATATATCGATTACACAGGGATTTATCGATTACACAGCGATATATCGATTACACAGTGATTTATCGATTACACAGCGATATATCGATTACACAGGGATATTTCAATTATACAGGGATATATCGATTAGACAGGGATATTTCAATTTCACAGGGATATCGAATACACCGAGATATCGATTACACTCAGATAAATCGATTACACAGGGATATATCGAAAACACAGGGATATGTCGTTTACACAGGGTTTTATCGATTACACAAGGTTATATCGATTACACAGGGATAAAGCAATTACACAGGGTTTTATCGATTACACAGGGTTTTATCGATTACACACGGAGATATCGATTTCACAGGGAAATGCCGATTACACCGAGATATCGATTACACTGTGATATATCGATTACACAGGGAATTATCAAATACACAGGGATATATCGATTCCACAAGGATATATCGAATACACAGGGATATGTCAATTACACAGGGATATAGCGATTACACAGGGATATATCGATTACACAGAGATATATTGATTGCACAGGGATATATCAATTACACACGGATATCGATTACACTGAGAAATATCGATTATATAGAAAGATATCGAACACAGAGATATATCCATTACACAGCGATATATCGATTACACAGGGATATATTGATTACATAGGGATATTGATTACACAGTGTTTTATCGATTTCACAGGGATATATCGATTACAGTGAGATATCGATTCCACAGGGATATATCGATTACACTGAGATATCGATTACCCGGGAATATATCGATTACACAAGGATGTATCGATTACAACGAGATATCAGTTACACAGAGATATAGCGATTATAGAGGGATATATTGATTACACAAGGATATAGCGATTACACAAGGATATATCGATTACACAGGGATATATCGATTACACAGGGATATATCGATTACACAAGGATATATTGATTACACAGCAAAGTTTGATCACACGGATATATCGATTAGACAGGGAAATGTCGATTACACAGAGATATATTGATTACACAGAGATATATCGATTACACAGGGATATGTCGATTATACAGGGATATATCGATTACACAGGGATATCGCGATTGCACAGGAATATACCGATTGCACAAGGATCAATCGATTACACCGAGATATATCGATTGCACAGGGATATAGCGATTAGACAGAGATATATCGCTAACACAGGGATATCGATTATACAGGGATATATCGATTACATAGGGATATCGATCACACAGAGATTTATTGATTTCACAGGGATATGTCGATTATACAGGGATATATCGATTACACAAGGATATATCGATTACACAAGGATATATCGATTACACAGGGATATATCGATTATGATGCGGAGATGCCGGTGTTGGACTGGGGTGGACAAAATTGAGAGGTCGCACAACACCAGGTTATAGTCCAACAGTTTTATTTGAAATCACAAGCTTTCGGAGCTATCGATTGCTCCTTCCTCAGGTGAAGTAAATTGGATACAGAATCGCCAGAGCATATATAGATGGAAAACAAAGCATGTGTACTTTACAATTGCAGACTTTACAAGTGATTCCCAGTAAAAAAGTAAAAATTTTCCCAGTAAAAAAGTAAATTTTTTTTAAAGCTTTTCGTTTTACATACAGACGGCAGCTTTTGACACGTTAGAACCCCTGCGACTACACAGGGATATATCGATTACACAGGAATATATCGATTACACAAGGATATATCGATTACACAGGGATATATCGATTACACAGGGATATAGCGATTACACAAGGATATATCGATTACACAGGGATCTGGCGATTACACAGGGATATATCAATTACACAGGGATATTTCGATTACACAGGGATATATCGATTACACAGGGATATAACGATGACACAGGTATATATCGAATACACGGGGAGTTGTCGATTACACAGGGATATATCAATTACACAGTGATAAAGCAATTACAGAGGGATATATTGAATACTCAGTGATATTGATTTCCCAAGGATATCAATTACACCGAGATATGGATTACACAGCGATATATCGATTACACAGGGATATATCGATTACACAGGGATATATCGATTACACAGAGGTATAGCGATTATACCGGGATAAAGCGATTACACAGGGATATACCAATTTCACAGGGATATCGAATACACCGAGATATCGATTACACTGCGATAAATCGATTACACAAGGATATATCGAATACACAGGGTTTTATCGAATACACAGGGATATGTCGATTGCACAGCGATATATCAATTACACAGGGATAAAGCAATTACACAGGGTTTTATCGATTACACAGGGATATATCGAATACACAGGGAAATGCCGATTACACAGGGATATATCAATTACACAGAGATATATCGATTACACAGGGATATATCGATTACACAGGGAATTATCAAATACACAGGGATATATCGATTACACAGGGATATATCAATTTTACAGAGATATATCGATTACACCAAGATATCGATTACACATGGATATATCAATTACACAGGGATATATCGAAAACACTGGGATATGTCGATTACACAGGATTTATCAAATACACAGTGATATTAATTTCCCAGGGATATATCAATTGCACAGCGATATCGATTACGCCGAGATAGCGATTACACCGAGATATCGATTAAACAAAGATATATTGATAACACAGCGATGTATTGATTACACAGGGATATATCGATTACACAGGGATAGCGATTACACCGAGATATCGATTAAACAAGGATATATTGATTACACAGCGATGTATTGATTACACAGGGATATATCGATTACACAGGGTAATATCGATTACATAGGGATATAGCGTTTACACAGAGATGTATCGATTATACAGAGCTATATCCATTACTCAGCTATATATCGATTACATAGGGATAACGATTACACAGAGATTTATCGATTTCACAGGGATACACCGATTACATTGAGATATCGATTACCCGGGAATATATCGATTACACAGGGATATTTTGATTAAACAGGGATATCGAATACACCGAGATATCGATTCCACTGGGATATATCGAAAACACAAGGATATATCGATTACACAGGGATATATCGATTACACAAGGATATATCGATTACACAGGGATATATCGATTACACAGCCATATATCGATTACACAGGGATATATCGATTCCACTCGGATATATCGATTACACAAGGATATATCGATTACACAGGGATATATCGATTACACAAGGATATATCGATTACACAGGGATATATCGATTACACAAGGATATATCGATTACACAGGGATATATCGATTACACAGGGATATATCGATTACACAAGGATATATCGATTACACAAGGATATATCGATTACACAAGGATATATCGATTACACAGGGATATATCGATTACACAGAGATATATTGATTACACAGGGATATAGCGATTGCACAGGAATATATCGATTACACAAGGATGTATCGATTACACCGAAATATCGATTACACAGGGATATATCGATTACACAGGGATATATCGATTACACAAGGATATATCGATTTCACAGGGATATGTCGATTACACAGGGATATATCGATTACACAGGAATATATCGATTACACAGGGATATGTCGATTTCACAGGGATATGTCGATTACACAGGGATATATCGATTACACAGGAATATATCGATTACACAAGGATATATCGATTACACTGTGATATATCGATTACACAGGGATATATCGATTTCACAGGGATATGTCGATTACACAGGGATATATCGATTTCACAGGGATATATCGATTACACAGGGATATATCGATTACACAGGGATATATCGATTACACAGGGATATATCGATTTCACAGGGATATATCGATTACACAGGGATATTTCGATTACACAGCGATATATCGATTACACAGGGATATATCGATTACACAGGGATATTTCAATTACACAGCGATATATCGCTTACACAGCGATATATCGATTACACAGGGATATTTCAATTATACAGGGATATATCGATTAGACAGGGATATTTCAATTTCACAGGGATATCGAATACACCGAGATATCGATTAGACCGAGATATCGATTACGCAGGGATATATCGATTACACAGGGATTTATCGATTACACAGCGATATATCGATTACACAGGGATTTATCGATTACACAGCGATATATCGATTACACAGGGATATTTCAATTATACAGGGATATATCGATTAGACAGGGATATTTCAATTTCACAGGGATATCGAATACACCGAGATATCGATTACACTCAGATAAATCGATTACACAGGGATATATCGAAAACACAGGGATATGTCGTTTACACAGGGTTTTATCGATTACACAAGGATATATTGATTACACAAGGATATAGCGATTACACAAGGATCAATCGATTACACCGAGATATATCGATTGCACAGGGATATAGCGATTAGACAGAGATATATCGCTAACACAGGGATATCGATTATACAGGGATATATCGATTACATAGGGATATCGATCACACAGAGATTTATTGATTTCACAGGGATATGTCGATTATACAGGGATATATCGATTACACAGGGATATATCGATTTCACAGGGATATGTCGATTACACAGGGATATATTGATTGCACGGAGATATCGATTACACAGGGATATATCGATTACACTGTGATATATCGATTACACAGGGATATATCGATTTCACAGGGATATGTCGATTACACAGGGATATATTGATTGCACGGAGATATCGATTACACAGGGATATGCCGATTACACCGAGATATCGATTGCACAGGAATATATCGAATAGACATTGATATTCATTTCCCAGGGATATTGGTTACACTAAGCTATCGATTACACAAGGATATATTGATTACACAGCTATATTTTGATTACTCACAGATATATCGATTAGACAGGGAAATGTCGATTACACAAGGATATATCGATTACACAGGGATATAGTGATTACACAGGAATATATCGATTACACATGGATGTATCGATTACACTGAGGTACCAGTTACACAGGGATATATCAATTACACAGGGATATTTCGATTACACAGGGATATATCGATTACACAGGGATATAACGATGACACAGGTATATATCGAATACACGGGGAGTTGTCGATTACACAGGGATATATCAATTACACAGTGATAAAGCAATTACAGAGGGATATATTGAATACTCAGTGATATTGATTTCCCAAGGATATCAATTACACCGAGATATGGATTACACAGGGATATATCGATTACACAGGGATATATCGATTACACAGGGATATATCGATTACACAGAGGTATAGCGATTATACCGGGATAAAGCGATTACACAGGGATATATCAATTTCACAGGGATATCGAATACACCGAGATATCGATTACACTGCGATAAATCGATTACACAAGGATATATCGAATACACAGGGTTTTATCGAATACACAGGGATATGTCGATTGCACAGCGATATATCAATTACACAGGGATAAAGCAATTACACAGGGTTTTATCGATTACACAGGGATATATCGAATACACAGGGAAATGCCGATTACACAGGGATATATCAATTACACAGAGATATATCGATTACACAGGGATATATCGATTACACAGGGAATTATCAAATACACAGGGATATATCGATTACACAGGGATATATCAATTTTACAGAGATATATCGATTACACCAAGATATCGATTACACATGGATATATCAATTACACAGGGATATATCGAAAACACTGGGATATGTCGATTACACAGGGATTTATCAAATACACAGTGATATTAATTTCCCAGGGATATATCAATTGCACAGCGATATCGATTACGCCGAGATAGCGATTACACCGAGATATCGATTAAACAAAGATATATTGATAACACAGCGATGTATTGATTACACAGGGATATATCGATTACACAGGGATAGCGATTACACCGAGATATCGATTAAACAAGGATATATTGATTACACAGCGATGTATTGATTACACAGGGATATATCGATTACACAGGGTAATATCGATTACATAGGGATATAGCGTTTACACAGAGATGTATCGATTATACAGAGATATATCCATTACTCAGCTATATATCGATTACATAGGGATAACGATTACACAGAGATTTATCGATTTCACAGGGATACACCGATTACATTGAGATATCGATTACCCGGGAATATATCGATTACACAGGGATATTTTGATTAAACAGGGATATCGAATACACCGAGATATCGATTCCACTGGGATATATCGAAAACACAAGGATATATCGATTACACAGGGATATATCGATTACACAAGGATATATCGATTACACAGGGATATATCGATTACACAGCCATATATCGATTACACAGGGATATATCGATTCCACTCGGATATATCGATTACACAAGGATATATCGATTACACAGGGATATATCGATTACACAAGGATATATCGATTACACAGGGATATATCGATTACACAAGGATATATCGATTACACAAGGATATATCGATTACACAGGGATATATCGATTACACAGGGATATATCGATTACACAAGGATATATCGATTACACAAGGATATATCGATTACACAAGGATATATCGATTACACAGGGATATATCGATTACACAGAGATATATTGATTACACAGGGATATAGCGATTGCACAGGAATATATCGATTACACAAGGATGTATCGATTACACCGAAATATCGATTACACAGGGATATATCGATTACACAGGGATATATCGATTACACAAGGATATATCGATTTCACAGGGATATGTCGATTACACAGGGATATATCGATTACACAGGAATATATCGATTACACAGGGATATGTCGATTTCACAGGGATATGTCGATTACACAGGGATAGATCGATTGCACAGGAATATATCGATTACACAAGGATATATCGATTACACTGTGATATATCGATTACACAGGGATATATCGATTTCACAGGGATATGTCGATTACACAGGGATATATCGATTTCACAGGGATATATCAATTACACAGTGCTAAAGCGATTACATCGGGTTTGATCGATTAAACAAGGATATATTGATTACACAGCGATGTATTGATTACACAGGGATATATCGATTACACAGGGTAATATCGATTACATAGGGATATAGCGTTTACACAGAGATGTATCGATTATACAGAGATATATCCATTACTCAGCTATATATCGATTACATAGGGATAACGATTACACAGAGATTTATCGATTTCACAGGGATACACCGATTACATTGAGATATCGATTACCCGGGAATATATCGATTACACAGGGATATTTTGATTAAACAGGGATATTGAATACACCGAGATATCGATTCCACTGGGATATATCGAAAACACAAGGATATATCGATTACACAGGGATATATCGATTACACAAGGATATATCGATTACACAGGGATATATCGATTACACAGCCATATATCGATTACACAGGGATATATCGATTCCACTGGGATATATCGATTACACAAGGATATATCAATTACACAGGGATATATCGATTACACAGTGATATATCGATTACACAAGGATATATCGATTACACAAGGATATATCGATTACACAGGGATATATCAATTACACAGGGATATATCGATTACACAAGGATATATCGATTACACAAGGATATATCGATTACACAAGGATATATCGATTACACAGGGATATATCGATTACACAGAGATATATTGATTACACAGGGATATAGCGATTGCACAGGAATATATCGATTACACAAGGATGTATCGATTACACCGAAATATCGATTACACAGGGATATATCGATTACACAGGGATATATCGATTACACAAGGATATATCGATTTCACAGGGATATGTCGATTACACAGGGATATATCGATTACACAGGCATATATCGATTACACAGGGAAATGTCGATTTCACAGGGCTATGTCGATTACACAGGGATATATCGATTACACAGGAATATATCGATTACACAAGGATATATCGATTACACTGTGATATATCGATTACACAGGGATATATCGATTTCACAGGGATATGTCGATTACACAGGGATATATCGATTTCACAGGGATATATCGATTACACAGGGATATATCGATTACACAGGGATATGTCGATTACACAGGGATATATCGAATACACAGGGATATATCAATTACACAGGGATATATCGATTACACAGGAATATATCGATTACACAAGGATATATCAATTACACAGTGCTAAAGCGATTACATCGGGTTTGATCGATTACACAGGGTTTTATCGATTACACAGAGATATATAGAATACACGGGGAGTTGTTGATATCACAGGAATATATCAATTACACAGTGATAAAGCCATAACACAGGGATATATTGAATACACAGTGATATTGATTTCCCAAGGATATCAATTACACCGAGATATCGATTACGCAGGGATATATCGATTGCACAGGGATATATCGATTGCACAGGGATATATCGATTACACAGGTATATTTCAATTATACAGGGATATATCGATTACACAGGGATAGATCGATTACACAGGCATATTTCAATTATACAGGGATATATCGATTACACAGCGATATATCGATTACACAGGGATATTTCAATTATACAGGGATATATCGATTAGACAGGGATATTTCGATTACACAGCGATATATCGATTACACAGGGATATATCGATTACACAGGGATATTTCAATTACACAGCGATATATCGCTTACACAGCGATATATCGATTACACAGGGATATTTCAATTATACAGGGATATATCGATTAGACAGGGATATTTCAATTTCACAGGGATATCGAATACACCGAGATATCGATTAGACCGAGATATCGATTACGCAGGGATATATCGATTACACAGGGATTTATCGATTACACAGCGATATATCGATTACACAGGGATTTATCGATTACACAGCGATATATCGATTACACAGGGATATTTCAATTATACAGGGATATATCGATTAGACAGGGATATTTCAATTTCACAGGGATATCGAATACACCGAGATATCGATTACACTCAGATAAATCGATTACACAGGGATATATCGAAAACACAGGGATATGTCGTTTACACAGGGTTTTATCGATTACACAAGGTTATATCGATTACACAGGGATAAAGCAATTACACAGGGTTTTATCGATTACACAGGGTTTTATCGATTACACAGGGATATATCGAATAGACAGGGATATGTCAATTACACGGAGATATCGATTTCACAGGGAAATGCCGATTACACCGAGATATCGATTACACTGTGATATATCGATTAAATTGAGAGGTCGCACAACACCAGGTTATAGTCCAACAGTTTTATTTGAAATCACAAGCTTTCGGAGCTATCACTCCTTCCTCAGGTGAAGTAAATTGGATACAGAATCGCCAGAGCATATATAGATGGAAAAAAAAGCATGTGTACTTTACAATTGCAGACCAATAAATTAAATCATCCTGACTATCTGCCGAGGTGTGATAAAGTTAATTAAGTCAGCCAGGAAGGTACCACATCAAAAGACATAGCAAGATACAACTGAGACAATGAGGTGTAGTCGCAGGGGTTCCAACGTGTCAAAAGCTGCCGTCTGTATGTAAAACGAAAAGCTTTAAAAAAAATTTACTTTTTTACTGGGAAAATTTTTACTTTTTTACTGGGAATCACATCTGTGAACAAGCTAACGACGACTCGAGTCCGGATCACGTCATGTATCGTGACATAAACCCAAGATCCCGATTGAGACCGTCTTCATGAGTGCGGAACTTGGCTATCAGTTTCTGCTCGATGATTTTGCGTTGTCGTGTGTTTCTAAGGTTGCCTTGGAGAACGCTTACCCGCAGATCCGAGGCTGAATGTCCTTGACTGCTGAAGTGTTCCCCGACTGGGAGGTAACAATCCTGCCTGGCGATTGTTGCGCGGTGCTCGTTCATACGTTGTCTCAGTGTCTGCATGGTCTCGCCGATGTACCATGCCGCGGTGCATTCTTTCCTGCAACGTATGAGGTAGACAACGTTGGCCGAGTCACATGAGTATGTACCATGTACCTGGTGGGTAGTGTCCTCACGTGTGATGGTGGTATCTGTGTTGATGATCTGGCATGTCTTGCAGAGTTTGCCATGGCAGGGTTGTGTGGTGTCGTGGTCGCTGTTATCCTGAAAGCTGGGTAATTTGCTGCGAACGATGGTACTTCTGAGGTTAGGCGGCTGTTTGAAGGCAAGTAGTGGAGGCGTGGGGATGGCCTTAGCGAGGTGTTTGTCGTCATCGATGACATGTTGAAGGCTGCGAAGAACATGTCGTAGTTTCTCCGCTCCGGGGAAGTACTGGACGACGTAGGGTACCCTGTTGGTTGTGTCCCGTGTTTGCCTTCTGAGGAGGTCTATGCGATTTTTCGCTGTGGCCCGTCGGAACTGTCGATCGATGAGTCGAGCGTCATATCCCGTTCTTACGAGGGCGTTTTTCAGCGTCCGTAGGTGTCCATCGCGTTCCTCCTCGTCTGAGCAGATCCTGTGTATTCGCAGGGCTTGTCCATAGGGGATGGCTTCTTTAACATGGTTAGGGTGGAAGCTGGAGAAGTGGAGCATCGTGAGGTTGTCCGTGGGCTTGCGGTAGAGTGAAGTGCTGAGGTGTCCGTCTTTGATGGAGATTCGTGTGTCCAGGAATGAGACCGATTCTGAGGAGTAGTCCATGGTGAGTTTGATGGTGGGATGGAACTTGTTTATGTTATCGTGTAGTCTTTTCAGTGATCCTTCGCCATGGGTCCAAAGGAAGAAAATGTCGTCGATGTATCTGGTGTACAGCGTTGGCTGGAGGTCCTGTGCAGCGAAGAAGTCTTGCTCGAACTTGTGCATGAAGATGTTGGCGTATTGGGGTGCGAATTTGGTCCCCATGGCTGTTCCGTGTGTTTGGGTAAAAAAATGGTTGTCGAAGGTGAAGACATTGTGGTCAAGGATGAAGCGGATGAGTTGTAGGATGGCGTCTGGAGATTGGCTGTTGTTGATGTTGAGTACTGAGGCTGTTGCAGCGATGCCGTCATCGTGGGGGATACTGGTGTAGAGTGCCGATACGTCCATCGTGGCAAGGAGTGTTCCTGGTTCAACTGGTCCGTGGGTGCTGAGTTTCTGTAAGAAGTCTGTAGTGTCGCGACAGAAGCTGGGGGTTCCCTGTACGATGGGTTTCAGAATGCCCTCGACGTATCCAGAGAGGTTCTCACACAGGGTTCCATTGCCTGATACGATAGGACGTCCGGGTGTGTTGGCTTTGTGTATCTTTGGGAGGCAGTAGAAGTCTCCCACGCGGGGAGTACGTGGGATGAGAGCGCGTAGGATGTTTTGAAGGTCTGGATCGAAGGTCTTGATCAGTCTATTGAGTTGGCGGGTGTGTTCTTTGGTCGGATCTGCGGGTAGCTGTCTGTAGTGTTCCTGGTTGTCCAGTTGTCGGTATGCTTCTTTACAATAGTCCGTTCTGTTCTGTATGACGATGGCTCCTCCTTTGTCCGCTGGTTTGATGACAATGTTGCGGTTGGTCTTGAGAGCGTGGATGGCGTTGCGTTGTGCTCGGGTGACATTCTGGACTGTCTTGTGAGTGCGGCTGATGAATCTGGCGTTGATGCATTTCCTGACAGCTTGAGCATACATGTCAAGCTTGGGGCAGCGACCCTCCGGAGGGGTCCAGTTTGACTCTTTTTTCTTCGGTTGCTGCACTGCGAGTCCCTCTGTCTGCTGTTCTGGATCATTGATTGTCTCATTGGGTTTGTTGCTGACATCTTGGGATTTGTGGAAGTATTCCCGGAGTATTCCCGGACATATATCGATTACACAGGGAATTATCAAATACACAGGGATATATCGATTCCACAAGGATATATCGAATAGACAGGGATATGTCAATTACACTGAGATATCGATTTCACAGGGAAATGCCGATTACACCGAGATATCGATTACACTGTGATATATCGATTACACAGGGAATTATCAAATACACAGGATATATCGATTCCACAAGGATATATCGAATACACAGGGATATGTCAATTACACAGGGATATAGCGATTACACAGGGATATATCGATTACACAGAGATATATTGATTGCACAGGGATATATCAATTACACACGGATATCGATTACACTGAGAAATATCGATTATATAGAAAGATATCGAACACAGAGATATATCCATTACACAGCGATATATCGATTACACAGGGATATATTGATTACATAGGGATATTGATTACACAGTGTTTTATCGATTTCACAGGGATATATCGATTACAGTGAGATATCGATTCCACAGGGATATATCGATTACACTGAGATATCGATTACCCGGGAATATATCGATTACACAAGGATGTATCGATTACAACGAGATATCAGTTACACAGAGATATAGCGATTATAGAGGGATATATTGATTACACAAGGATATAGCGATTACACAAGGATATATCGATTACACAGGGATATATCGATTACACAGGGATATATCGATTACACAAGGATATATTGATTACACAGCAAAGTTTGATCACACGGATATATCGATTAGACAGGGAAATGTCGATTACACAGAGATATATTGATTACACAGAGATATATCGATTACACAGGGATATGTCGATTATACAGGGATATATCGATTACACAGGGATATCGCGATTGCACAGGAATATACCGATTGCACAAGGATCAATCGATTACACCGAGATATATCGATTGCACAGGGATATAGCGATTAGACAGAGATATATCGCTAACACAGGGATATCGATTATACAGGGATATATCGATTACATAGGGATATCGATCACACAGAGATTTATTGATTTCACAGGGATATGTCGATTATACAGGGATATATCGATTACACAAGGATATATCGATTACACAAGGATATATCGATTACACAGGGATATATCGATTATGATGCGGAGATGCCGGTGTTGGACTGGGGTGGACAAAATTGAGAGGTCGCACAACACCAGGTTATAGTCCAACAGTTTTATTTGAAATCACAAGCTTTCGGAGCTATCGATTGCTCCTTCCTCAGGTGAAGTAAATTGGATACAGAATCGCCAGAGCATATATAGATGGAAAACAAAGCATGTGTACTTTACAATTGCAGACTTTACAAGTGATTCCCAGTAAAAAAGTAAAAATTTTCCCAGTAAAAAAGTAAATTTTTTTTAAAGCTTTTCGTTTTACATACAGACGGCAGCTTTTGACACGTTAGAACCCCTGCGACTACACAGGGATATATCGATTACACAGGAATATATCGATTACACAAGGATATATCGATTACACAGGGATATATCGATTACACAGGGATATAGCGATTACACAAGGATATATCGATTACACAGGGATCTGGCGATTACACAGGGATATATCAATTACACAGGGATATTTCGATTACACAGGGATATATCGATTACACAGGGATATAACGATGACACAGGTATATATCGAATACACGGGGAGTTGTCGATTACACAGGGATATATCAATTACACAGTGATAAAGCAATTACAGAGGGATATATTGAATACTCAGTGATATTGATTTCCCAAGGATATCAATTACACCGAGATATGGATTACACAGCGATATATCGATTACACAGGGATATATCGATTACACAGGGATATATCGATTACACAGAGGTATAGCGATTATACCGGGATAAAGCGATTACACAGGGATATATCAATTTCACAGGGATATCGAATACACCGAGATATCGATTACACTGCGATAAATCGATTACACAAGGATATATCGAATACACAGGGTTTTATCGAATACACAGGGATATGTCGATTGCACAGCGATATATCAATTACACAGGGATAAAGCAATTACACAGGGTTTTATCGATTACACAGGGATATATCGAATACACAGGGAAATGCCGATTACACAGGGATATATCAATTACACAGAGATATATCGATTACACAGGGATATATCGATTACACAGGGAATTATCAAATACACAGGGATATATCGATTACACAGGGATATATCAATTTTACAGAGATATATCGATTACACCAAGATATCGATTACACATGGATATATCAATTACACAGGGATATATCGAAAACACTGGGATATGTCGATTACACAGGATTTATCAAATACACAGTGATATTAATTTCCCAGGGATATATCAATTGCACAGCGATATCGATTACGCCGAGATAGCGATTACACCGAGATATCGATTAAACAAAGATATATTGATAACACAGCGATGTATTGATTACACAGGGATATATCGATTACACAGGGATAGCGATTACACCGAGATATCGATTAAACAAGGATATATTGATTACACAGCGATGTATTGATTACACAGGGATATATCGATTACACAGGGTAATATCGATTACATAGGGATATAGCGTTTACACAGAGATGTATCGATTATACAGAGATATATCCATTACTCAGCTATATATCGATTACATAGGGATAACGATTACACAGAGATTTATCGATTTCACAGGGATACACCGATTACATTGAGATATCGATTACCCGGGAATATATCGATTACACAGGGATATTTTGATTAAACAGGGATATCGAATACACCGAGATATCGATTCCACTGGGATATATCGAAAACACAAGGATATATCGATTACACAGGGATATATCGATTACACAAGGATATATCGATTACACAGGGATATATCGATTACACAGCCATATATCGATTACACAGGGATATATCGATTCCACTCGGATATATCGATTACACAAGGATATATCGATTACACAGGGATATATCGATTACACAAGGATATATCGATTACACAGGGATATATCGATTACACAAGGATATATCGATTACACAAGGATATATCGATTACACAGGGATATATCGATTACACAGGGATATATCGATTACACAAGGATATATCGATTACACAAGGATATATCGATTACACAAGGATATATCGATTACACAGGGATATATCGATTACACAGAGATATATTGATTACACAGGGATATAGCGATTGCACAGGAATATATCGATTACACAAGGATGTATCGATTACACCGAAATATCGATTACACAGGGATATATCGATTACACAGGGATATATCGATTACACAAGGATATATCGATTTCACAGGGATATGTCGATTACACAGGGATATATCGATTACACAGGAATATATCGATTACACAGGGATATGTCGATTTCACAGGGATATGTCGATTACACAGGGATATATTG
This sequence comes from Squalus acanthias, assembly GCA_030390025.1. NCBI lineage: Eukaryota > Metazoa > Chordata > Chondrichthyes > Squaliformes > Squalidae > Squalus > Squalus acanthias. Next base: position 118,551,358 of record CM059427.1, on the reverse strand, counting down.
ATTGCACGGAGATATCGATTACACAGGGATATATCGATTACACTGTGATATATCGATTACACAGGGATATATCGATTTCACAGGGATATGTCGATTACACAGGGATATATTGATTGCACGGAGATATCGATTACACAGGGATATGCCGATTACACCGAGATATCGATTGCACAGGAATATATCGAATAGACATTGATATTCATTTCCCAGGGATATTGGTTACACTAAGCTATCGATTACACAAGGATATATTGATTACACAGCTATATTTTGATTACTCACAGATATATCGATTAGACAGGGAAATGTCGATTACACAAGGATATATCGATTACACAGGGATATAGTGATTACACAGGAATATATCGATTACACATGGATGTATCGATTACACTGAGATACCAGTTACACAGGGATATATCAATTACACAGGGATATTTCGATTACACAGGGATATATCGATTACACAGGGATATAACGATGACACAGGTATATATCGAATACACGGGGAGTTGTCGATTACACAGGGATATATCAATTACACAGTGATAAAGCAATTACAGAGGGATATATTGAATACTCAGTGATATTGATTTCCCAAGGATATCAATTACACCGAGATATGGATTACACAGGGATATATCGATTACACAGGGATATATCGATTACACAGGGATATATCGATTACACAGAGGTATAGCGATTATACCGGGATAAAGCGATTACACAGGGATATATCAATTTCACAGGGATATCGAATACACCGAGATATCGATTACACTGCGATAAATCGATTACACAAGGATATATCGAATACACAGGGTTTTATCGAATACACAGGGATATGTCGATTGCACAGCGATATATCAATTACACAGGGATAAAGCAATTACACAGGGTTTTATCGATTACACAGGGATATATCGAATACACAGGGAAATGCCGATTACACAGGGATATATCAATTACACAGAGATATATCGATTACACAGGGATATATCGATTACACAGGGAATTATCAAATACACAGGGATATATCGATTACACAGGGATATATCAATTTTACAGAGATATATCGATTACACCAAGATATCGATTACACATGGATATATCAATTACACAGGGATATATCGAAAACACTGGGATATGTCGATTACACAGGGATTTATCAAATACACAGTGATATTAATTTCCCAGGGATATATCAATTGCACAGCGATATCGATTACGCCGAGATAGCGATTACACCGAGATATCGATTAAACAAAGATATATTGATAACACAGCGATGTATTGATTACACAGGGATATATCGATTACACAGGGATAGCGATTACACCGAGATATCGATTAAACAAGGATATATTGATTACACAGCGATGTATTGATTACACAGGGATATATCGATTACACAGGGTAATATCGATTACATAGGGATATAGCGTTTACACAGAGATGTATCGATTATACAGAGATATATCCATTACTCAGCTATATATCGATTACATAGGGATAACGATTACACAGAGATTTATCGATTTCACAGGGATACACCGATTACATTGAGATATCGATTACCCGGGAATATATCGATTACACAGGGATATTTTGATTAAACAGGGATATCGAATACACCGAGATATCGATTCCACTGGGATATATCGAAAACACAAGGATATATCGATTACACAGGGATATATCGATTACACAAGGATATATCGATTACACAGGGATATATCGATTACACAGCCATATATCGATTACACAGGGATATATCGATTCCACTCGGATATATCGATTACACAAGGATATATCGATTACACAGGGATATATCGATTACACAAGGATATATCGATTACACAGGGATATATCGATTACACAAGGATATATCGATTACACAAGGATATATCGATTACACAGGGATATATCGATTACACAGGGATATATCGATTACACAAGGATATATCGATTACACAAGGATATATCGATTACACAAGGATATATCGATTACACAGGGATATATCGATTACACAGAGATATATTGATTACACAGGGATATAGCGATTGCACAGGAATATATCGATTACACAAGGATGTATCGATTACACCGAAATATCGATTACACAGGGATATATCGATTACACAGGGATATATCGATTACACAAGGATATATCGATTTCACAGGGATATGTCGATTACACAGGGATATATCGATTACACAGGAATATATCGATTACACAGGGATATGTCGATTTCACAGGGATATGTCGATTACACAGGGATATGTCGATTACACAGGGATATATCGATTACACAGGGATATATCGATTTCACAGGGATATGTCGATTACACAGGGATATATCGATTTCACAGGGATATATCGATTACACAGGGATATATCGATTACACAGGGATATATCGATTACACAGGGATATATCGATTTCACAGGGATATATCGATTACACAGGGATATATCGATTACACAGGGATATATCGATTACACAGGGATATATCGATTTCACAGGGATATGTCGATTACACAGGGATATATCGATTACACAGGGATATATCGATTTCACAGGGATATGTCGATTACACAGGGATATATTGATTGCACGGAGATATCGATTACACAGGGATATATCGATTACACTGTGATATATCGATTACACAGGGATATATCGATTTCACAGGGATATGTCGATTACACAGGGATATATTGATTGCACGGAGATATCGATTACACAGGGATATGCCGATTACACCGAGATATCGATTGCACAGAGATATATCGAATAGACATTGATATTCATTTCCCAGGGATATTGGTTACACTAAGCTATCGATTACACAAGGATATATTGATTACACAGCTATATTTTGATTACTCACAGATATATCGATTAGACAGGGAAATGTCGATTACACAAGGATATATCGATTACACAGGGATATAGTGATTACACAGGAATATATCGATTACACATGGATGTATCGATTACACTGAGATACCAGTTACACAGGGATATATCAATTACACCGAGATATCGTTTACCCAGGGATATATCGATTACACAGGGATATAACGATGACACAGGTATATATCGAATACACGGGGAGTTGTCGATTACAGAGGGATATATCGATTACACAGGGATATATTGATTGTGCTGAGATATCGATTACACAGGGATATATCGATTAGACAGGGAAATGTCGATTACACAGGAATATATCGATTAGACAGGAATATATCAATTGCAAAGCGATATTGATTACACAGGGATATTGGTTACACTGAGCTATCGATTACACAAGGATATATTGATTACACAGCAAAGTTTGATCACACGGATATATCGATTAGACAGGGAAATGTCGATTACACAGAGATATATTGATTACACAGAGATATATCGATTACACAGGGATATGTCGATTATACAGGGATATATCGATTACACAGGGATATCGCGATTGCACAGGAATATACCGATTGCACAAGGATCAATCGATTACACCGAGATATATCGATTGCACAGGGATATAGCGATTAGACAGAGATATATCGCTTACACAGGGATATCGATTATACAGGGATATATCGATTACATAGGGATATCGATCACACAGAGATTTATTGATTTCACAGGGATATGTCGATTATACAGGGATATATCGATTACACAAGGATATATCGATTACACAAGGATATATCGATTACACAGGGATATATCGATTACACAGGGATATATCGATTACACAGGAATATATCGATTACACAGGGATATATCGATTACACAGGGATATATCGATTACACAAGGATATATCGATTACACAGGGATATATCGATTACACAGGGATATATCGATTACACAGGGATATATCGATTACACAGAGATATATTGATTACACAGGGATATAGCGATTGCTCAGGAATATATCGATTACCCAAGGATGTATCGATTACACCGAAATATCGATTAAAAAGGGATATATCGATTACACCGAGATATCGATTACACAGGGATATATCGATTACACAGGGATATATCGATTACACAGGGATATATCGATTACACAGGAATATATCGATTACACAGGGATATATCGATTACACCGAGATATCGTTTACCCAGGGATATATCTATTACACAGGGATTTTGCGATTACACAGGGATAGATCCATTACAGAGGGATATATAGATTTCACAGGGATATATCGATTACACAGGGATATATTGATTGTGCTGAGATATCGATTACTCAGGGATATGCCGATTAAACCGAGATATCGATTACACAGGGATATATCGATTAGACAGGGAAATGTCGATTACACAGGAATATATCGATTAGACAGGAATATATCAATTGCAAAGCGATATTGATTACACAGGGATATTGGTTACACCGAGCTATCGATTACACAAGGATATATTGATTGCACAGCAATATTTTGATCACACGGATATATCGATTAGACAGGGAAATGTCGATTACACAGAGATATATTGATTACACAGAGATATATCGATTACACAGGGATATGTCGATTAAAAAGGGATATATCGATTACACCGAGATATCGATTACACAGGGATATATCGATTACACAGGGATATATCGATTACACAGGGATATATCGATTACACAGGAATATATCGATTACACAGGGATATATCGATTACACCGAGATATCGTTTACCCAGGGATATATCTATTACACAGGGATTTTGCGATTACACAGGGATAGATCCATTACAGAGGGATATATAGATTTCACAGGGATATATCGATTACACAGGGATATATTGATTGTGCTGAGATATCGATTACTCAGGGATATGCCGATTAAACCGAGATATCGATTACACAGGGATATATCGATTAGACAGGGAAATGTCGATTACACAGGAATATATCGATTAGACAGGAATATATCAATTGCAAAGCGATATTGATTACACAGGGATATTGGTTACACCGAGCTATCGATTACACAAGGATATATTGATTGCACAGCAATATTTTGATCACACGGATATATCGATTAGACAGGGAAATGTCGATTACACAGAGATATATTGATTACACAGAGATATATCGATTACACAGGGATATGTCGATTATACAGGGATATATCGATTACACAGGGATATCGCGATTGCACAGGAATATACCGATTGCACAAGGATCTATCGATTACACCGGGATATATCGCTTACACAGGGATATCGATTACACAGAGATTTATTGATTTCACAGGGATATGTCGATTATACAGGGATATATCGATTACACTGAGATATCGATTACCTGGGAATATATCGATTACACAGGGATATATCTCAGTTGTATCTTGCTATGTCTTTGATGTGGTACCTTCCTGGCTGACCTGATTAACTTTATCACACCTCGGCAGATATCAGGATGATTTAATTTAGTTGTCTGCAATTGTAATGTACACATGCATTGTTCTCTATCTATATATGCTTTGTCGAGTCTGTATTTCTCTACTTCACCTGAGGAAGGGGCGATCGATAGCTCCGAAAGCTTGTGATTTCAAATAAAACTGTTGGACTATAACCTGGTGTTGTGCGACCTCTCAATTTTGTCCACCCCAGTCCAACACCGGCATCTCCGCATCATATATCAATTACACAGGGATATATCGATTACACAGGGATATATCAATTACAAAGCGATATATCGATTACACAGGGATATATCGATTACACAGGGATATAGCGATTACACAGGGATATATTGATTACACAGGGATATAGCGATTACACAGGGATATATCAATTACACAGGGATATATCAATAACACAGGGATATATCGATTACACAGGGATATATCAATTACACAGGGATATATCGATTACACAGGGATATATCGATTACACAGGGATATAGCGATTACACAGGGATATATTGATTACACAGGAATATAGCAATTACACAGGGATATATCGATTACACTGGGATATATCGATTACACAGGAATGTATCGAAAACACAGGGATATGTCGATTACACTGGGATATAGCGATTACACAAGGATATCGATTACACAGGGATATATCGATTACACAGGGATATAGCGATTACTCAAGGATATATCGATTACACAAGGATATATCGATTACACAGGGATATATCGATTACACAGGGATATAGCGATTACACAGGGATATAGCGATTACACAAGGATATATCGATTACACAGGGATATAGCGATTACACAAGGATATAGCGATTACACAAGGATATCGATTACACAGGGATATATCGAATACACAGGGATATAGCGATTACACAAGGATATATCGATTACACAGGGATATATCGATTACACAGGGATATAGCGATTACACAGGAATATATCGATTACACAAGGATATATCGATTACACAGGGATATATCGATTACACAGGGATATATCGATTACACAGGGATATATCGATTTCACAGGGATATGTCGATTACACAGGGATATATCGATTACACAGGGATATATCGATTTCACAGGGATATGTCGATTACACAGGGATATATTGATTGCACGGAGATATCGATTACACAGGGATATATCGATTACACTGTGATATATCGATTACACAGGGATATATCGATTTCACAGGGATATGTCGATTACACAGGGATATATTGATTGCACGGAGATATCGATTACACAGGGATATGCCGATTACACCGAGATATCGATTGCACAGAGATATATCGAATAGACATTGATATTCATTTCCCAGGGATATTGGTTACACTAAGCTATCGATTACACAAGGATATATTGATTACACAGCTATATTTTGATTACTCACAGATATATCGATTAGACAGGGAAATGTCGATTACACAAGGATATATCGATTACACAGGGATATAGTGATTACACAGGAATATATCGATTACACATGGATGTATCGATTACACTGAGATACCAGTTACACAGGGATATATCAATTACACCGAGATATCGTTTACCCAGGGATATATCTATTACACAGGGATTTTGCGATTACACAGGGATAGATCCATTACACAGGGATATATCAATTACAGAGGGATATATCGATTACACAGGGATATATTGATTGTGCTGAGATATCGATTACACAGGGATATATCGATTAGACAGGGAAATGTCGATTACACAGGAATATATCGATTAGACAGGAATATATCAATTGCAAAGCGATATTGATTGCACAGGGATATTGGTTACACTGAGCTATCGATTACACAAGGATATATTGATTACACAGCAAAGTTTGATCACACGGATATATCGATTAGACAGGGAAATGTCGATTACACAGAGATATATTGATTACACAGAGATATATCGATTACACAGGGATATTTCGATTATACAGGGATATATCGATTACACAGGGATATCGCGATTGCACAGGAATATACCGATTGCACAAGGATCAATCGATTACACCGAGATATATCGATTGCACAGGGATATAGCGATTAGACAGAGATATATCGCTTACACAGGGATATCGATTGTACAGGGATATATCGATTACATAGGGATATCGATCACACAGAGATTTATTGATTTCACAGGGATATGTCGATTATACAGGGATATATCGATTACACAAGGATATATCGATTACACAGGGATATAGCGATTGCTCAGGAATATATCGATTACACAGGGATATATCGATTACACAGGAATATATCGATTACACAAGGATATATCGATTACACAGGGATATATCGATTACACAGGGATATATCGATTACACAAGGATATATCGATTACACAGGGATATATCGATTACACAGGGATATATCGATTACACAGGGATATATCGATTTCACAGGGATATATCGATTACACAGGGATATATTGATTGCACGGAGATATCGATTACACAGGGATATGCCGATTACACCGAGATATCGATTACACAGGAATATAGCAATTACACAGGAATATATCGATTACACAAGGATGTATCGATTACACCGAGATATCAATTACACAGGGATATATCGAATAGACATTGATATTCATTTCCCAGGGATATTGGTTACACCGAGCTATCGATTACACAAGGATATATTGATTACACAGCTATATTTTGATTACTCACGGATATATCGATTAGACAGTGAAATGTCGATTACACAGGAATATATCGATTACACAGGGATATATCGATTACACTGAGATATCGTTTACCCAGGGATATATCTATTACACAGGGATTTTGCGATTACACAGGGATAGATCCATTACAGAGGGATATATCGATTTCACAGGGATATATCGATTACACAGGGATATATTGATTGTGCTGAGATATCGATTACTCAGGGATATGCCGATTAAACCGAGATATCGATTACACAGGGATATATCGATTAGACAGGGAAATGTCGATTACACAGGAATATATCGATTAGACAGGAATATATCAATTGCAAAGCGATATTGATTACACAGGGATATTGGTTACACCGAGCTATCGATTACACAAGGATATATTGATTGCACAGCAATATTTTGATCACACGGATATATCGATTAGACAGGGAAATGTCGATTACACAGAGATATATTGATTACACAGAGATATATCGATTACACAGGGATATGTCGATTATACAGGGATATATCGATTACACAGGGATATCGCGATTGCACAGGAATATACCGATTGCACAAGGATCTATCGATTACACCGGGATATATCGCTTACACAGGGATATCGATTACACAGAGATTTATTGATTTCACAGGGATATGTCGATTATACAGGGATATATCGATTACACTGAGATATCGATTACCTGGGAATATATCGATTACACAGGGATATATCTCAGTTGTATCTTGCTATGTCTTTGATGTGGTACCTTCCTGGCTGACCTGATTAACTTTATCACACCTTGGCAGATATCAGGATGATTTAATTTAGTTGTCTGCAATTGTAATGTACACATGCATTGTTCTCTATCTATATATGCTTTGTCGAGTCTGTATTTCTCTACTTCACCTGAGGAAGGGGCGATCGATAGCTCCGAAAGCTTGTGATTTCAAATAAAACTGTTGGACTATAACCTGGTGTTGTGCGACCTCTCAATTTTGTCCACCCCAGTCCAACACCGGCATCTCCGCATCATATATCAATTACACAGGGATATATCGATTACACAGGGATATATCAATTACAAAGCGATATATCGATTACACAGGGATATATCGATTACACAGGGATATAGCGATTACACAGGGATATATTGATTACACAGGGATATAGCGATTACACAGGGATATATCAATTACACAGGGATATATCAATAACACAGGGATATATCGATTACACAGGAATATAGCAATTACACAGGGATATATCGATTACACTGGGATATATCGATTACACAGGAATGTATCGAAAACACAGGGATATGTCGATTACACTGGGATATATCGATTACACATATATTTAATGATTACAGTGGGATATATCGATTACACAATGATGTAACGATTACACAAGGATTTACCGATTACACAGGGATATATCCATTACAGAGGGATAATGCGATTACACAGGGATATATCGAATACACAGTGATATTCATTTCCCAGGGATATATCGATTACACCGAGATATCGATTACACCGAGATATCGATTAAACAAAGATATATTGATAATACAGCGATGTATTGATTACACAGGGATATATCGATTCCACAGGGATTAATCGATTTCACAGCATTATATCGTTTACACAGAGATATATCGATTACACAGAGATATATCGATTACACAGAGATATATCGATTACACAGAGATATAGCGATTACACAGGGATATATCGATTACACAGAGATATAGCGATTACACAGGGATATATCGATTACACAGAGATATATCGATTACACAGAGATATATCGATTACACAGGGATATATCAATTACACAGGGATATAGCGATTACACAGCGATGTATTGATTACACAGGGATATATCGATTCCACAGGGATTAATCGATTTCACAGCATTATATCGTTTACACAGAGATATATCGATTACACAGAGATATATCGATTACACAGAGATATATCGATTACACAGAGATATAGCGATTACACAGGGATATATCGATTACACAGAGATATAGCGATTACACAGGGATATATCGATTACACAGAGATATATCGATTACACAGAGATATATCGATTACACAGGGATATATCAATTACACAGGGATATAGCGATTACACAAGGATATATCGATTACACAGGGATATATCGATTACACAGGGATATAGCGATTACACAAGGATATCGATTACACAGGGATATATCGATTACACAGGGATATAGCGATTACTCAAGGATATATCGATTACACAGGGATATATCGATTACACAGAGATATAGCGATTACACAAGGATATATCGATTACACAGGGATATATCGATTACACAGGGATATAGCGATTACACAAGGATATATCGATTACACAGGGATATAGCGATTACACAAGGATATATCGATTACACAGGGATATAGCGATTACACAGGGATATAGCGATTACACAGGGATATAGCGATTACACAAGGATATAGCGATTACACAAGGATATAGCGATTACACAGGGATATAGCGATTACACAAGGCTATATCGATTACACAAGGATATAGCGATTACACAGGGATATAGCGATTACACAAGGATATAGCGATTACACAAGGATATAGCGATTACACAGGGATATAGCGATTACACAGGGATATAGCGATTACACAAGGATATAGCGATTACACAGGGATATAGCGATTACACAAGGATATAACGATTACACAAGGATATAGCGATTACACAAGGATATAGCGATTACACAAGGATATAGTGATTACACAGGGATATAGCGATTACACAGGGATATAGCGATTACACAAGGATATAGCGATTACACAGGGATATAGCGATTACACAAGGATATAGCGATTACACAGGGATATATCGATTACACAAGGATATAGCAATTACACAGGGATATATCGATTACACAAGGATATATCGATTACACAAGGATATATCGATTACACAGGGATATAGCGATTACACAGAGATATATCGATTACACAGGGATATATCGATTACACAGAGATATATCGATTACACAAGGATATATCGATTACACAAGGATATATCGATTACACAGGGATATATCGATTACACAGAGATATATCGATTACACAAGGATATAGCGATTACACAGGGTTATCGATTACACCGAGATATCGATTACACAGGAATATGTCGATTATACAGGGATATGTCCATTACACTGCGATATATCGATTAGACAGAGATATATCGATTACACTGAGATATCGATTACCTGGGAATATATCGATTACACGAGGATGTATCGATTAGAACGAGTTATCCATTACACAGGGACATATCAATTACACAGGGATATATCGAATACACAGTGATATTCATTTCCCAGGGATATATCGATTGCACAGCGATATCGATTACACCGAGATATCGATTAAACAAGGATATATTGATTACACAGCGATGTATTGATTACACAGGGATATATCGATTACACAGGGATATATTGATTACACAGCGATGTATTGATTACACAGGGATATATCCATTACACAGGGATATTTTGATTATACAGGGATATTTGAATTTCACAGGGATTTCGAAAACGCAGGGATATATCGATTACACAGGGTTTTATCGATTACACCGAGATATCGATTACACAAGGATGTATCGATTACACAGGGATTTACCGATTACACAGTGATATATCCATTACACAGGGATATATCGAATACACAGTGATATTCATTTTCCTGGGATATCAATTACACCGATATATCGATTAAAGAAGGATATATTGATTACACAGCAATGTATTGATTACACAGGGATATATCGATTACACAGGGATATATCAATTACACAGGGATATATCGATAACACAGGTATATATCAATAACACAGGGCTATATCGATTACACAGAGATATATCGATTGCACAGAGATATAGCGTTTACACAGAGATATATCGATTGCACAGGGATATATTGATTATACAGGGACATATCGATTACACAGGGATATCGATTAAACAGAGATTTATCGATTTCACTGATATATCGATTAGACAGGGATATAACGATTACACAGAGATACACCGATTACATTGAGATATCGATTCCCCGGGAATATATCGATTACACTGCACCCGGGGGAGGGGAGAGGTTAAAACACCACACCCGGGGGAGGGGAGGGGTTAAAACACCACACCCGGGGGAGGGGAGGAGTTAAAACACCACACCCGGGGGAGGGGAGGGGTTAAAACACCACACCCGGGGGAGGGGAGGGGTTAAAACACCACACCCGGGGGAGGGGAGGGGTTAAAACACCACACCCGGGGGAGGGGAGGAGTTAAAACACCACACCCGGGGGAGGGGAGGAGTTAAAACACCACACCCGGGGGAGGGGAGGAGTTAAAACACCACACCCGGGGGAGGGGAGGGGTTAAAACACCACACCCGGGGGAGGGGAGGGGTTAAAACACCACACCCGGGGGAGGGGAGGAGTTAAAACACCACACCCGGGGGAGGGGAGGAGTTAAAACACCACACCCGGGGGAGGGGAGGATTTAAAAGACTATACCTGGGGGAGGGGAGGAGTTAAAACACCACACCCGGGGGAGGGGAGGAGTTAAAACACCACACCCGGGGGAGGGGAGGGGTTAAAACACCACACCCGGGGGAGGGGAGGAGTTAAAACACCACACCCGGGGGAGGGGAGGGGTTAAAACACCACACCTGGGGGAGGGGAGGAATTAAAAGACTATACCCAGGGGAGGGGAGAAGTTAAAAGACTTTTCCCGGGGGAGGGGAGGAGTTAAAAGACTATACCCAGCACGGCAGGTAAAGTAATAATCCATTGGGTTCAATCAGGGAATGTGGATGCATTTACATGTATGTAACTTCTCTCCCTTTTGTCAGGATGGGATACGTTGAGGAATGATTAGATGGGTTATATTGTCTCCACGGGACGGTGGTGCGTAGATCAGTTAAGCTGTGCTGAGTGAACTATCTCAGCTGCAGCAGAGTGGGCATCAGCCATTGACCTCAGTGCCCTTGGGTTAGATGGAGAGGAAGAAAGTCCAGCAGGATTGGTGCTCCCCCTCGCTATCTTGTGACCCCGCTGGATAGTGCGTGCGTGTGCCTCTGGGTATCAGCTGAGGACACGATCTGGCTCGACTGCCACACTCTTACGAATGTGTAAGCTCACAAGTGAGGAGTGTTCACTTAGTCGGTGGGGGGCGGGGGGGGGGGGGGGAGGTGGAGGAAGGGACTGGATGGGAGGGAGTGGGGGGACAGTGTAATGGAAACCCAAACAAGAATTGACACCTTTAGAAGAAGAGGCGGGTAAGGGAGAGTCAGAGAAAAGAGGGAGGGAAGAACAGCCAAGCAAAACCCAAACACAAAATTGCTGCTTTAAAACAAGATAGATGCACACTATCAGAGGTGATGCTTGCTGTGCACAAATAAAGCCTTGCTCTTGTCCAGAATGAAAGATATCCTTGTAATAGAGGATGGCGTACTTGCTGTCACAGTGTATCTGGTGCCCTGGCTCCTGCATCAATATCTAGTCATGAGAGTCCCACTGGGACCCCAGCCTCCTTGGAGGCCATGCAAAACTAAAATCAATCGCCACTCTGTGCTGACAACAATCAAGTCATTTCAAACAAAGGCAGGCAATTTATTAGATGATTCAAACACCTAATATAGTACAAGGATCCGGGCGTTTCCTGAATTTAGGATAAGCATCAGTAATAAAATCGCTAGGTGGCAGGGGAAATCCTTTTTCACGTATTGTTCTAAACTGTAAGGTTTCGATTGGAAAACAAAAAAAATCAGAAGTCCTGTGCCTCCCATTCAAACCCATCGCTCGCTCTGATTGATCGGATTTATACTTAAAGGTTGTTGTCAATTATTCGAACAACAAGGAACAAGTCCCCGAGACTCGGAAGGTTACTGCTTTGTAAGCGCCTCCCTCCCTTCTTTTGGCTATCAAATTAACAGCCCATGGTGGAAGAGAATGTCTAAACCTTCAGCCATCCCACTGATAAGCGAGCTTTCCACTGAGATTTTTCCCCTTCTTTCACTACTGACTTGTGTTGAGGTATGACTGCCATCTATCCTGCAACCTCTCATCCAAGTGGCACTTTCCACACATGAGCCCAAACAGTGAATGTCGGCTGGTTATTCAGCTCTGAGACACATCAGTGTATGCCGTGATACTGAGCTCTGCAGAACAGGAAAGGCGCTTGTTTGATCCCAGCCCTAGGCTAAAGCAGGTGCCCTCTGCTGGTGAGCAGCAACACAGGTACCACCATTGATTACAGTGCCCCAGGGCTATAGAAAGAAAGAAATTAGCCAAGGCCCCTTTTCCTGCTCTTGTTCTCATGGCCTCTTTTGGATTGTGATAAGGGTGGATGCTTGGTGAGGAAAGAACTGAGCTCGGAAGGGTATCCATGATTGAAGAGCTTGCCAACACCTCACTATCCAGGCTCACACCTCAATGTCTAAAGGTAAAGTTACGAAGGCTGCAAAAAACTGTCGGAACCCTTCCCCAACAAGTTCAAGATAAACTCGAAGGAGAAATAGACAAACAAAGTGCATTCTACTTCTTCCCATTACATTTTCTCAAACCCCCCCACCCCCGCCACTCAAATTGCCCCAATTCATATGTTAGCTGGAGTCAAGCTCACCCCAGGTACTCATGCTATCTGGGTCCAAAGACTGTAGTTTCAAGACCTGCACTGAGAACTTGAGACTGACACACTGTGTTGAGACAGTGTTCCATCATAGGGGGGCGCTATCCTTTTGGATGAGATATTAAACTATCTGCCTGTTCAGGTGGATGTTAATGATCCTAGAATGCTATTCGAAGAGGAGCAGGGGAGTTCTCCCCGGTGTCCTGGCCAACATTCATCCCTCAACCAATGACACGGAAAGCAGACTAATTAGTCATTTATCCCACTTACTGCTTGTGGAATCTTGCTCTGCGCCAATTGGCTGCCATCTTTATCTACAGAACAACAGTGATAGCAACTTCAAAAGTGCTTCATTGGCTTTGAAGCACATTGGGCCGTCCTGGGGACCTGAAAGAGGCTATAAGTTCTCTCAGTGAACTTTAAAAGCAGTTCATGTATGTGACGCATTGACAAACATGATTCGATTGTTTTGCTTAAGTTGGGCCCACCAACTGTCCCACCTTCACCAGGAGGCCCACATGTGATCCCATCCTCCCACTTCCCAATCCAACCTCCCACCATGCCTGTAAACTGGGAGGGTAAATGTTGGGAATTCACTTGTTTTCCCTCCCAAGAGAGAATGAGCCAACGTGAGAAAAACACTCTCAAGTCTGACAGACGGGCATGAAGAACGACAGAGGGAGTAAAGTCGGACTATTTTAATGCCACTTGATCACGCTTGCAGCCCGCGTTACAGACAGTGTTTATGTTTTATTATTTGTCACGCCAGGAGATGCCTCAGGTACACAGCTGGCAACTGAGAATCTCACACCTGCCATTTATACAGCTTCAGCCAGCCCTGAGCTGCTTCTATCAGCCAGTTCTTACCATACTTGTTCCCGTCCTCGCCCTTGGCACTGATCCTTCTCCCCAGGACCTGCAGGTGTTTGCCACTGGTTCGGCTGTACAGCTGGTACAGGCGCACGTACTTGCGACTCGTGTCATCCCTCAGCCGGGTGTGATTCTCCACATGAGGCCTGAAATCCGCGTTCTCCTCCGTCGAGGCCTGCGGTCAGCATGAGAGAATGAGAGAGAGGTATAACATGGTACATCTCCCAAGGGTACAATTCAGCACCAGCCACTGCCCCGAAACCCCACCCAACTGTCTCAACAAACACTTCCAGAGTGTGAAAGCCAAAGGGGAAATAAAGGATAGGTTGTCCTGACCTGGCACCTGGGCATTTTTGATTGAATATTGAAAAACAGGCGAGGGTGGGCTCCATTCTCCCCGCTTGAATTTCCTCTATTGCCATGGCTCAGTTGGTAGCACTCTTGGCTCAAAGTCAGAAGGTTGTGGGTTCAAGTCCCACTCCAGAGACATGAGCACACAATCTAGACTGACAATCCAGTGCAGTACCGAGGGAGTGCTGCACTGTCGGAGGTGCCATCTTCCGGATGAGATGCTAAACCAAGGCCCCATCTTCCCTCTCAGGTCGATGTAAAAGATCCCACAGAACTATTTGAAGAAGAGCTGGCACGTTCTCCTGGTGTCCTGGCCAATATTTATCCCTCAACCAACATCACTAAAACAGATTATCTGGTCATTATCACATTGCTATTTCACAACCTCAGGACATCCCAAAGCACTTTACAGCCAATAAAATACTTTTGAAATGTAGTCACTGTTGTAATGTAGGAAACATGGCAGCCAATGTGTGTACAGCAAGGTCCTGCAAACAGCAATGTGATAATGATCAGATAATCAGTTTTTTAATGGTGCAGGTTGAGGGATAAATGTTGGCCGGGACACCGGGGAGAAACTCCCCTGCTCTTCTTTTCATAGTGCCATTCAGATTTTTTACATTCACCTGAGAGGGCAGTCGGGGCTCGGTTTAACGTCTCCTCGGAAAGACAGCACCTCCTACAGTGCAGCACTCCTTCAGTACTGCACAGGAGTGACAGCCTGGATTATGTTCTACAAGTCTCTGGAGTGGGACATGACCCCCACAACCTTCCGAGTCGAGAGTGCTACCAACAGAGCCACGAGCTGACAAGCTTCCAATCTATATTGAGGGTTAGCACAGGATACGCACCTTTTGCTGTTTTGACACTTTGACAATTTAAAGTTTGTCATTACTGTAAATATCCTGTTTGTACTGAGCACTCTTCATTTATCTGTTTAATGCTGAATAAAATTCTCTGTTCGATTTTAGTCTGAGCCTCAATCTGATAGAGTCTGCATTCTTCTGGCTACCAACATCCAAAGCGATCACATTGCCGCAGGAGCCACATCCAATAACCTCGAGCCCAGTGACAATGGTTCTCTGTTCAAACCCTGAGCCCCACTACACTGACTCAGAAATTGGGCAGGTGGAGGCATACTCTGGTTTATAGGGTCTGTGACTTCCGCTTGCAGGACTGGTTGATGGTTCTGATCCCATTGAAAACAACTAGCGTGAAAGAGACCAAAAAAGGCATCATTGTGTTCTCAAAAGATATCGGCCCGGATTTTCCGATCGGAGGCTTCCTGCGTGCGGATGCCTCCGATCGGAAAAATCTACGCACTTACCTGCTGGCTCCGTAGGTCCCGAGGCTTCCGATCCTGGGCCTCTCCGGGTCCGCGCGCGCAGAGGCCCAGGTATCCCAGGGGCGCAGGCAGTTTGCAAGCGTCCCTGGGATCACGTGGGCCATGGGGAACCAATCAAAGGAGGGAATCCCCCTGCACACTTTTGACAGGTCTCTCCACATAGGTCTGTCAAAAGTATGAATGGAGATCATTTAAAAAACACACTAAAACATCAAACACATTTTTTTAAAATCACGTATTTAAAATTAATTAAAATTAGATTAAATTAAATATTTTAAACAAAAATTTAATTTTTTGAAAAAAATAATTAAAGTTTTTTACGGGGCTAAAAATAAACTTACCTTTTTTAAAAGTATTTTAAAATTATAAATGAGTGAAATTTTTTTTTTTTTTTAACTCTTATGCTGGTAAAAGCAGGTCTTACACCTTAGCAGGTGTAAGATTTTTTAAAGGTTTTCAGCGGGCGGAGGTTGTGCAGAAAGTGGAACTCTCTGCCCACAGAGGCCCTTCTCCCGGGCAGGCGGAGGATCTGTCAAGAGAACTCTTGACAGATTGGAAGTGCTGGGTTTTAGTGCATGCGCTTCGCATGCCTGAAACCGGCACTTGCGAGGCCCCTACGGGTGCGTACACACCTCGTACGCACCTGTAGGGGTCGGAATATCCGGCACATCAATTTATTGAGATTTGTTTCTGCTTTTCCAATGTTGGATGAATTTTATGTTGCCATATCCACCATTGCAACATTCTGCCGTATTCTGAATGTGGGCTCAAGTTATGCAAAGGACATAAGAATGCCGAAAGTTGAATAAAAACAGATGCTCAGTGAAACTATATGGGATTCACGCTATACAGTATATATAACTGTATGGGATTCACTCTATACGGTATATATAACTGTATGGGATTCACTCTATACGGTATATATAACTGTATGGGATTCATTCTATACGGTATATATAACTGTATGGGATTCATTCTATACGGTATATATAACTGTATGGGATTCATTCTATATGGTATATATAACTGTATGGGATTCATTCTATACGGTATATATAACTGTATGGGATTCACTCTATACGGTATATATAACTGTATGGGATTCACTCTATACGGTATATATAACTGTATGGGATTCATTCTATATGGTATATATAACTGTATGGGATTCACTCTATACGGTATATATAACTGTATGGGATTCACTCTATACGGTATATATAACTGTATGGGATTCATTCTATATGGTATATATAACAGTATGGGATTCACTCTATACGGTATATATAACTGTATGGGATTCATTCTATACGGTATATATAACAGTATGGGATTCACTCTATACGGTATATATAACTGTATGGGATTCATTCTATATGGTATATATAACTGTATGGGATTCATTCTATACGGTATATATAACTGTATGGGATTCATTCTATATGGTATATATAACTGTATGGGATTCGTTCTATACGGTATATATAACTGTATGGGATTCATTCTATACGGTATATATAACAGTATGGGATTCACTCTATACGGTATATATAACTGTATGGGATTCATTCTATATGGTATATATAACTGTATGGGATTCATTCTATACGGTATATATAACTGTATGGGATTCATTCTATACGGTATATATAACTGTATGGGATTCATTCTATACGGTATATATAACTGTATGGGATTCATTCTATATGGTATATATAACTGTATGGGATTCATTCTATACGGTATATATAACTGTATGGGATTCATTCTATACGGTATATATAACTGTATGGGATTCATTCTATACGGTATATATAACTGTATGGGATTCATTCTATACGGTATATATAACTGTATGGGATTCATTCTATACGGTATATATAACTGTATGGGATTCATTCTATACGGTATATATAACTGTATGGGATTCATTCTATACGGTATATATAACTGTATGGGATTCATTCTATACGGTATATATAACTGTATGGGATTCACTCTATATGGTATATATAACTGTATGGGATTCACTCTATACGGTATATATAACTGTATAGGATACACTATACAGTATATAGAGCTGTATGGGATTCATTCTATACCGTATATGTAACTATTTCCTTGGTTCTTCCTAGTTTTCCAAAACAATACTTTCTTTGCGTTCAGCACTAGCCTTGCATCATTGAGCCCCCTGTACATATTATTCAGTGAGTGGCCTATAAGCTTGACAGAATCCGCATTACCTTTTAATTCCCATGCCCGACCCATGGTATCTTTGGTATTCCCAATAAGGTGTCACCCATGACTCGCTGGTCACACTCTGGCCTCTGAGTCAGCAGGTTGTGGGTTCATAGCCCCACTCCAGGGACTTGAGCACAAAATCCAGGCTGACACTTCAGTGCAGTACTGAGGGAGCGCTGCACTGTCCCACGTGTCCTCTGTCGGATGAGACGTTAAACCGAGGTCCGGTCCGCCCTCTCAGGTGGATTTAAAAGATCCTGCGGCACTATTTGAGGAAGAGCAGTTTTGTCCTTTCCAATATTTATCCCTCAACCAGCATCACTAAAAACAGATGATCTGGTCATATATTATCTAAATGCAGGTCTTTCTTTTTCTTTTCAAAGGAGCCTTACAGTTGCAAAAAATCTCTTCAGCTTCCGGTTAGCAAATCGGGCCCATTTATTTCCAGGGAGGCAGGTGCAGAGTTGGCAGGTCTTCACACGGATTTTTGCAGTCAGCCTGCTTTGATATGAAAGCCTCGCCTTTTATTTTAATTCGTGCATTTTTTCAAATGTTATTTTAAGTGGGTCTCCCAGACGCAGAATGGTCCCCGGTTTTGCCCTCCTCCCACTTTGCTATAAGGTTTCGGAGCGACTGTCCCGGGGTATGGCGGAGCAGGGCGTTTCTGATCGAAAAACTATTCCGGGCTGAAAAGCAAGCGTCCACATCTGGAAATATTGGAGCTGTATCGATATATATTCTCTCTCTACTTAGACTGGTCTTTTTGTTTTGGGGGTTACACAGTTTTACAACAACCGATCCAAATTATTGCACATTTAAAAAAAAACATCAAATATCAAATCAATGTGGGACATTTCCATTAAAAAAAATACTGCATTTTTATAATCCAAAGGAACACGATCTTTAAATAGTTTTAATTGCATTAAGTGCGACCCAGCTGCTGGATAGCATTGGACTTTTTCAAGTTAAGATTCTCAGGTCAGAGATATATTCTGGGATAGAAATTGAATCGCTATTTTAAACATTCTCAAGCCCTGTCAAACATCAATTCTTATATCAAACCAGGAAATGTTAAGTAGCTCAATAAATTACCGGGCTTACCTCGATTCCAAAGCACAGCAGCAACACGTGAAAACATCTGGAATGGGAGAAAATACAAGAAATTAAAAAGTGGTTCACTCCGTCAGATTCTCATTCTCTGCAAATTAAAATGTATTTAATTCCCCCCTTTCTAAAAAAAAAACATTGGATTCCCCTTGTTCAATAAAACAGCGTTAACAGTAGCATTGCAATCATCAATTAAACTGTAACTGGATCAGAAAGTTGCAAGATGCTTACAGGCAAATGAAGGTTGAACAGGCCGGATTCATCGCTGCGGGTGTTCCAAGGGTATAAAATTTAAAAAAATCTGATCACGATTGCAAGAGAAAAAAAAAGAGACGGACAGAAAGAAACTAGAAGCGTTTGATCCGCCGGACTGCTGTGCTGCTCGGTGCCGCCTCAAGGGTTGGAGTGTGGGGGAGTCAGTCTCCCTGGGACTGGGTGCTGATGCGGAGAGGCTGGAGGTGTGTGAGGCTGTCTGAGCTCTTCACCCCGGCATCAACCAACCTTGTCTGCGGCGCGGAGAGGTGGAAGGTAGTCGGTTTAACCAGCCTCCCTCGATCAATTCCACTCAGGGACCCACCCTTCAACAAACCAGCGGCTGCGGTGCAGAATACATCTCTTGCACTTCAAAAAAAATATCCCTGGATAAAAGGTGCGATCCAGGCGAATATTTGCTGCGACGTTCTTTATTTCTCTCTGTGTCTAGGGCTAACGTTTATCCTCTGATCCGAGCTTCGATCCTTTCTCTCTCTCGCTCTCTCCGGCCTCTCTACCTTCTGATTAATTCACCATGTGTGTCCTTGTAGGGCGAAGCGAAGGCACACACACACACACACACACACAGAGGGAGGTGGAGAGAGAGGTGTGACAGACATCCAACCACGCCAGTCCGGACCGTGTCAATGTCACATCCGAGGAGATGCTGAAACTGCACAGGGTTGGCAACCTCGTGTCACTAGAATTGAACGACCCTTGCCCGCTCCGTCCTGCCCTACCAGATCCGCCCCATCTGCCTCTCAACATTACCCCCTACAGCATCGACCGGGGTCCCGCAATCTCAGGGCAGCAGCGAATTCACAACAGGGGAAGAGAGAGAGATAAACACACGGACAAAATTATAGATTTAATAAAAACACAAGAACAATCTCCCTAAAGGGGTAACAAGAAGACAGAACATTTTTATTCCAAGAATTAGAGATCCTTGTTGGTGCTCCCTTTCTGTCCCTAAGAGCTGACACTTTGCCTCCCTGCCCCTCTCCTCAGCATGACATCAGTGCTAACCCGTCACGTCTCATTCCACCTTTCCTTTCTCCCATGTTTTTGTAACTACAGTTTCCTTTTAATTATACTTGTTTTCTCTCTCTCTCTCTCTCCAAAATATCCAGATTGGGATTTTAAGTATTTACATTACAGGCTGGAAGAGCAGCACAGAGGAATAAACAGAGCAGGGAGGAGAGAGTGAGCTTAACAAACAGAGAGGCAGACAGAGACCGACAGACACACAGAGGAATAAATAAAGCAGGGAGGAGAGAGAGCTAACAGACAGACTGACAGAGAGGCAGACAGAGAGAGAGAGAGAGATACACACACAGGGAGGAGCGAGAGGGGAAGAGAGACAGACAGATATATAGAAAGTAATGGCCCAAAAATTCATCCTGGTGCGCGAGAGTACGCACTGCGTACACTCGCGTATTCCCTCTGCAATTGCCGGTTTTCTGCATGCACTGCGCATGCGCTGAAAACCGGCACTTCATGTCTGGTCAGTTTCATGGATATGCGAGTAATCGCGTGGGCTGGTGATTCTGCGCGTGCGTCGGAAAATTCATGTATTTTGTGAATGAGAGTAGTGTGTGTAAGCTCCTAGCAGTTACACATTTTAAAACCAGGAGCAGCAGCCATTTATACATTTACCGAGATAGTAGGAGGAAGAAATCCTTTTGGAGTGTGGCTACTGAGGTGAGTTTTTTAAATCTGAAAGACACAAAAGTTTTAAATGAAGTCTTATATAAGTTAAGAGTTTAAAAAAAAATTTTTTTAAACGGGTTTTGACCATTTGGAGTAGTATAGCAACTGTGGGTGTGTACAAGGCATATTTAGGTATCTATCTGTGAAAATGAAAGTTTAAAAATGAACTGTTTACGTTTCAAAAAGTTTTAAAGATGAAAATGAGTAAGTAAGTAAGTATGTATGTATGTATGTATGAATTTATGAAAATGTTACAGTTTTGGAAAATCAGCTAGGGCCGTGTGGCGGGTAGATGTGTTCCCAAGCTGATAGCGCACGTATCCCACCATAGCCTGACCTGATTTTATAGCCACTCACTTAACTAAAGTTACTTTAACAACTATTTCCATTTTTTCATTACAACTTTCAGTTTGAGAAGGAAGCCTGTGTGAGAGAAAGATGCCCTTTTGCAATCGTCCTCCGTAACTCTGACTTATATGGCGTCCTCAACGCATTGCCTCCAGGATCCGCATGGATATTGGGCGACAAGGGCTACCCGCTAAGACCATGGCTGATGACTCCCTACCGCAAGACCAATAATGAGGCTCAGGAGAGATACAACCAGGCACACGTGTCCACACGACAAGTGGTGGAGAGGACAATTGGAGTTCTGAAATCACGCTTCCGGTGCCTGGACAGGTCAGGGGGGACCTTGCAGTATTCTCCTCAGAAAGTGGCAAAGATTGTGGTGGCCTGTTGTGCTTTGCATAACTTTGCCCTGCAGGAAGGACTGACCTTTAACGCTGCAGATGAACTACCTGCAGAAATGGAGGACGTGGACAATGCCAATGTGCCTGTGGGAAGGCATGATGGGGAAGAGCCAACTGCTGCTCAAAGTAAGGCTGCTCGGGAGCAGCTGGTAGCCAACACCTTCACGAGGTAGTGTCGCCTTATACCTCCCCCTCCCCCTCCCCCTCCCCCTCCCCCTCCCTCTCCCCCTCCCACTCCCCCTCCCTCTCCCCCTCCCTCTCCCCCTCCCTCTCCCTCTCCCCCTCCCTCTCCCTCTCCCCCTCCCCCTCCCTCTCCCCCTCCCCCTCCCTCTCCCTCTCCCCCTCCCCCTCCCTCTCCCCCTCCCCCTCCCTCTCCCCCTCCCCCTCCCCCTCCCTCTCCCTCTCCACCAGCAAGGCAAATAAAGG